>JAQQAC010006904.1:58657286-58747009 GCA_029783875.1 Phataginus tricuspis | reverse complement strand
AATCGTAATGCCCCTTTTACCCTCTTATCCCTCCCTTCCCGCCCTTCTTCCCCAGTCCCTTTCCCTTTGGTAACTATTAGTCCGTTCTTGGGTTCTGTGAGTCTGCTGCTGTTTTGTTCCTTCAGTTTTTTTTTTCTTTGTTCTTATACTCCACATATGAGTGAGATCATTTGGTACTTGTCTTTTTTGGCCTGGCTTATTTCACTGAGCATAATACCCTCCAGCTCCATCCATGTTGTTGCAAATGGTATTGTTGAGTTTTATTTTCCTAGGTAGGATAAATTAATTGTCCATGATAAGAATGAGAAATTAAGGTAAGAGGGGTTTAAAGGGAAATATTAAAGATATTTAATATGGAATTTAAAGTGTCTCTCTTTATTGGTGATCTGTGCTTCCCCATATCTTTTTTTCAATCTTAAATATGTATCTTATTAATGGGTTTAGAAGTTGGATCCTTTTGAGGTACTGGGACTAAGAGCTGAGTGCAATTTTATAAAGGTTGGTGTCAAGAGTAAATGGAGGCTGCTGTTAGGGAGCTCATGGAATTAACAATACGGGGGCTCAATAAGATTTAACTAGTGTAAAAAAAATTAGCTTAAAACCTGCCAGGAAAAGAAGTCAGATAATCAAACATAGACTTGTGACCAGTTGCATTTAATCATCTCTCCTGGAAAATTGTTTAGGGCTTGTTCCTAAGTTACTAAGATTTGTTAAAGAAGAATGCCTATTCTTTCATCTTCTAACCTGCATAATACCTTCACCAATAAATTTGTATTAATTTATATTAACAACTAATTTTAATATAGTTCTATGTACCATGATACTGTTCTCAATCTTTAGTGTGTATGTGTATGTGCCTATTTGTTTGTATAAAACTAATCCTTATGACACCATGAGCGAGATGCCATTATTATTCTATTTTATAGATTTTATTAATCAACATACATCTATAACTTGTCCATGATTACAGAATTAGTAGTAGAACTAAGATCTGTACCAGAACAATTTGGTCCTAGAATCTAAGTTCCTACCCAATACACTCTATAACATAATGAATAGAAAAGGTTTTTCAGCAAACCCTTACATTTATGTGTCTGTGTCTGTAGATATATACACAAATATAAATATATGCATGCATTTGTATATATAAATCTGTAGATTTAGAAAAATAACTGGAAGTAAGTAAACCAATAGGATAAAAGTTATAATTTCTAGGTAGTAATTTATGATTGATTTTGTTATCCTTTATATTATTTTTACATTTTCCAAATATTCTATAATCATGTACTGCTCATATTTCTATAACACAACATATTTGAAAACACAGTGTTTATAATCTGAATACAAATGTTCAAAGTGAACTAGCTAGCCTATCCAAAATTTCAATCATTAGCCTGCCACTTTATTGGCAACTTTTACTGCCTTAATTTTACCTTTGGCACCAGTTACCATTTGTTTGATATATTATGCATTCTCCTAACTTATACTGTCTCTCTACCAGCAGAACATTAACTCCCTGAGAATCAGAATTTTTATCTGTTTTGTTTACTGCTGAACTAGAAAAGTACCTGGTGCACTGTATGAAATTGATCAGTATTTATTCAATAAAAAAATTGAAATAGTTTACAAGTACTATTAAAGATTTACATTTGAGTTAGAAGGAAAATGTATCCATGTATGACCCTTTATACAGGTCAGTGACTTATTTTATTAAAAAACAAACAACAAAAACATTAAAGTTCATTTATGCAGGTCTGACTATCATGAAGAGGACAAAAAGTCTAGTGATCCATTTTTAAGGATTCCAGTCATCCCCAGAACATATGCTGTTCTAAATAGGTCAACTAAATTTTCATCCAAGAACACATTTAATCTTTACATCAAAGAATAGTCTGAGTGTACAGAGGAAGAGAAAAGACGAGATGGTGTTCACCTGCTTGATCATTTTCTCTTTGGCAATCAGCAGGGTACAGGAGGTAGAGCCACTGACATTCAGACTGAAATTATTTTGCACAGCCAAGGATAACCCCACATGATGGTTCAGTGACATATCAAACTAGAAGGATTTCCATTTAGAAAATAACAGAACAAGAGAGTAGTCAATATTGTTTGAAGAGAAAATGGAAGAAGACACTTTCTTTACACGAGAATAGAATACATAAAATTAGGATAAAGATAGGGAAAGACAGTGAGCACCATAATTTGGGTTTTTAAGAAATGAAATCAGAGCCTTTTAAAAACAAGAGCTAAAATTGGAGAAGTGTCCTACAGGTTGTCAAGGGCATTAGAACAAAAGTAAAGCGGGTGTGGGTAAAATTGCAGTATTTGCAGAATCTCTCACCTGACCTTAGTTCATATCCATATCAATGGGTGTTAGTTACCAGGTGGGTGGGGAGCAAAGCAAGCGCTATGGGACCTTGATGTTTGGTGGGATCTTTTGGAGCCAGGTCATGAGATGCACGGGCAAGCAGGAGTAGACTTAAGCAGCAAACGGGCTCTCCCTCTTTATTTCTCCCTTTCACTGGTTTCAGCTTCAATGGTTTATTTGCCCCAGGCTGGAACACATTTGTCCCCAGAGTTAAGGGGAAAAAAGGGAATTGGTGACTGACACTGTGTTGTTGCTTCCTATTTAAAACAAAACCAAACAGAAAAACAAACCAATACATGAAAAATCAGCTTCATTCTATTTGTTAGCTGCAGAGCTCTCAAACTGAAGTGGAACTAATATTTGTAAAGGAGGAGGGGGAGATGAAAAGAAGGGGAGGAAACTGAAAATCAGAAAATGCCAAAGAGAAATGGTATAGTTTCTTTGGCATACAAATGTTTTCAGAGAGCACAGATTCTGAAAGATTCCCTAGATTCTCTTCTGAAATACAAGTATTTTGGAGTTCAGCTTCTGCTTCGTTTGCCACCATTACTCTCACTGTTCACTCCACAGTTCTAACACATACACATGTGCACACATACAGAGATTCAAAGCATTTGAAAATATTTCTAATACATTAGGGTCATACTTATCTGAATTAGAATAGAAAAATAAATGAGACCTTATTTTATTTTCTGATTATGGGCCCTGAAAATTGGGTGTGTGGGGGGGATAAAATGACCTATGCCCTGATTGTGGATCTTTGTGTTTATTGAACCATAAAGTTTCATATGAAAAGCATGTTCCCCAAGATGATCCCCTTTCATTCCCTCTCTCTCTCTCTTTTTTCTCTCCTTCCCTCTCCTCTTTTTACCTTCCACCAGTCCTTCCTTTCACATATGCCACTGGCCAAAGGTACTCATTCATACAAAATTAGCTTAAGAATAAAGAAAATCAAATTTTGCCAATTGTATTATTTCCAGAAAATGTATAATTTTATTTTAAGTTAGGTTAATATTGAGTTTTTGACATAAACTTTGATGAGAGATCATTCAGAAACTTATGTTAGAGCTAAATTTTATTACTGTGGGAAACTCACAGCTCATAGATTCTCTGGTTCACTCAATAAAATTACAGAGTTATCTGCCATTAGTATTTGTATTCACAGCAGTGAGGCAGATAGGATTCACTCGGCCCTTTTGGACAAGAGGTCTTTGTCATGAGAATTTGTTGCCCACTCAGGTGGAATTTAATACTTATAGAATTCAGGACTTAAACTGGAGAGAGAATCAATACAGAGACTATGCTACCTTTAAATGATGGCCTTACAGACACAACCAGGGAAAATTCACAGAGATGGGCCTTTTTGGACCAATTAAGGAACATTAAGGCAGAAATTACTGAAAATATTAGCAAGGGATGTACTACTGAACCAGTAAGATTATCAAACCCAAAGAGTAAGTCCAAGCTCTGTGCTTCTAGAGGATCCTCAAAGCAAACAGGGGCCAGACATGCAGAGATAGGACCATCTGTTTGCCAACAGGCCTTTTCTGTGTGGAAGAAGAAATGAAATTAGCATCTCTTTCCAGCTGACTAGATGTGGAACAGAAACTGGGACCCTGGAGGCAGGTGGACCCCGATAAGGCATCAGCATCTACTGTCCTATTGAAACTGTGTAAAAGGTTGTTAAAATATCTGCATTGCTGATATTAACTGTAGTTTCTACTATCTGACCTCTTCTTCTAAGTAACATTACAAATGAATATACTCTTAACCCCTACTGTAAAGGCAGTCCTCTATGAACTGTCCTGATCAGTAGATGAATGGATAAAGAAGATGTGGTACATGTACACAATGGAATACTATCAGCCATAAGAAGAAAACAAATCCTACCATTTGCAACAACATGGATGGAGCTGGAGGATATTATGCTCAATGAAATAAGCCAGGCAGAGAAAGACAATTACCAAATGATTTCCCTCATTTGTGGAGTATACCAACAAAGCAAAACTGAAGGAATAAAACAGCAGCAGACTCTCAAAGTCCAAGAAGGGACTAGTGGTTACCAAAGGGGAGGGGTATGGGAGGGCGGGTGGGGAAGGAGGGATAAAGGGATTGAGGGGTATTTTGATTCATACACATGGTTGGGGGGGATCATGGGGAAGACAGTGTAGCACAGAGAAGACAAGTAGTGACTCTGTGGCATCTTACTACACTGATGGACAGTGACTGCAATGGGGTAGGGTGGGGGACTCAATAATATGGGTGATTATAGTAACCACATTGTTTTTCATGTGAAACCTTCATAAGAGTGTATATCAATGACACCTTAATATAAAAAAACAGAAGGGAAGGGAAGGGAAGGGGAAGGGAGGGGAGAGGAGGGAAGGGTAGAGAAGGGAAAGGAGGGGAAGGGAAGGGAAGGGGAGGGGAGAGGAGGGAAGGGAAGGGAAGGGATAGGACTGTCCTGATCACAGATGGCTCAGTGGATCAAAAGTAGGCACCTGAATTTTGAAAAGACAATCTCTTGTCTTCTCAGAGACCTGTGGTATCTTCTTCCTTTGAGAGATGGGTTAGGCCAATTGGTTTCAGCTCTCCCTTTCTGTTACTTACATTAGGGAACAGGAATAAAAGAAAGTCATCAGTAAGAACTGAGGCTGACAGAAGACTTGAAGAAAAGAGACCTTCATTAGGGACATTATGGGTTTCCTCAAGAACATGTGAATAATCCAAGGACGCATCAAAAAAATTTATAGTTGTACCCTCTTATGCACTGAATTGTGTCCCCCCAAATTCATGTAGGAAATCTTAACCCCCAGTGTGACTGTACTTAAAAACAGGGCCTTTAAAGAAGAAAGGTCAAATGAGGTCATATGTGCTGGACCCTAATCCAATAGGTATAGTGTCCTGTTGGAAGTGCAGAAGACACTGAGAATGAGTTCATACAGAGAAAGAGCCCATGTGAGGACAGAGAACATGGCCATCTGCAAGCCAAGGGGTGAGGCCTCAGGAAAAACCAAACCTATGACACTGTGATCTTGGGTTCCATCCTCCAGAACCATGAGAGATCATTTTCTGCCGTTTAAGCCACCCACTCTGTGTCATCTTGTTATGACAGCACTAGATAGAGCCCTGACTAATACAGACCCTGAAAACGGGTATCGATTAATTAAGATTTGCACAAAGATTACCTGATGATGTTTGCATTCTGCCATTAGCCAATAGGATGATTTTTGGGAAGTTATACAATCTCTACATGCCACAGCTTCCTCATCTGGATGAAGGTAGAACTCTATTTCCAAGATATTCATAAATTTAAATTTAATGAGGATGATTACATGCCTAATTATTCCAACCCACCAGGGTTTCGATTTTCTTAACAAATGCATTTAGCAGTCTGCATTACTCATTACAGGACAAAATCCAGCTATATCATTTGTTCTTGATTGATACATGAATATTTTAGTCCCACCAATTGAGCTGTAAGAGTCTTGAAGGAAGATTCCACAGCATGAATTTAACTAGTCATTTAAGGAATATTAAACATATCCTATCTATAAAGCACTACTGATGCTGGGAATGAAATATAAAGAGGATTCATATGACAACTTCCCCCATGGAAGAGACTAACAAGCAAAATTATGCAAGTTAATTCAGAAATATAGCAACTAATGAAACGTGAAATAACCTACTATTTAACAATTTAATATTTGCTTAATGAATATTTGTAAAAAAAAAATAGTGTAATGTTATACTGGAATTCACAGGAAGGTAATTCCTTTCCCCAGAGATCAAATCTAATTTAGGAGATAGACTGATAATCTGAGGCACATACCAGAGGCACAATTTGTTCATTCATTTAAAATTGATGGCGAAATTCCTCTGGATAGGGTCAGTGCTAGCTAGTGTGATTTCATAATGGTCACAAGGCCGTCTGCTCAAAAATCTTCAGCCTTTGCTTGCTATTGGCCATTCTTTCAAGATAACTTGGCTTGCTTCATGGGGCAAGAGGGATTTCAGTGTCAGGAATAGCTGTTATAGAGTTCAGAAAGAACAATCTGAACTTAAATTATTTAAACCTTCAGAGATTCAATTTCTAAGGTAGATTGCAGGATGATGGAAAAACACAATCTACCTTGTACAGCTATTGTGAGAATTTTATTAAGATAAACAAAACTCCAAGCAGAGTAATGTACAGTAGGCACACAAAGTATTCATCATTATTTGGTTTCAAAGCAAAAAATGGCAAAATTATTTCTAATGATTGATTGTGGAATCCTGGAGCACTATCAGAAAACTAATGTGAGTCTGCAATTTGACTCAAGATCCATGGCCATGGTCAATGAGAAATTTCTGCCACAGGCATCAGTGAGAGAAGCTGCAATCTGAGTCACATTTAATTGTCACCCTCATATTAAAAACTCCCATGCAAAGGAGGGGATGGTAAATGAAGAGAGTACTACACAGGTCTATTAACTCTCCTGGATCTTTGAATCTGGCACAGATTGTAAGAAAAAAAAAATTGGCAACTGTTCAGCTAAATTCTAATGAAGATATGTGAAAGGAAGGGATAAAAAAAGGTATTTTATAAAAATCTGGAACATGGCTCACCACCCACAGGCAGATCCAGAACACAACTATGGAGAGGAGATGAATGTCTTAAAGAAATAGGGAGTTCTTGCAAAAATAAATTGAAGTGTCAAAGGACTAAAGATGAATATTTACTGACAGTTTTGTAAATGGCTCCCACTGTGCAACCTGGGACATGCTTAAAGTACTTGGAACAATATTTTCAGAAATATTACCTTCTAAATCATGAGGGCAGCAAGCACCAAAGTTGGCAGCTGACGCCAGAAGCCTAATTGCCATCCCTTTCATTTTAAGTGTTTATTGCAAATGTTCTCTACTCTTTTTTGCCTGACTCTCATAAGAGAGAAGCATAAACAGCAATGGTTCAAATAAATCATTACAATTGCACCATCAGTTATGTTACAAAAGGCAGTTAAGTCATATTTAGCGTTAAGTGCAATTACGTTTTATTACAGATATTATAAAAGAATAGGTCTCTTCAAAGAGCAGTTGCCTTTTGTTCTGCAGTATAGGATGGGGCCTGGAACAACAAAATGTCATCATGTATTTGAAATGAAAAATGAACCTAATATATCCCAAACTTCCGCAAATACAAAATACAAAAAGCACCCATGGGCCTTTTTACCCGAGACAATAGAACTCTTAACAAATATTCATTAAGAACCTGGATACCTCTTATTTCAAAGAATAGCTTTTCATTATTCAGACTGTAAGCACTGACTTCTGATATGGTTAAACCAGCCCTCAAATTAAATTAAACTGGCCTGTTCTGGTTTCTGGCCAACAAGTATAAAATGTAGTCACATGTTGAATATGAAGTTCAATAGCATAAAATTTAAGGGTGAAGTTGCATCTACACACCTAATGCAGGATCTTCTCTCTTTTCTATTGAGATGTAATTGACATATACCATTTTATTTGTTTCAGATGTACAAAATAATAATTTGATATTTCTATATATGCAGAATGATCACCACAATAAGTCTAGCTAACATCTGTCACAGTACATAGTTACACAATTTCTCCTGTGATGAGACATTTTAAGCCCTATTCTCTTAGCAACTTTCAAATATACAATATCTATTATTAACTGTAGTCACCATGCTGTACCCCATGACTTACTATATAACTGGAAGTTTGTACCTTTTGACCCCCTTTACCCATTTTCCCATTCTGCACAACCTGCCTCTGGCAACCACCAATCTCTTCTCTGTACCTATGTGCTTGGGTGTATGTGTTTGTGTTTGTTTTAAGATTCCACATATAAGTAAGATCATATAGTATTTGTCATTCTGTGTCTGACTTACTTCACTTAGTACAATGCCCTCAAGGTACATTCATGTGGTTGCAAGTGGCAAGAGTTTCTTTTTTATGGTTGAATAATATTCCATGTGTCTCACATTTTCTTTCAACACCCATCCTTCATCCATCCTTCAGCAGACACTTAGATAGCTTCCATGTTTTGGCTATTGTGAATAATGTTGCAGTGAATGGGGAGGGGAGGGGTGCATATATTTTCCAAGTTATTGTTTTTCAGATAAATACTCTGAAGTGAAATTGCTGGATCATATGGTATTTCTATTTTTAATTTTTTTGAGGAAACTTCATACTATTTCCCATAGTGGCTGCACCAATTTACATTCCCAACAATGCACATGGGCTGTCTTTTCTCCACATGCTCACCATGGAAATCTGGGTGATTCCTAGAGCATCATTGGCCAAGTACCCTCCCCTACCTCAAAGGGATTACATGATGCATGGAATAAACTGAGATTAAATGAGAATCTACTTAATAAAAATGATAGCTTCAGTCTCCTCACATTGTTTTCCCCCTAAAATGCCAGCACCTTTTATATGTCCTATGTCTACCACAATCTTAGACAGGAATTGACTGTATCTCCTCTCCTATCTGATCAGTCCACAAACATTCTGAGTAGCTCTTTAGAACCTCAGGTTAAGCCAAGGATCCATGGATATTTATGAAAGTCTTCAAAGTGAAAGAGAGAAACTATATATAATATAAAAGAACTAGAGATAACAAAAGCAACGTAGTATGCTATAAAAAAAAAAGCAGGAGTGGGGAGGAAAAAAAATCTTGTGAAAAGCAAAAATAAGTCATTAAATTTTTCAGAGATTAAAAAAGTGTTTAAAAATTTGTAGTCATAAATCAAGAATGCTAAACAGAATAAAAAATATTAGATATTAAATTATGCATATTTTTAATTTATACAATTTATACTTTATAATTAAATATAAGTCACATACATTAACATATATATTAACATATATTTAATTTTGACATATGCATTTATATAAGTACATATATGTGTGTACTTATAATTATATATGTATATGTATTATCCATAGTATACACATTCATACATACACAATCACAGACACATTAGCTGTATAGTTCCACCTGGCCAAGATAGAATAGTGGAGATGGCATATATCTTCCACCTGAAACAACTGTTTGTGAGACCCTAGAGATTAGGCATCTAAGGGAATAGTAATCCTTGAAAGGTGGATAACAAATGAGGGGAGCCCTACTATTCTGACAGTTCATTATCGTGAGAGAGTTTCTAAATTCTGTGGACTAAAAAAGATATACTCCACAACTCAAAAAGTTTCACTACATAACAGGCAAAAACAATAGAAAGAGATTCAATAGTCAGAGACATTTTGGGGAATCTGAATATTATCAATAGAGAAAATCACAAAGAATTTAGGCAGAAACAGCTAACCCCAAGTAAAGAGAACATTGGACTGAATTTAGATTCCTCTTTCAGTGTACATTCTGAATTACACAGGATTATAAAGAAGTTATAATAATTAGGAAAACTATTTGTCTTAAATATTCTATTGTCAAAATTTTTTCATCACATATGAAGGTATCAAGAAAATGTATTCCATCATGTATATCTGTGTATTTTCTAGAAAAAAATCACAAAATTGTACTGTTTTCTACTGAGAGATTGATCAAAATATATAAAACCAAAAAATGTGAACCTTGTAAAAAAATATTGAACATGGATGCACCTAAGCATAAAATTAAGTCTAAATAAATGATTAACTAGAAAATTAGAATCTAATTATTTTTAAAAATGTGGAATGTTTTAGCTGGAACAATTTTAAAATATAATAACTTTAATTGTTTTTTCAAATCTTCTACAATGATCATGTGTTATTTGAAAATTAGAAAAAAATTAATTTAGGCCATGTGTAAATATAATTGCACAAATGTAATTCCCACTATGCTGGCTACTTAGACTTGATAAGCAGCTGGAGTTGGTAACAGGTCTTCCCTAGACCAGCAGGTCACAGGTGTGCACTTACACAGGACCCATCACACCACTCTAATGTTGATGGGCATCCTTTGATGATTAGTCTCATTCATGCTTCCCAAAGAGGAATGGGCATGTCTTCTACTCTTTCCCACAGTCCTTGTAAAGAAGTTTGAAAATTGGGTTCTTGGTATCAACAGTGGACTGGCTTCTAAATTTTGGTTGCTTCTGCAGTTTGTCCACACAGGTCTATCTGTTTGTTTTGTTTTGTTTTTTCTTGTTTTGTTTTTCCCCTCTACCCTTCCTCTCTTGTCTCTTCTCCTTCTCTCCCATCTCCTCCCCTTCCTCTTTCTTTCAGACTAATGAAGTTTAAATGGAAGTGGGCATTGCCACAGAAATATCTCTCCTTAGGTTCTGCTACTATCAGGGCTCTTGCCAACACCAAGGGAGATTCTTTCTTCACTGGCTCAGTAATATCTTTAAAACAATTCTTATTTCTTACATGGCTTTTATCAGTGAATAGGGGTTCCTGCCAAATAGTACCAGTTACTTGGGTAAACTGGGAAATGCTAGTTAAAATATAACAGTAAGTCCATGTACTTGGGGCACATGTGAATATTGCATGATCCATATATATATGTAAGATGTTATACACTATAAACAGCTGTACAAGTGTATGTTATTAGAACTATACATTTCCATTTAGGTCAGAAGGAATATCTAAATGTTTATTTTAAATTCTGAATGTTATTTTAAAGCTCACCTTCAAGGGTCAAACTCTAAGCTATGTTAAGGTAATTGTGTAACTGTGGGACTAAAATGATGAACAGATTAAAGATTAATTGTATAGTATAAATAAAAATAAATTATCTTGTCTGAGTTGGGAGTAACTAGTAATGCCCCTAAAGTTAAATCAATTAAACTATTTCTTATTAACATAAGTATCTACTACAATAATAATAAGTTCATTACTTCTTTCAAGGACTCTCATAAGGACTTACATTAACAACCACAGGCCCTCTTTGGTAACAAGTTTTGAAATAAAGGGAAAGAAGCAAAAACTCAATAATTTTATAAGAGCAACCATACACTTCTGAAAAACCACTTCCTCAGATTAGGTTCTACCTCCCATATTATTATGCCACCTGGTGTACATCCCATCAATATCACCACATGGCACTGTTACCTATGTTTGCCCAGTAGTCTCCTAATAGGAATGTCAGATCTTGGAGAGTAAAGATCCCTTCAGATTTTTTTCTAAATCCCTTGTATCTTCCACAATGCCTAGTAAAGTAAGAGTGTGGCCTTAAAGATGATTCAAAGGTTCTTGAAGGAATGTCATTTGCCTTTCATGGTAGTAGAGGTTTAATGTTTTCTAACCCTTACTTACACCTGAGAAAATGCCTCTCTATTTGACAAAAAAAAATTATGATGATGATTATTATAAGTAATGCTTAGTTACTTGTTTATACCATATCTTGCTTCATAAAATATTTAAGGAAAAATATACTTAAGTGGTGATGATTTGGAATTTATGTTTGTTTCAGGATCAGGAATGGAATAACAAAAGGAAGAAAGAAAAGGAAAAAAAATATTACAAACTAAGGCACATGTTAAGTAGGGAAAGAAGACATGGTATTAAAGACGAAATGAGTGATATATTTTGAGGGAGATGTTTGTGAGCAGGGAGAGCATTTACACCTTTTTTCTTCATGTCAGCAACTAGCACTCAATGTGCATGGAAAGAGGGAACTGTTGATAAATCATAATCAAGGTCTTTTGACCCAGGACTCATTTCTTACTCCCTGTAGAATATATGATGTTGTACAAGGTGTACAATCTACTAGTTTTCAAGTAAAACAAACAATATCTGGACTTTCAGGATATAAAGCAAGCAATACCTGGGTTATTGTCATAACTACATCATAAAATGCATACCAAACTTTTTTGATTTGCTCTGATCCCCTGTTACTTTTATCTTTATCTCCTTACTCTCACAAGTATTAATAAATGGTAGAGACATGCACCACCTTGTTCTTAAGAGATCGATATGGCAGACCACATTGTAGTAGGAGAGTGTAAAGGAAGAAGTGGCACTGACTAGTTTTCACCATAAAAATAGGTAGATTTGAATTCTGGATGCTATAATAAATTTCACAAGAAGATTTCATCCCACATGAACTCTGTCCTGTGAATGCCATGTGAGGAAATATTCTGAAGTCTGGTTTTGTCTGAGACAAAAGAAGGGCATGACCATTTGGAACACAGACATATGCCTGCTCTGCTCTATAGCATCAGTACTGCATTTGCACTTGCTAGATACCAAATAAATATCTGTTGCTTATTCATCATCATTGGATTCATATTTATGATGATAAAGAAAGGCTAACCCTATTATAGTTAAATATTTATTGACTGTCAACTCTGTGGCAAGTACTTTGTAAGTCACTAGAAATTGTCCTAATTGTTTCATGTTTATCATCATATTTCATATGGCAACCATACGAAGTTGGTGTTATGCTACAGATATAAGAGTCAAGTTTTAGATAATTTTTGTAGTTTCAGTATGACACAGCTAGTAACAGATAAGAATCTGAACTTCTCTATGCAACTACCATCTTATATTACCTCCTTGTAAAAATTAGACACTATAAATTTTATTAAAAATACTTCCAAAACATTAATATGGGCTATATATTTTGGATCTCAATGCTGGATCAGCTCCCAAGGATAGGGCTGACTACAGCTGTTCTTAAAGCTGTTTGCTTGCTTTCAAAATTTTAAGTGATTCCTTGATCACAAGAGCATTTTATCACAAAAGCTGGTATCCAAAGTGATGACAGCCAGTTATTTATTCAATAAAAATGACTGATAAGAGATTGCTCTATATTGAAACACCATGAGTATCAGTGGAAAGGAACACAAATTTCAGCAGGGCTTCCTCAGCAGATGTCAAATTTTATTAACTGCTGTATTTTTAGTGTTTAGCATAGTGCCTGGAATGTAGTAGATATTAAATAAGTATTTGCAAAAACACATACTATGGAGCTTGGTGTAAGCCACATCATGATCCCTGGTCCCTGTCATTTCCCATCCCAGTGTACATATTCCAGTACACACTCAATATTCATATGCAAGTGAAATAGCATAACAAACATCAAATATGGATTTGAAAGGGTAGGGGGAATATGTGACTAAAGGGGACTGGGTATTCTCAGAAAAGGTGGTTTAGAATAGCATGAGATTGGAAGGGAGTATTTCTGGAATGGTAATAAAATCTCACAGATTGTGGCCATCCTATAAAAAGTGAGATATAAACTGTAAAAAAACCTTGAAGGATTCCTTTGTTGATATTCCTACTGTACTTTGCCTGATTGAGTTTCACAAGAGCCCATAATTCCTCCACTTTGCATGACATACAAAGACTACAACCCAGAGTGTTCAATATAACTATTCATCAATAAGCTATTTTTCCTAATCTAGTTTATGGCAGACTTATGGCAGAAACAAGCTACTATTCCTAAGCATAATGTATCTCATTAGTGCACAGATAAGCCCATTGGATTTTTTTTTATTTTGGTATCACTAATATACAATCACATGAGCAACACTGTGGTTGCTAGACTCCCCCCATTATCAAGTCCCCACCACATACCCCATTACAGTCACTGCCCATCAGCATAGTAAGATGCTATAGAGTCACTACTTGTCTTCTCTGTGCTCTACTGCCTTCCCCGTGATGCCCCCCATGTTATGTGGGCTAAGGATTTTATCCCAGGTTTGCCATTTATTAGCTATGTGGCCATATGCAATTTATATAACTTCTCAGTTTCTTTCTTTATCTATAAAATAGATTTTTGCCTCAAAGTGCTAATATAAGAATTATGTGATATTACATGTATACAATAGCCAGCACATTGGTAGACACAGTAGGCTCTAGCCATTATCAGCTCCTATTACCTACATTGACAAAAACTTATATTGTTTTAGAGAACAAGTTATACTACTGTAATGCTGGTTCAAATTCCGGCTCTGCTAAACACTCATATTACTAGATAAATTACTTGTCACACTCTACCTCAATTTCCTTATCTGTAAAATGAATATAATAGTACCTTCTTTGATGGGTTTTTGAGAGAATTAGATGAGATAATGCAAGTCAAACCCACAGTGATGAGTCACATACAGTAAGTTCAATTACAAATACTCCATGGTTTTAATACAGACATTTTAAAAAGTGTTCAATAAACACATAATAACATCTTTTCATTTACTGAGAAGTTGAAGAATAGATTTAAATCTGATAAAATATTTTTGGCAGAAATAAAATTCAAATATATTATGTTTTATTTCTGTTAGGTACCATTCACAGAAGGATTTTTATCTTGGGTTGAAGGAAGGAATATCAGATAATTTCAAAGAAAACCTTGATTGCAACATTTCCAGTTGGTGGCAAGTATTTTTTCTTCCAACACTAGGTCTGAAGCAGAGGAAAGTTCAGAATCTCCCCATCCATTTTTTTTTAACTTTTTAATATCCAATCAAGGCATTCTTTAAGACAGAGGGGTACTCTAGAACAATGCAGGTCTCAGAATATATAAGGAAAATGATAAGAATTATGTTTTAAACTTTATATTTAGACAGAATATCCTTCTGGCTACATTCATTGTTAATTATATCATTATACAGTTTCCTTAAGGCATATAAAATAAGTTTTGCAAAACATAAGTTTATAGGGACTATATGCTAAAGTAACTGCTATCCTTGATTTAAATTCTATGGAGTAATGGAGCCTAAATGGACACACATGTCTCTGAGTGGGTGATTTCTTCACATCTGGTAAGAGTTATGACTAATTGCAAGCTGTTCAATGTGGAGCATACCACCAACTCACTCATCTTGGAGCAATGTGTAAGAAATAGGGAAGCATCATTTAAAATATCAGTGGCCCGAAGGAGGCATTATAACAAAGGCAGTGTTTTAAAAGTATTCTCAGTAGGAAATTTGAATTTACTATGTGACCCCTAATTTTTCTATCCACTTTCAGTGACTGACATCCTAAGTCTTTTTGTCTCATATTATAGCAGGAATAAAATATGGTTAAGAGAAAGATTTAATTAGAACCATATCTAAATAAAATTCCTTTTAGTCATCATTTTTTATACTTTTATCTCATGGATAATATTGCTCTGTAATTTTTATAAGCATAACAACAGATCATAAAAAATAAAAATTTACTGTTAGATCAGAATAAATGCAAAATTGGAGATTAACAATGTATGTGGATTATTTTAGGTAATTTTGTTTTCTAAATTTAAACCGTTGTTATGTTGAAATTCACAAATATGCCATGATTAAAAAAAAAATCAGCCTTAGTACTGAACTGTAAGGAAAGTGTGTTAAATCTGACTTCCTGATCTGTTTTGTAGGTACATTTATACTGCAAGGATAAGCATATTGGAATGTCTTAGAACTCTTTAAGATCAGAAAAAAAAAAGTAGCAAAAGGGAGGGAAAGAGGAGAAAGAGTTAATGTGGGGAAAATGGAAGTTCCTATGGCCAGGATTCTTATCTGACCCTGTGGGGAAGTTAGGGTTCCTATGGCCAGGATCCTCACTGAACTTAAACCACCTGATGATGTTAACTGGCTACCACTTCCATATCTCTAGGCAATAAGCTATTACTGCACTATATAGAGAGCTTGGCCCAGTGTTCTGAGTGGAGGCAGAGATGCTAGTGCTAGACCTACTGCTAGGAGAACAAGCTGGGTAATAAACCTTTTCACCCCAAAGAACATTTTGCTGTCAATTTCTTTGGTCACATTGAATCCATAGCGAACTTGCCTGGGGCTGAAACCCATTGGCAAGACAATTGGCGAAGTCAGCAGGGTTCATTGTTGACCAAGGAAAAAGGCTGCTCTTAAGGGAGGGGTGCTTCAGCAGGCTGCCCCTATGAATGGGGAGACAGTGGATTGTCCCCCAGTGGGTATGTGGTCTGAGGTGGCTTGCCTTCTAGAGGACTGGGCCCCACCCCAGGACTGGAGGCAAGTGGAAGTGATACCTGAGAGAGTAGGGGTAGCCCTTGGTATAGTAAGTAGGTCTTTTGAGAGACAGAGTGCCCATGAGGCAGTGGGGACTGTGGGTTGGCTGCTTCTCACAGTATTAGAAAAGTCTACAGAAGAGAGAGACATGCTCCTGAAAAAGATCCAAGAAATGGTGGCATGAGAACGCGAGCTGCAAACATCTGGAATTCCCTGAAGAAGGAAATAGCATTGATGCGAGAGGAGGCAGCACGAGAATGCTAGCAGCAAGATGCCATTGAAGAGGTAAAAGATTCCTTACAGAATGAAACTGAAGCTCTGCCAGGTGCTCTGAAGGAGGAAAAGACCATCAAGGAAAAAGATGAACTCCTGAGGGAAGCACAGGAGTAGTTGGCATGAGAACACCATCTGTGAGGCATTGAGGTGAAGGTAAGAGAGCATCTGAAGACTGAGCTAGCATTGCTGCGAGGCACTGTAGAAAAGGTAAAGGATGTAGCAGAGGATGCATTCAGGGGAGGGGAGAGAAAGGTGCCATCAGCCCCAGAAATGGAGGAGCTGGGGAAGGATGAAGGGGTGGTGCCGGAAGCACTGGCCCCTCCTGTATTGAAAGCATGCCCAGTGGTTGTAAAGAAAATAAAGACCCAGCAGCTGAAAGTTCCTCAAGAAAAGGAGCAGCCCCCTCCCCAGGTCATGGAGCACTCTATGCTCTGCCCCTATACTCAGGCCGAGATGGTTGATTTGGGCTCCCTGTTTAGGCAGAAGCCCTCGGAGTCAATATCAGCTTGGCTCCTGTGTCTGTGGGTCTTAAGGGTGAATGAAATTGTTCTGTCGGGATCAGAGATGGGAAAGCTGTCTTCTCTGACAGTGCAGCCCGCCTTGAAGCAGCAATTACAAAATGTACATCAGGCCCCAGGGAGTCAATCTTGCCTTATGGCTGTACTTTGTGCTGTGTGGCCCAATCCGGGTGATCTACCATCCTCTCCTGTTAGATGGCAGATGTATGCTGAGCTCCAACAGGTGTTACAAGAGTGAGGCATAAGAAATGCCATTTATAGTCCAGAGAATTATGGCCCAGATGAAGAGATTTTCACTAATGGGATGAGAAATATTGTGCTTCAAACGGCTCCCACATCCCTCTTTAGGTCTCTAGTAGCCATTCTTTCCCCTCACTTAGGGCATCCCATAAGCGAGGTGACACGTACAATAACAGACTTAGGAGAGGCCAAAGCAATGAGAACACAGAAAGAAAGAGCATCTGCTATTCACAAGAATTTAAAGGGCCCCATGAAGGTTATGAAGACCCAGATGTGGGTTGATTTAATATGGGCAGGAGCAGATGGAAGGAAATTCGATGGGAAGTCAAATAGGATCTTACTAGAGCTATGGCAACAACTGAAACCAGAGCAGCAGTTCCAGCCTTTAGGACCAAAGAGGCAGAGGTCAGAGATAGAGCCACAAGCCTGGCCTCTGTGTTTGCAAGACTTCCTGCTGGAGAGCGAGCCAACCTCCCTTGAGCCCACACAGGAAGATGATGGGGGAACACGATTTGACTGACAGGAAAGTTGAGGTATCTACCCTGAGGGACTGGGGGGACCAGAGGCCACATGTTGAAATAGCTATCAATTGATCTCCAGTGAACATACAATGGGTCCTGGCCCTGGTGGACACAGGGCCTGAATGCTCACTGATTCATGGTACCCCTGAACGGTTCCCTGGGACCCCCACTATCATAGATGGATATGAGGGGAAGGATATCAGAGTGAAAAAAAGCCCAAAATCCTTTGGGAATAGGGCATCTACCCCCAAAAGAGTATACTGAGTATATATCTCCTATCCCTGAGTATATTTTGGGGATTGATATCCACAGGGTCTATGGTAGCAGACCACTGCAGGTGAGTTCAGACTGAGAGTACATGTGGTGAAGGCATTTCTGACGGGACATGCTAGGCACCTGCCCATAGCTTTACCTGTGCCTCAGCAGGTGACTAATACCAAACAATACAAACTGCCTGGAGGGCATAAATAGATTGGAGAAACTCTCCAGGAGCTGGAAAATGTGGGTATTATAAACCCACCCACAGTCCTTTCAATTCCCCAGTGTGGCCAGTAAAAAAGCCAGATGGCTCCTGGTGTATGACTGTGGATTACAGAGAACTGAATAAAGCCATACCCCCTATGCATGCTGCTGTCCCCTCTATTGCAGGCCTGATGGATACCCTTACCCATCAACTAGGAACATACCATTATGTGGTAGATCTTGCTAATTCCTTTTTTTCCATTGACATTGAGCAGGAAGGTCAGGAACAGTTTGCCTTCACATGGGAAGGATGGCAATAGACTTTCACCGTCCCCACAGAGATACTTCCACAGCCCCACCATCTGTCATGGACTTGTATTCCAGGACTTGGCTACATGGGGGAGACCACCAACAGTGCAGCTGTACCATTATATTGATGATGTCATGCTCACGTCTAATTCTCTTTAAGATCTAGAAGGTGCAGCACCTAGACTGCTGCAACACTTACAGGAGAAAGGATGGACTGTGAACAGTACTAAGGTTCAGGGACCTGGTTTGTCTGTCAAATTCTTGGGGGTTGTCTGGTTGGGTAAGACCAAAGTTATACCAGAAGTAGTTATAGATAAAGTCCAGGCCTTTCCTACCCCAACAACTGTAGTATTGCTACTGGAGTTTCTGGGTCTTCTAGGCTACTGGAGAGTGTTTATTCCGCATTTGGCACAAATTCTGAAGCCCTTATACCGGTTGGTATGAAAGGACGTCAGGTGGGACTGGGCTGAGACATGTGCATCTGCCTTTACTACAGCAAAACGGGCAGTCAAGGCCATGCAGGCCTTGAGTGTGATAGACCCATCAAAGCCCTGTGAGCTGGACATTCATGTGACTGAAGACGGTTATGGCTGGGGTCTCTGGCAGCGGCTTGAATGACCTCGCCAACCTGTTGGATTCTGGTCACAACTCTGGAAAGGGGCAGAGATACAATACACTTTGACAGAAAAACAACTGGCTGCCATGTATCGTGCCTTGCTAGCTACAGAACCCATCACTGGAATGGCCCTGGTAAAGGTAACAACCACCTATCCCATCTTGGGGTGGGTACAAGACTGGACCCAAACGCCAAGGAGTGGTGTGGCACAAACGCCCACACTAGCCAAGTGGGGTGCTTACCTACAGCAGCATAGTGCCCTCTCTAGTAGCCCACTGAGTGAAGAACTCCAATGCTTATTGGGGCTGCTGACATATACTAGTGAAAAGCAGGAAGAACTTGCTTTTGAACCATTAGTAGCAGAGAGTCCCTATCGGGAGGGAAGAGCCCCTATACCCGAAGATGCATGGTACACAGATGGCTCCAGCCGTGGGCAGCCCCCAAAATGGAGGGCCATAGCTTTCCATCCTAAGACTGAGACAATATGGATGGAAGATGGTGAGGGGAAGAGCAGTCAATGGGCAGAGTTGCAGGTCATGTGGCTTGTGATCAGCCAGGAGCCCTCCCCTATAGTTGTCTGCACTGACAGCTGGGCTGTTTATCAGGGCTTGACCCTGTGGCTTCCAACCTGGTACCATGCCAACTGGCTGGTTGGTCACTGATCCCTTTGGGGGCAAGAATTGTGGCAAGACTTATGGGCCTGTGGTCAGACTAAAATAATTACAGTATACCATGTGACAGGTCATTTGCCACTGGCATCCCCAGGAAATGATGAAGCAGATAAATTGGCCCAGATAGGTTGGTTAGAAGGAAAGCCTGCCTCTGATGTAGCCCAATGGCTCCATCAGTGTTTGTTGCATGCGGGGCAAAAGACAATGTGGGCTGTAGCCTGTCAGTGGGGCTTGCCTTTGCCTTTGAAGAAGTTAGTAGAGCCAGGCAGGAGTATGTCCTGTGCTCCAAAAGGGACTTACACTGAGTTCCACAGCAACATGGGACAATAGCTAAGGGGCCTATACCCCTCATCAGGTGGCAGATAGACTATATTGGGCCTTTACCTGTGTCAGAAGGATATCGGCATGCCATGACTTGTGTGGACACAGCTACTGGACTTCTGGTTGCTTTTCCTACCCATTATGCAGACCAGCAGATGACCAAAAGAGGCCTGGAGCATCTCTTTGCTGCCTATGGCTGACCACAGGTAATTGAGAGTGATCAGGGCACCCATTTTACTGGACATACACTGCAAGAATGAGTACGACAGCTGGGAATCAAATGGAAGTTCCATATGCCATACAATCCTACCACAGCAGGCATGACAGAGAGGCACAATGGCTTGTTAACATCCTGACTAAAGTTAGATACCAATAGTCTACGCGGATGGTCAGTCCGTTTATGGACCGTGCTACAGTGTTTGAACGAGTGACCCCAAAAGAGAGCCCTGAGCCCTGTAGACATGTTAACACATATGGCTGCCTTCCCTATACAACTGCAAGTACAAACCAAGGAAGAATCACTGAAGCTGAGGTTTGGCCACCAGAATAATATCTTGCTGCCAGCACCAACTGTACTGAACCCTGGAGACTCCATTGAGTGGACATGGCCTTGGACCTTTTGACACATGGACCAATGATGGCTGGCTCTCCTGGCACCTTGGGGACAAGGCTTGGAAGCTGGCCTCTTGTGTATTCCTGGAATAACATCAGAGTGGCTGCAAAGGTCACAGTAGTATACCCTGAACGGCCAGAAGGTAGGAGCATCTTACTGGAAAGTTTTGTTTTATCATTATGGCCAGTGAATGCATCTCCAGTAGCACTATATATAGACCCTTCAGTAACCCCCACTGGGAGAGGAGTGAAAGTATGGTATACTAGACCTGGAAGGGATCCCCTTCCTGCTACAATCCTATCACAGGACCACTCTCTTGCATGCATCCTACCTGATGGGCAAGATTTGCCTATGTTGGTGTCATTAACACATGTGTCTTATCACTCCTAAGGTCTTTGTGGATTAGGAACTTCCTCTGGCTTGAGGATTATTATAATTTTTGTTATCTATATCAAAATATTGTATGTTAATTTTTGTCATTATCTCTAAGTTGTTGTTATCCTCTGTTGCTGTTGTGGAATCTGGTTACAGTACTCCAGCTTTCTCACAATGGACCATTGTGGAAGATTGAAAGCATGTAGATTGTAAAGCAAGAATCCTGGAGGGGTGGAGTGTGGGGAAGTTGGGGTTCCTATGGCCAGGATCCTCACTGAACTTAAACCACTTGATGATGTAACTGTCCTGTTGCTAGGCTACTGCTTCCACACCTTTAGGCAATAAACTATTATTGCACTATATAAAGAGCCGGGCCCAACGCTCTGGGAAGAGGCAGAGATGGAGGTGGATTATGGACCTGCAAACTGCTAGATGCAAACATGATTCAAGTGCTCAACCTACTGCTGGGAGAATAAAGCCAGGTATAAACCCTTTTACCCCAAGAACATTCCACTGTCATTTCTCAGTCTCACTGAATCCATAATGAACTTGTCCAGGGTGGAAATGCTTAGGAAAAACAGGTATACTTGTTATGTGTCATTATTTTTTTAGCATGCACTATAACAGGCCTCCTCAAAACAACGCTGTCAGCCCCAATTTATACAGGAGAAAAAGGGAATTTCGAGGAACAGAAACTATGGCAAAGATAACGCAATCATATATAGCAAATCATCTGGGAGCATAGTTTGAATCCAAGATGCCTGACTCCTCCACTCAAGTTTGTGACCATTTGTCTTTCTTATTAGAAGACTGAGACTGGCCCATGTTGATAATGCTCAGTGTGCGCACAGTAGTTTTAGGCAAGTAGACTGCAAGCGTACCACCAGTTGCAAGTGTACTTACTACTGTGTCTGTGAGATCCACCAGTTCACAGCTAAAATGATTTTTTATGTCTTTTGAATATGTCTAAATTGAACTAATGTTAGTAAATTAAACTCCCTTTACCTAAAAGGAAAATAGTTGAATCTTTTCATCCAATGAAACTTTGAGAGAATCATTTAAGAAATGAATTGGGAAATGTTGGTGCAACCAAATTGGTAGTGGCAATTACGTAGATAAAGAACAAGACCTGTGACGGTTTAATGGGCAATTTTTAAACTTACTGATTTGGAGTTATTAGTTACCAAACACTGAGCCCACTATATATTAATCACTGTAGAAGGAACTAATTGTACAGAATTGCTAATCCTCATGACATTTCTACCTGCCAAATAGGTATCTCAGGTCCACCACTCCTAGCTGTGTGGCCTTGAACACTGGCTTAATTTTTCTCTCCTTCAGTATCCTTATCTATGAAATTACAGTAGCAGCTTTTTTTTAGTGAAGATTAACTGGGTTACTACAAGCAAAATGCTTTAAACAGTATCTAGCAAAGAATAAACATTTAATAATAGCATTATTATTCTGATTTCATAACTAAGGAAACTGAAACCCACTGAAATTAGTTAGCTCTCCTGTGATCACTTGCTATGCAATTGTCTTATGAGTCAAACACAACTCTGGGGGATTCCTTATCTCTGCTGCTTATTTTGCAAACTGCCTTTGTCACAGTGACTTTAAATAATGATGGTGACTTTACATTGTAAGGGTGAATTATTTTAAAAAAACACACATACACAAACTCAACACACATCTTCTCCCTATAACATAAATTAAGAACTGTAAACTTTTACCATGTATTTTCTGTTTTAAAAGCTATTCTGAGATATTTCACTATGAGAGAATATTCATCAAATTCTCTTCTTTTGCAAAAAATTATACAGTAAAAACTAGGAATTAAAATAGCTGAAGCAAAGATAAATAATTGCAGCATTTGGGGTATTTACAAGGGTCATGGAAGAACATGAAGAAACAAAGTCTTAGAGATCTTCCCTAAAAGTCTAATAACTAATTTACTTCCATTTAGGAACTTTATCAAACTTTGAAAAGGAAGGACTGGGAGATTATAGTTAATATTAGAAACAAGAAATTTATATTTTCATAGTACTAAGTACATGTATACAGCAAAATATATCTAAAATCTATATTGCTTGCCTCTAATAATAACATCTATTTACAACTTACTAGAGTCCCTTCATTTAAATTCATTTTTTTATTTGGTGGTTACATATTTATTTATTATTTTCTCAACTGGCTCTCAGATTAGCTCAGTTTTAAGAATCCCATATGATGCATGTTTGATAAGAACACATATCAAAAATAGAAATTTGTGTCTCCTCTCCTGGAAAGGAGATTCTGGAAGTCTGAAAGTACTGAAGAATTTACATTTTTAACAGGAACTCCAAGCAATTATTTGTATCATGACAATTTGGGAAACTCATATCTCATAGTTGAGGGAAATGAGCTAAAAATAGATGAGACAAATTGTTCAGGATACCTGTGATTGAGGGTGTTTAAATGAGACTTTATGGGTATATTTGCAAGTAGCCAACCCCCTCCCTACCTTCAAAAGCCATTAATAAAGCTTGAAAGCCAAACGTAACATATATACAATTTTAGGAGTTATTTTTGGGAGATGCCTTTTGGTCAGCCTAATAACTTTCTAGAAACTGTCTACATTAATGATAAAATTGTACCACAACTAATACAGTGCATTTGCAAAATACTTTCAGCAACATACTTTCATGTCCACCCAATTTTACCCATAGAGAATTCCTCTCTGCCATGGCCAACTGCATCTCAGTTATAGTAAGGATGTGACCATGGAGACTTATGTTTTGGTGAACCTGATCCTGCAGTTAGTGCAGGCTTCTTATATGACTGTTGGGTTGAAAACAACAGGGGTTTAGAGTAATTGCTACTCTGCAGTGTAATTTAGCAGGAAAGGCAATAATTGAAGGGACAGCTAGGTTGGTTATACTGATGTGCTGCCACTTCTGTACTTCTGATGAACTGTAGAGTCAAAAGGGATTATTGAGATTATTCTATCTATAGTTTTCATTTTACTAAGGCCACAGAAAGGACAGTGAGCAACCAATGATCGAACTAGGAAATCACAGAACTCTACTTTGAATTTGGTATTTTTTGCAAGGAGGTAGAGCAAGGGGACAAGCTATAGGCAGCTGTGGCAGAAATCTCAGGGGAGTAAGAGGCTTTCAAGACCTTAAGTTTTCTCTTCCCCAAAGACTCTGCAGTAAGTAGGCTTCCTTATGGAATATAGAGCAGTTAGAAAGGAGGCCTTTGGAGTTAGAGAGGGCTATGTTCAAACCCCAGCTCTACCATTCATTGAGAGTTAACTTCACAATGCACAGAATATGTAAACCTCAATTCTCTCAACTTAAAAATAGGGAAAATAATATATGTAACTACTGAAGCTTCAGTGAGTGTGAAATAACGCACTCTACTTTTAAGCTCTGAGGACAATGGGTAGTTGTAGCACCCAATACAGTGTTTTCTGCTGCTGCTGTGTTTGTTATCATTATCCTTCACTACAATTCTGAGAGGTGGGGTTTATCACCCCAAAATTGTGGATAAGAAACATATAGCTCAGAAAAAAGTAAATATCCAAATTACAGAGACAGTGACAGGGTTTGGTCACAGGGACCTCTGATTTAATTCTCTTTTCATCATTATTATTTCTAATCACATTTATGTTAATATTTTATACACATCTGCACAATTATATAATACTGAAGTTATAACAGAAAAAGGCTGAGGTTTTCTGTCATTTGGTTTCTTTTGGTAAGTTGATTTATAATCACGAAGGCTTATTTTTTTCAGTAAAATCCATGTGCAGAGTGTAACATTAAATCCTAGTTTCAAATCAAACTTTCAGCTTTCTAGAATCCTCAAGAAATGTGATGTTTTGGATAACTGAACTTCCAAATAGTTTTAAAATAGATTTTTATATTGTAATTACTTTGGATGGAATTTCTCTTAAAATTTATCACTTCTCCTTATTCCTAAGTAGAGGAATTATATTATCACATAATACATACTAATTTTGCAAATTTCAAAGTCAACATTTTAAACATCAAAAATTCTTACTTTATAGTAACACAGTAATTCCTTTGAGCCATTAGATGATGCAGGACTTTTAAAGATGTGATCCTAGACATATGTGTTTTCTTTTTGGATTGAAATGCATCTATGTTCTTTTCATAGTGTGGTTTGCCCTTGCTGGAAGATGGGGAAATAGAGTTGTAAATATCTAGCAAAGCCCCTGTGGACAAAGAGGGAAGGGTCAAAATTAAGAGACAGAGCAGAATATGAGGGGCTCTTAATTAGATTAGACACATGATCCTTTCTGATCATCCATATTGATATTCAGTACCAGCCTGAAAGAAGTATAACTTCTGACCCTAAAATACCTTCTCTCATCTTTTTTTCTCATTTTTAGCTAGAAATTATTTAACAAGAAGCCATATCTTCTCTTCTTGATGTCAAAATGCCAGGGGAGAGTTAATTTATATGTGTAAATGTAGTTCTGTCAATGTATAAATGGCTTCAGATTTTCTTCTGGTTTCAGCAGGTTAAGGGTTTAGGAAGGTTCTACATACTAAAGATATCACTGAGGAGAAAAGGAGGCCTAAACAATGGATATCAGAGATTCTGAAACTAGGTATTTTCCCTAACACTGTCCTTTCGTGGTATTGCGAAGGAGGGGGTGGGCAAAAAGGAGGACAATTGCTGAGCCTTTATAGGTGCACACCTGCAATCCCCCATCTGTAAAGGGCCCAGTTTATCTTGAGAAAAAGAGAACAAAAATGCTTTGCAGTCTGCAAATCCTATGTTAATGTAAAGATTGATATTAAATTACTTATTTGAGAAGGAAATATTTAATTCTGTAAAATTATTAAGAACACTCTTTCTTTTTATGTTTAACCAAATAACCTTTAGGATAATGATTAATCATTTAACAGCTTCAGCTGCCCATTAAGCCCAAGCTTTTTGGGACAGGCTGTTGTTTTATGTGACCTATGGTTTCCCTGAAAGTCTTATTAGCTGTATTGATAAATAACAGCCACTAAAAGCCAGAACTAACATTGTCCTTTTCTCGCCCACTCTTGTATGACACATGAATCTGTCCTAAATCAGTTGAAATAAAGCAAACCAGGCTAGGAATCACAACTGGCTTTTCACCAGAAATCACTGCTGATTTGCCAGCTAATGTGTTCCTCCAATATGTTCTATGGCGAAGGCAAACACACACTCCCAGTTGTCTGTAAGCATAATACACTCAATTTACCCTTGGGACTTCAGAAATAAATCAACTGATGGTGGAAATTTTTAAAGTCTTATAATAAGGGTGTTTTCTGGATACTCAGGCTATTATTTCTAGGTATTATAAAGTTGAAATCCAAATCTTAAAGAAGACATGGATCTCACTTGATTATTCCCATAAACTGGTTTACTTGGCTAAATGATTTCCTAAAATAAACTAAAAAGTGTGGGCTTTCCTTTTTATCTGGCCCAGGAAGAAATCTTCTCTGCTTTCACTTTGCCACCTTGTTTTCCAATAGAACACAGGAAGAGAGATAGAAAAGGACATAGGGTTTAGGAGTTCAATATTTTAATATTATATGTGAAGTCAAGTCCAAAGGAGTTAAACACTTCATACCCAAGGTTTTTCAGCTTGTTACAAAGGCAGACTTAGAAGTTAGGATTCCAGAGTTCCAGTGCAGAATTTTCTCTACATTAATGTGCAGTTTTCAGGTGAATGAAATGGTGCAAGGCACCCCTAACTTTTCTGTCTCATGGCTCCTTGGTCCAAAAGCATCTAGAATATTATTTTGCTTCTTCCTCTTTGAAAAATCAAAATACTAATCCTCAGGTTGGTATATGTTTTTCAAATGCTCATTCAGAGTTAAGAAGCAATTAAGTAGAACCACGTTAATAATGCTTTCTTGCCTATACCTCCTCCTCTCCATAGTCTCCTTCTGCTAAAGTTGCCTTGTATGCCAAAAACCAAAGGGATACTTGAAAATAAATGGCTCATAATGCTTCATAAAGGAAACAAGGAAATGCCAGGACCTGAATAATTTTTTATTATTCACTTGGAACAATGGCATTTGGTCCTAAACTTGACAGTTTTTTGTCAATTATTTGCTTTTAAAAACACAGTATGAATCCATATATAATAAGTGTGGAGGGGCCATTTCAAAGCTCCGGTTCCCAGAAACCAGCCAGCCATATCCATGCATCAGAGGAGGATATTAATTGCATTAAGCTGGTGCAAAGTTCCTATAATCTTTGTCTTCCTTCTGAAAGTATACATGAGTTTAAAATAATGATTAAAGAGAGCACAACTTCTTAAAGCAATTTAATTTTCTTTGCGACATTTAGGTTTGAAGTGGAATTGCATACTGACTGAATTTCTTAAACACCCTGACACACTCAGTTTTACCCTACTCTCAATTTCAACATATTTTTGAAAAAACCTGAAGAGCCTGGACTTGAACAGAGCATGAAATTATGGAATTTGAAGCTCACTTAGTCCAGTATTCTACCTAATCCAGATATCCCTACTAAATTATCTCTGGTGTGTCCATCCAGTTTTTTCTTAAAAAAGGAAAATCCAAAGATCTACATAGAAACAACTATTGACTGAAAAAAAAAAACTCTATCTCTGTCTATCTGTAACATGGTGGGGAGTGCAGGCAGAAAGTAGGAATGTTTAAGCAAATATTTACTTCACTTTGAATGAGCAAATTTATCATTACAGAATTTACATATCTTATGTACCATATGGTCAAACTGTGGCATAATTACCATTATTAACTCAATGAAATGGCAATTATAGTGTTTAATACATATTTTTGGACAAATTCCAGAAAACTAGGACTATGCCCAAAAATAATGTGCTCCATAAAAAGCCTTTTAAACAAAATAAGAAGTACCAAAGAGTGAGGATAACTGGCAAGACTTCTTGATTTGACTATAAACATATAGACTTTTATCATTGATTCCAGGCAGAAACTTGAAGGAGAAGCTGAGAGAATGCAAAAGCCCCTAGCAGAGGAACCTACCAATAATAACAAAAACCTGAAACCCAGAACCAAGCAAAGAACAAGGGCAAAATTAGTTTCCCAACAAAGAGGTGTGGCCCATTCAACAGGCCAACTTCTGGACTCTCCAAAAATTCACTTATCCTAGGATTGTGTAAAAGTGTCTCAAATATGGAGATATGTTTATGTGACGCTTTTAAGCCATTTGAATCACAGATTGGGCAAACATGATCCAATATCTCTGTCTTCAAACCTCAGAGGACTATCGGGGTGTTAGGACAACCCCTACAAAGCTGCAATGCATTGCCTGAAACGAACTTAGCAGAGATATACATTAAATCAAGTCCCTTAAATGACGAATACCGCTTCTCCCAGGGACCATGCGGAGGCTCAGAAATCAAACTCATTTCTGATTCAGAGTGAGGAGGCATTAAAAAAAAAAAACTTCACAGAGTTCTCCACCTCTGCATCGCATCAACCTGGAAAGGATGCTCCTACACAACTGCAAGGGCATGCAGAGGGGAACGTGACGCCCGCACGGAGGGGGGACCAAGATTCCAACTGACCTTTTTGCTGTTTAAAAGACTGAATCGAGCCTGAATGGTGTACCATTTTCACTCAGTGCAGCCCCGCCGGTTAAGAAGCTGTCCGAGAGGGAGGCGGAGGAACAGCAGCCAGGCTCTCTGAGAAGCTCCGGGGCTCCACGCAATCCCCGAGTCTCCGCGAGCGCGCTGCAATCCGACACCTGCTTTAGCCAGCGCTTCGTTCGCTCCCCAGGCAGCGCGCCTCCGTTGTCATGGCAACGCGGGAGGGCGGCCCAGCGTCCGGCTCCCCTTAGCGGCTACTCGCGGAATAAGCCTGCATCCGGCGGGTGTCCAGTGCCGCAGTGTGGGTGGGCGTTGCGCCCCGGCTGCGCAGAAGTGAAGACTTTTCTTAGCGACTACAAATAAATCCGAGCATATCTCTAGAGGAATTAGTAATTCCCTCTTTTCAAGTTTAGAGATTGGTTATTACATCTGGGCAGAAGCATTGGCTTCGTAAGTGTGGTCTCTAAAACACTGACACTCACGAAAGGGTAAATAAAGTTGGTCTCTGCGCTGAGAGGAATTTGACGGCTGGTGCAGAAACCTTTTTGTCTTTCCCTCTTAAATTTGAATATGCAAGATACGGATAACCTCCACTTATCCAGTAGAATGGTTTTATTGGATAAGGCATGTTACATTTCTAGCATGCTATACGAGCTATTGGGAACTTGAATCACATATGATAGTGACACTAGACCCTTTTTTACCTACTGGGTAGCAGGTGCTGAAAAAAACACCACCAATGATACTTAATTTAATCATCATAAAAGCCCTCTAATGTAGGTAGAATATTATTATTATTATTATATTATAAATGAAACGGAGGCCCAGAACAACAAAGAAATCTTACAATCACATAAACCAAGAACTTATACAAGGAAGAAAGGCACCTGATACTCAAAGAAGGGACACTAACTTTTGGGAGGCCAAACAGCAGCCACCGAAATACATTCAGGAGCCCGCTCAACACATTTTTCAGCAGTGTCCTTTCTCCTAGCACTGCTGCCTCATCCAAACCTAGAGAGCTCCTCCTGAAGATGTAACATACTACTAAAGAGACACACAGAAAAAGTCAGTGGTTTCCTGAGTTTCCAAGGTTTGTGAGATCAACTCAGAATCAGGTGAAAGACAGAAATAAAGGCTTATGAAAAGGAGAAAGAAGCAGAGATTTCAAAAATTTCAAAACCTCAAATAGGCTGAACTACTACTATCTCTTTGATTTCACCTGTGATGCATGATAAAAGGGCAGTAAAGGAAATATACTGTGAACAAACAGACATTCCAGCTATATATGGCTGCATAGCAAACCACTTTGAAACTACAATTTATTTTCCTTCATGCTATTTTATAGGTTGGCCCGGCTTAACCTGGTGGTTCTGACTCAGAGTCTCTCTCAAGTTTGCAGTGACTGGACCTACAGTCACGTGAAACAAGAAGAAGAAATTGGAGTCCACTGTCAGTATCCTAGCAAAGAATACTCCAGCTTTTTAAGTGAAGGATAATGGTCCTTCCAGAAGGAAAATGTTGAGTATTCAGTAAGAGTTCAGTATGCAGACACTGAAGAAATACTTGGTTATGAAAAGTGAACTCAGTGTGAGTTTATTTCCAACTGAAGATCTACAACTAACTTCACAGAGCATCTCCACAAAAGTTCATTTTACAGATATTTTAGGGAAGAGGAAACCCAGAGCAATAACTAACTTGTCTGAGGATTATTATTTTTTAATGTTTTGTTCATTTGCAGTTAAAATTCTAATACAACTCAACTCTTAGTTGCTAACACAGCCCAATCCTTACAGGTGAGGATTAAATTAGGAGTAGTAAATCACTGGGATTAGAATCAGGAATATTTTTGAAATGTGAGCATTAATTCAGTTCATGACCAGGAGGAATAGCTGAAAGAATAAAAAGCTTCTGGTTCTACCCTACACTTCCTGACAGAGGTAAAATTTTTAATTTTCTAGAACCTCTTCTTTAAGCTAGTGCCTGATTTTCTCCATCTGCAACCCAGCAGGAGGCAAGGATGTATGTGTTGGAGCTAGGGATCAGTTAAGAATTTGAACTTCATTAGAAATTGCTTTTTTCCAAAAAGAAAAAGCAGTTTTACATTATTTCTAACACCCCTGTACCCTAACCTCTGTAGTGCAGCTATGATTAAATTATCTACTCATAAGGTTTATTACTTTTAATTAGAAATATTTTAGGCTGGACTGACAGATTGACTTGCAGGAGAGTCAAAGAACATCTCTACTTGTTTTAAAATCAGTCTCTTAAGGAAGGTTGCTAGAGGAACAGCTTTGTGAAGGGCCTAGGAAATTTCAAGCACCATCTGCTTTATAGGAAAGGCAATGCAAAGAGAAGAAAAAGCTGTGTGTGTGTAAAGAGAGAATGTGTGTGTTTGGAAGTGGTGAATACAGGAAGAGGGGTTTGAGTAGAGACCTTCCTGAAAATAAATCTTCCTATGATCTGATAAAAGGAAATATTTTGATACTGACAACTTCCACTCTGGAAAATTTAGAAATGAATATTAGTCTCATTAGGGAAGGTTAAACTGATTTTTTAAAATTTATTTTTGGTTTCAAACTTCTTTCTTCAAATTTTAATGATGAGAAAATATTTTATATAATATTCAGTGAGGGGGAATGATTAATATCATATATATAGTGTGATCTTGACTATGATTTTCAAAATAGAAAAAAAAAAAGACTATGTCCTGAATAACAAATTTGGATTAAGGTTGATTTTTTAATACCTCTACATTGTTTTTCATGTTCATACTTTCTACATACAGTTATGCATATATCTTTAAATTCCCTCCATATCAGTCTTTCTACATCTCCAATTTTTCTTTTTTCAGTCACAGACTCTGGCTTTTCTTTTTTTTCTTGTTGAGGTTTCTGCTGCATTCCCCCTCCCACAGCTCACCACCTGTCTCCTGTCCTTCCAAGGAATTAATTCATCAGCTCCTGCTAACTTTTGCCTCCCGGAGAGGTAAGGAACTCTGTTCTTTATCTCACTGGGTTATTCCTTTGAATTCTGTAGTATGCCCACTCAGCCTATGTGTTTCCCTCTAATGTACTCTATCATAGGAACTGAGAGTTTGGTCATTACTTTTTGGGTCTTGAATCACTGACTCAACTGAAATTGAAATTGCCAATTCTGCTTCTCATTGCCTAAATGGAAACAGAAGTAGAGACATAAATTTTCTTTGCAGTTATTCCCTTTCCAGAACTCAGTAATTTAAGATACTAATGGGCAAAATGAAATAGTCATGTCACAGTGATAAATGGGTTTCTGCAAAAAGTGAAGAACAAAAGAGAGAGAAAGAGATTTTTCTGGAGACTTTATTAGAGGGAGACCATGGTATCCTTGAGAGCACCTGTTTCTCCAGAGACCAGTATAGTTCCTGTCACATAAGCTTAATAAACACTTAATAATGAATAAAGAGAATAATGAATTTTAAATATTTAAATGACTTAAAAAATATGCTTGTTTAGTGCCCTGAGCAGTTGTCTTCTTTTTCTTCTTTATGCAAAGCCAAGGGGAAACTATATTAAAATAGTTCATATATTTCATATTTACATATATTTATATAGAATATATTAAATACTTTCTTAGCTCTAGTGTTACCCATACTTCACTGAAGACACAAGGAAACACTTTAAGAAACCAAATGCTGTGCTAAATGGGACGGTAGAATGCAACTTAACAATTACTTCCCAAGGAGCCCATAGTTCCTGGCCCCATGTGACAGGCTAACAACAGAATTACGCAGGTTAGCCCTACTGATACACAGAGTATATGCTCAGAGAAGAATTCAGAAGTGACATTCTGGATGGATATAAGTGACTAAGATAAAACAATGGAGAGGAAAATCAGCAGCCTCTACCTTCTCTGAATCCAGTCTGGTGTAGTCTGATCACACAGTTGAAGAGACAGGAACACAGAATGATTTGCTTAAGAATTAGACAGTGTCAATAGAAGGCAGATGGGAGTGATAGAGTAGGTGATGATGGATTAAACGACAGTTTGTAAATTACATCCATGCTGAAAAACTTGCAATTTCTTCTTCAAGTTGCCTATATCAATCATGTTCACATTCATGGTTTTACCATTCAAGGAGCTCCATCATCTGCTCTCAGTACTTTATAGTTTTGTTTCTAAGACTCCATTTTACAAACTCTTTATCCTGCAGTGGTTTTCTTCCTGATAGGTCCTTCTACTTTTTGCTGCTGCTGTTTCTCCCACTTGTAATTTTTATCCTAAAACTCCTATCCTATTCATAGGTTTTCTCAACCTCTACCCATTCTCAAGGCCTCAGAGCAATGCCACTTTCAGGTTGAAACCTTCCTTTACCACATCCACCCACTATAATGCCAGTTAGATGTGAATTTAATCTCCTCTAATTCCTATAGAAGGTAACTAACACCATTTCATGGCATTTTACCCTGTTGCTACCTTGTACTATACATATAAGTTTTTGAAAGTAGGCATAAACTTTTCTCTTACTTTAGAAGAAATACTTTAAGGAAGACTTTGTGTTGACTCATTTTCTATTTCTCGTCTGGCACATAAAGCCAGATCAAACATACATTTGCTGAATGGATGGTTTTGCATGACCCTCAACTACTGTTTATTATTTGTCACAAGGATCTAATAATAAGATATTCAAATATAAGTCCAGTATATTCACTGCCTTTTAAGATGTTCATGCAAGACTGTGGCTTGTCATTGTTTAGTGATTTTATTTATTCCAGAAAGATAATTTCATAAGGACTGTTTTGGCTATTTAAGATGTTTTGAAAATTTAAGAATGTAATAATTATTGATTTATTTTCTGTCTGTTAATCTACATAAGCTGTTAAACTGAGACTGGTCATTAGATGACTTTACCACATTTTGGTGAATTACCATGCTTCTGGACACAGCTGGTGCTCAGCTGGTGTTCTGAATGAGTGGCTCTAGTTGTTCACGGATAGCATCTCTTCTGATATCTTGATGCCCCAGCCTGACAGGTCTAGGCCCGTGCTGTACTGGTTGTTTGGGCATTTGCTATAGGTAAGTGGAAATGAAGGCAGCCTTTGTAGTTACCTATTTATTTTTCAGATATAATATATGGTTGACTCCTGAGAAGCTGAAATGATTGCTTGTGAACACACTGTGGTCTCCATTTGGACATAATCAGTCCAGCTTGGAAAAAGTAACGTGTCTGTTGGCTTGCCATCCTTCCAAAGATTAACAATGTAATACTAAGCAATCCTTTAAAAAGGTAGTGTACATGGATATTTATTTGCTGGAAAAAAGATTCCTGATTCCTGATTTATTAATAAAAGCAATATTCAAAGAATATTGTGATGTAAGATCAATTTTATTTTTAAAAAATTATATAAGCATAGATATATCTATGTGATATAACTTTAAACAGCTAAATTGATAGGAAGGAAATATGGGTGAATTGAATTTACTTTCATTTTGCCTACTGATACTTTAATCTTATTCTCCATTCATTGCTATAGTGACCTTATGTTCTGGATTGCTAGAGTGACCTTATGTTCTTTGTCACAGTGTAATTAATAGCCTCAAACTTTTAAAAGTGTCCTGTTTGGACAGTTAGTTATTCAGTCACCTTAGCCATCAAATATGTATTATTTATGTTATAAAAATAAATATAAAAAGAAATACAAAGTAACACATATTTAAGAGTAGTCTGAATAGAAAATGTTATGCTATTTTAACTGAATAATAGAGCAGATTTGAAATTGAAAATAAAAATCAGCACTTGGCCGTGGAAGCCCCCTTTTTAACTTACCAGAGAAATGTGGAAGGAGGACATTTCTTTGGGGGTCTATAGCCTGCTCATTTGTCCTGTTATACAAACTGGCACACTGTCTACCAATGTGGAAATCACTTCCCTTCTTGGCCCAGGGTGTCCTATCTGTAATGAAGCTGATAGATTATGTGGTCCTGAAGGTCTGCTCCACTCCTCATACTCTTCAGATCTATAAATAGAAGCTTTGTGGCAATTTGAACTTCAGTGGGGTCTGAAATTAGACATTGCAATATGAGGAAAGACAGAGAGTTTGACAAAAATAATAGAATTAAAAGATTATTGAATTAATTATTTAATTAGTGAGAAACCATGGAATTTACTTAAAAAATAAGTATTAGTGATGTGAAACCATTTATGTGTCAATAATCAATGTGTCAATTATAGCGTTTATATTCAATAAATAAATCTAAAGAATCTATGTTAGCATCACTAGTTGATGACATTATGTCATCTTGAAAAATATTCATTAAATCATACTATATATCAAAGTTCTTCTTTCTCTCTTCCTATAATATTTAAAAGTAACAGGAGAAAGCTACATATTTTCTTTTCAGTGCCCTTAACAAATACATACTGGAATCTATGTGCCAAATGCAGTCAGGATATATATTTTTAGTCTTTGCAAGCTTTATACTGGAAGAAACTACATTTTTATAATTACTTTAAGACTAGATTGCAAATGGTTATATAAGCCCTAAATGTTTGAAGTTCAAGTCTTCCAAGTTTGTGGTGTTTTACAGTAAAACAATGGCTGAACATTTGGGGAAAACATTTATAGCATTACAATTTACAGAATAAAAGCAAGGATTTGCATATGGTCCCTTTCAGGAAAGTCTGCATGTTAACTCTAGCAACTGTACTTTTCAATCTCTGAATTAGGTTTTGTCACTGGGGAGTCAGTAAAATACCGACTAAGAAAAAAAGGCTGACATCAGAATTTTTAATGTGCAATACTAGAAGCTAGAATAGCTTCTTCAGATTGATGATAAAATGACTTCACCCGAGAATCACATACCTAGACAAAGGATGACTTATTCTTAAGTGTAGGAAGACATTTGAGGATTTACAACAATTTGAGGAATATCTAACTTATATAATCTTTGATTAAACACCTAAGGAAAGAACCTAAGCAAACGAATCAGAAGAAAGAGAACCAGATAAAAGAATAACATATAGTAGTATCAAATGCTTATCCATGCATATCTGTAATTAAATTCAAGTGGATAATAATACACTTTCCAGAGATACTTAATATAAGAGCTATAAAACAACACTGGAAAGAAAGTAAACACTATCAAATACATTATAATTAGTTATCAACTCTCTCGACAAATCCAGGTAGTTGGGATAGGGGTAGTAAAAATATTAAGGGACGGGCGAATAAGAGAGGAAAAATGGAAAGTGAAAAGTCTTAGATGGAGATCGATTCAAAATGGTGGCATGAGAGGTGAGACAGAGAAGTCCTCCCAAAATCATATATAATGCAAAAATATAGTTAATAAAACTAATCCTAAAAGAGAAACAGGAAAGAAGGCTGCACCAGACTGCATACACCTGGAGAACAGAGCAGAAATCACAAAATAGGGTAACGTACCAAAGCGTTGATCAAGCGGGACCCAAGCCCTTACCCCACCCCAGATCACCAGCAGGAGGAAGAGAAATGGAGTGGGGAGGGGTGGAAGCCCAGGACTGCTGAACACCCATCCCTGGGGATCTGCTTTGGAGCAAAACCTACATTGCCTGGGGCTCTGGAGACTAGTGGGGTTGGAAAGCTAAGACAGGTGGAGTGCTTGAGAGACTGAAATTCCAGCAATTTGTGGAGGATAGGTATCCACATCCAGCCACTCTGGGACAAAGGAAAAGCGGGCGGTTTGAAAGGCTTCCTAGCAGCCAGAGGGCTGCTGAAGGGGTGGGGTTTGCACAGACCTTGTTGAGTGGGAGAAGGGATAGGTAGACAAGGTTGTCTGGGCGTGCTCTGCCCAGCAGGTTGGGAACTTTGAGGAGCTTCAGGCGCTCCATACCTCTGGCTGGCTACTCAGCTCTGAGGCACCCCACTGTGACAGGCAGCCTGCTTAGCCTTCCTCCTGGCCTGCAGGCACCTGCTTGCAAACCAGCAGTCCCTGCACTGGTGTCAGGCCAACCAGAGGGAGGCCCCGCCTACAACAGCTACAGATGGAAAGCACAAAGGCTTACACCTATGTGCTCGGCCCACTGGCTCTAATACAGAGACAGGCACTGCAGCAGTGAAGCAGAAAACAGCTCTTTCATCCTCCCAGGCACCAACAATGCACCCCTGCAACCCCAGACCTCACTCCAGGGGCTGAAAAACTCCAGAGACTAGAGCTTCTGGGCACTAGAGGGAGCCACATAGAAATGCAAAACAACAAAGGAACCTGGTTCAGACCAAAATTTCACAAACCCCAGAAAAAGGGACAAATGAAACTGAACTCACCAATATTCCTGAAAGAGAGTTCAAAATAAAAATCATAAACATGCTCATGGATGTACAGAAAAATATTCAAGAACTCAGGGATGAATTTAGGATGGAGATTCAATCATTAAGAAATTCCATATCTGAAATGCAACATACAATGGAGGGATTTAAAAGCAGATTAGATGTAGTAGAAGGTAAATAATATATAAATTAGAGAAGAGGAATAAAAAGAAGTTGAGGCACAAAGAGAAAAAGGGATCTCTAAGAATGAAAGAATATTGAGAGAACTGTGTGACCAATTGAAACGGAACAATATTTGCATTATAGGAGTACCAGAAGAAGAGAGAGAAAAAGGGATAGAAGTGTTGCTGAGGAGGTCATTGCTGAAAACTTCCCCAATCTGGGAAAGGAGATAGTCTCTCAGGCCATGGAGGTGCACAGATCTTCCAATACAAGGGACCCAAGGAAGACAACACCAGGACATATAATAATTAAAATGGCAAAGATCAAGGATAAGGACAGACTCTTAAAAGCAGCTAGAGAGAGAAAAAAGATCACATACAAAGGAAAACCCATCAGATTATCATCAGATTTCTCAACAGAAACCTTACAGGCCAGAAGGGAATAGCATGATATATTTAGTGCAATGAAACAGAAGGGCCTTGAACCAAGAATACTCTACTCAGCAAGGTTATGATTTAAATTTGAAGGAGGGATTAAACAATTCTCAGATAAGAAAGAAAAAGCTGAGAGAACTTACCTCCCATAATCCACCTCTACAGTGCATTTTGGAGGGACTGCTATAGATGGAAGTGTTCCTAAGGCTAAATAGCTGTCACCAGGGGAAATAAAACCACAGCAAAGTAGAACAATTAATTACTAAGCAGATGCAAAATCAAATCAACTACCCCCAAAGTCAATCAATGGATAGACAAAGAGTACAGAATATGATACCTTATATATAAAGAATGGATGAGGAAGAAAAAAGGAGGAAAATTAAAAGAACCTTTGATTGTCTTTGTAATAGCATACTAAGTGACTTAAATTAGACAGATAGTAAGGGAATTACCCTTGAACGTTTGGTAACCATGAATCTAAAGCCTGCAATGGCAATAATACATACCTAAAAATAATCACCCTAAATATAAATGGTTTGAATGTACCAATCAAAAGACATAGAGTCACTGAATGGATAAAAAAACAAGACCCGTCTATATGCTGTCTTTAAGAGACTCACTTCAAACCCACATACATGCACAGACTGAAAGTAAAGGGATGGAAAAGATATTTTATGCAACTAATATGGAGAAAAAAGTAGGAGTTGCAGTACTTGTATCAGGCAAAATAGACTTCAAAACAAAGAAAGTCACAAGAGACAAAGAAGGACATTACATAATGATAATAGGGTTAGTCCAACAAGAGGATATGACTATTATAAATATTTATGCACCCAACACAGGATCACTTACACATGTGAAACAAATACTAACAGAATTAAAGGGGAAACAGAATGCAATGCATTCATTTTAGGAGACTTCAACACACCACTCACTCCAAAGGACAGATCAATCAGGAGAAAATAAGTAAGGAGACAGAGGCACTGAACAATGTATCTACAGAAAACTCCATAAAAAAGCAACAGGATGCATATTCTTCTCAAGGGCACATGGGACATTTTCAAGATAGATCATATACTAGGCCACAAAAAGATCCTCAGTAAATTCAAAAAGATTGAAATTGGGCCCACCAGCTTCTCAGATCACAAAGGTATGAAAACAGATAACCAAGAAAATGAAAAGCCTACAAAAACATGGAGGCTAAATAACATGCTCCTAAATAATCAAAGGAACAATGACCAAATAAAAACAGAGATAAAGCAATATATGGAGACCAATGACAACAATAATTCAACACAGCAATATCTGTGGGACATAGTGAACACCATGCTAAGACAGAAGTATATTGCAATACCGGCCTACCTCAGGAAAGAAAAAAAAAACAAATGAACAGTTTAAACTCAGAATTAGTGAAACTAGTAAAAGAAGAACAAATGAGGCCCAGAGTCAGTAGAGGAGGGACATAATAAATATTAGAGCATAAGTAAATAAAATCAAGAAGAATAAAATAATAGAATCAATGAAAGCAGGAGCTGGTTCTTTGAGAAAATAAACAAAACAGATAAACCCATAGTCCTATAAAGAAAAAAAGAGAGTCTACACACATAAACAGAATACGAAATGAGACAGGAAAAATCACTATGGACACCACAGAATTACAAAGAATTATGAGAGAATAATGTGAAAAATTATATGCTAACAAATTGGATAACCTAGAAGAAATGGTCAACTTTCTAGAAAGATACAAAATTCCAAGGCTGACCCAGGAAGAAATAGAAAATCTGAATAGACTAATTACCAACAATGAATTTGAATTGATAATAAAAAAACCACCTAAAAACAAAAGTCCTGGGTGAGATGGCTTCACTAATGAATTTTATCAAACATTTAGTGAAGATCTAATACCCATCATCCTTAAAGGTTTCCAAAAAGTAGAAGAGGAGGGAATACTCCCAAACTTATTCTACTAGGCCAGCACCACAAAACAAGAAAATTACAGGCCAATATCCCTGATGAACATAGATTCAAAAATACTCAACAAAATATTAGCAAACCAAATTAAAAAATACACCAAAAAGATCATCCATCATGATAAAGTAGGATTTAGTCCAGGGATGCAAGGATGGTGCAACATTCGAAAATCCATTACCATCATCCACCACATCAACAAAAAGAAGGACAAAAACCACATGATCATCTCCATAGATGCTGAAAAATCATTTGACAAAACTCAACATCGATAAAAACTCAACAAAATGGGTATAGAGGGCAAGTACCTCAACATAATAAAGGCCATATATGACAAACCCACAGTCAATATTATACTTAACAATGAGAAGCTGAAAGCTTTTCCTTTAACATCGGGAACAAGACAAGGATGCCCACTCTCCCCACTTTTATTCAACATAATTCTGAAGGTCCTAGCCATGGCAATCAGAAAACACAAAGAAATAAAGGGCATCCAGATTGCAAGGAAGAAGTCAAACTGTCCATTTTTGCCAATGAGATGATATTGTACATAAAAAACTCTAAGGAATCTGCTCCAAAACTACTAGATCTAATATCTGAATTCAGCAAAGCTGCGAGATACAAAATTAATACACATAAATCTGTTGCATTGTTATACAATACACAAATGATGAAATAGCAGAAAAAGAAATCAAGAAAACAATTCCATTCACAATTGGATCAAAAAAATTAAATACCTAGGAATAAACCTAACCATGGAAGTGAAAGACCTATACTCTGAAAACTACAAGGCACTCATGAGAGAAATTAAAGAAGATACCAATAAATGGATACACATCCCATGCTCATGGATAGGAAGAATTAATTTTGTCAAAATGGCCATCCTGCCTAAAGCAATCTATAGATTCAATGCAATCCCTATCAAAATACCAACAGCATTCTTCAACGAACTAGAGTGAACAGTTCTAAAATTCATAAGGAACCACAAAAGACCCCAAATAGCCAAAGCAATCCTGAGAAGGAAGAATAAGGCAGGGGTGATTACGGTCCCCAACTTCAAGCTCTACTACAAAGCAACAGTAATCAAGACAATTTGGTATTGGCACAAGAACAGACCCACAGACCAATGGAACAGACTAAAGAGCCCAGATATAAACCCAAGCATATAAGGTCAATTAATAGACAATAAAGGAGCCATGGATATACAATGGGGAAATGACAGCCTCTTCACAGCTGGTGTTGGCAAAACTGGACAGCTACATGCAAGAGAATGAAAATGGATTATTGTCTAACCCCATACACAAAAGTAAACTCAAAATGGATGAAAGACCTGAAGGTAAGTCATGAAACTATATAACTCTTAGAAGAAAACATAGGCAAAAATCTCTTGAATATAAACATGAGCAGCATTTTCCTGGACACATCTCCTTGGGCAAGGGAAACAAAATAAAAAATGAACAAACAGACTACATCATGCTAAAAAGCTTCTGTACAGCAAAGAACACCATCAGCAGAACAATAGGCATCCTACAGTGTGGGAGAATATGTTTGTAAATGACATATCCAACACGGTGTTAACATCCAAAATATATAAAGAACTCACAAGCCTCAACACCCAAAAAGCAAATAACCCTATTAAAAAATGGCAGAGAATATGAGCAGACACTTCTCCAAAGAAAAAACTCAGATGGCTACCAGGCACATGAAAAGATGCTCCACATCGCTAATTATCAGGGAAATGCAAATTAAAACCACAATGAGATATCACCTCACACCAGTTAGGATGGCCAACATCGAAAAGACTAGGAACAACAAATGCTGGTGAAGATGCAGAGGATGGGAAACCCTCCTACATTGCTGGTGGGAATGTAAAATAGTTCAACCATTGTGGAAAGTAATATGGAGGTTCCTCAAAAGACTAAATATAGAAATACCATTTGATCCAGGAATTCCACTCCTAGGAATATACCCTAAGAATGCAGGATCCCAGTTTCAAAAAGACATATGCACTCCTATGTTTATTGTGGCACTATTTACAATCGGCAAGATATGGAAGCAACCTAAGTGTCCATCAGTAGATGAATCGATATAGAAGATGTGGTACATGTACAGAATAGAATATTATTCAGCCATAAGAAGAAAACAAATCCTACCATTTGCAACAACATGGATGGAGCTAGAGGGTATTATGCTCAGTGAAATAAGCCAGGTGGAGAAAGAAAAGCACCAAATGATTTCACTCTCCTGTGGGGCTTAAGAAGAAAGCAAAAACTGAAGGAACAAAACAGCAGCAGATTCAAAGAACCCAAGAATGGACTAACAGTTACCAAAGGGAAAGTGACTGGGGAGGGTGGGTTGGAAGGGAGGGAGAAGGGGAATAAGGGGCATTACGATTACCACACATAACATGTGGAGGGGGCATGGGGAAGGCGCACAGAGAAATCAAGTAGTGAGTCTATAGCATCTTACTATGCTGGTGCACAGTGACTGTAATGAGTTATGTGGTAGGGACTTGATAATGGGGGGAATCTAGTAACCACAATGTTGCTCATGTAACTGTATATTAATGATACCAAAAGAAAAAAGAAAAAAAGTCTTAGACCTTCTTTTATTGGGAAGGGGGTTAAATAAGAGACAAATAGAAGCATGTATCTTAATAGACACATTAATTTGGTTCATAGCATCCGATTAGGAGAAAAGAGAAATGAAAGTACTGTTTAATGAATGACAATGAAGCAGTAAATTGTCCAAGTAGGAAACAAATGAAATATATTGTACCTTGCTTTAATCAGGAAAAGTAAGGAAATGAAAAATATGTCTGCTCAACATGGACATAAAAAATAAGTTCAAAGCAAGAAGGAATGAATAAAGTCAAGCACACCAGCCGATATCCTAAATATAAGCAGATGAATTTTCTTCCCACTAAAAGAGACTTGTATTGGATTCAAATCAATATACATTCTTTGTAAGAAACAAAAGTGTTTAAGGCACAGTAATAAAGTTGTGGTCAATATGATTCTAGGTAAGTGTAAAATTTAAAAAGTAAGCAATTCTAGCAATATTAATGTCAGTCAAGATGGGATTTCTCATTAGAAGGACTGAAGTGTTCAAGAGGCTCATTGTGTAAAGATAAAGGTGTAATTTATAAATAAGACGTAATAAGTCATATTTATACACCAAACCATACAGCTTTTAATATAAAAAGCAAAACCATTAGGTGATTAACAAATTAATAAAATTACAATTGTAAGGAAGGACCATATACACTTCTTTAAAAATTTAAACAGTAGAGATCAGAGCAAACAAAGGCAGGTCTAGATGGCTTACTGCAATCAATGAACTTCATTTAACAGGAGCTTCTAAAAACATGCATTGTCTTTGACTATTGTGGACATTTACAAAAATTGGTCATGTGCCTTATCATGTCTGTTTTGAGTCAACTTCGCTAAGCTTTAACATTTTTTTTTTTCTGGAATTTCCTTCCTTAGATGGTGGCAGGTTAAAACCGATCTAGAGAGAAATTTGTGCTAGACTAGGAAAGCTTAAGGACAGCATCAGCCACTGCACTCTGAAGGCCACTATGTTTCCAGTGACAGAGGTGCACACAGATTCTAGCTAGCCCTTGTTCTTCCTGGTACCACTCCCAGTTCTTGCTTCCCTAGAGAAATGCCATGCCACTATGGCATGACAGCAGGTATGGGGCAATAGCCTTTCCACAGGCTGCTCTACCAGTTCTCCAGCACGGTCCCGCTCTAGATTTCCTGATAAACTCTGATTTGTCTGCCATACCAATGCTTCAGAAGGGCTGGTTAATAGATTTTCTCTGGTCTTCCAGCATCCCTTTTTGGGTCATTATTACCCCAAAACTCTTAGAAGTTCTTATTTCTATAATAAATCCCTATTCTATAATACTTAAAGTACTTCTCATTCTGCTTCCTTGACTGAACCATGAATGATAAAAGAACCAAAAAATGTTTTTACAGACCATGTTCTCAGATCCTAATTTTAGAAAATGATAATTTAAAATAGGAAATTTTTTTCTCTAGTAGTCAGGGAAATATAAATTAAAATAACAAGGTGTATTTTTAAGCTCTTCACATTAGCAAAAACAGAAAAGAACCATGATGCCTATTTTTATAGGCGATTTGGGACAGTGCTCTTTTATTCACTGCTTTGGAACTGTGAAGTACTAGAGCCTATTTGAACTAATAATCCATCTCCCAGAAGTCTATCCCATACAAACAAAGCACCCATAAATAGTGACCCATAAGTCAGGGTGTTTATTGCATCACTGATCTTTGTAGAAAACCAATGGAAACAAAACTCACATCCAGCAATATGGTAAATTATGATTTACCCTACTATGAAATCTATCTATTATTTGACAGGAAGCAAATATATAGAAAGCTACATACTAGGCTGTTAACATGGGTTGGTGGGTTAATACAGCAGGATGGAAGAAGAGAGGGAGGGGAGGAAGCCAGAAAAGGAAAAAGGACTATACATTCAAAAGCATGTGCATAATCACATTTATGCATTTATGTAAAGTTATGTATATGTATGGGTGAAACAAAGTTAAATGTTAAAAAGACTCTCATAATCTGATCCAACCTACTTATCTACCAGATTTTTCTTGATTCCCCAGAACAAATTCTCAGTTTGGGTCAGAATATATGTCTTGATCTGCCTCACAAAAACAACCAAAAATACTTCTATTTCCTCTTTTGGAATGTTCTCCACCTGCTGTTCATCATCCAAGTTCTCCTAGGCCCAGTTGATGTGCCACCTCTTCCCTAAGTACATCAGCCCACACAAAGTCTTTTCTAAAGTTCTTCATCCTTACTAAATAATTTAGCACTTAATTATATAGAATCATGGATTGTTCTCTGATTCTTTTATGCCAGTTAGTCTTATCTCCCCAACTATTAGTCCTATTCTAAGTTTTCTATTTATCTGAACAGATGCATCACCAAATTGTACCCTTAGTGTAGTGATTGTTATGTGTAGCCTGATGCTTGGTCTTCGGTTTCTGAACAGGGAGACAGCTGGGAAAGCATGCAGCCTTGACCTCAGATCTCACTTAAAATTTCTGCTCTGTTACTTCCTAAGAGACATGCTTGAGTTCATTTTATTTCTCTTAGCTTCAGTTCCAGTATCTGTAAAACAGGTTCTAATGCTTAATGTAAAACTGTTAAACAGCCCAAATTGTGGAAAGTTTTCTGATTTTAGAGTCACCTAATCTGGCTTGAGTCTGGACACTGTAACTATTTTATTTCATACAGAACCGAGCAACTATCTACTTCCTTGTGTCTCTGCATACTTGTGATTTTGGTCTGTGAAGAGCTATGATACTTTTGTCACCAGCACTAAAGTCACCACATAATTTATTTCCCTAACTGGAACATTTTTTTAGTATGAAAGGGGTCACTATTGATAGTTACACTGGGTGGGACAACAGGTATAAACAGGAACTTCCCCTTGCAAATGAAAACCTTCAGTGACTCCATATAAAGCAAATATTTGAACCATAGGGACCTCACTTGTGAGTAGCAGGAGAAACTATTATTTTCTATTCACGCTTTTTGTTCTCACCCCTAGTCCTGGTGGAGATGAGAGATCTTCAGTAAAATAGAATAAAGAGACTGTTGGTATAACTCATCAGTCACTTCATAAAAGGACAGTCAATATTAATAGGTCAATGTTTTGTTTACCTTGTCCCCTCTCAGATTTCTGAAGGTTATAAACTATAGGTTTCAGGTTGCTAGATAAGGGACATATCTGATCCTGGGGTTGTTTTATTAAGCTTACACAGTATCACCAATTTCTAAATTATTTACATAAATATCTATATTTGCAATTTCTCTTGAAAAATTGGGATATCTGTTAAAACAAACTCATTATCACTGGTTAAGGGTCAAGGGGAACTAAATAGTCACTGTCTCCTCTCCAATTTATTACACCTCTCCTGAAGTTGAGGTTTAGTGCAATTTAGCATTCCTTTTGTGATATTATGGACTGCTTGGTTAACTCACCCACATGTCTTGCCTGTACCCTGAAATATTTTAGATATTATGAGTTTCATATGAACTTCATTCCATTAGCTTGCAGGAAAGACTTTCAGAGTGGTGCTGGAAGCAAGAGAGTAGAGTTAGAAAAACTCAAGAGATTTTGAAAGGGAAAAAGAATGGAGATTAGAAAAAAAAAGAGTAAACTTTGCCATTATCAAGTGGATCTTTATGAACTCATAGATAATAATATGGGAAATAATATGTAATACATGGACATTTATGGACTGATAAAACTAGATGGACTGCTCACCATCTGAATATCATAGGTAGGTGCATTATCTACAGCTGGCTTTGCTTTTTTTTCAAATAACACACTTAGAGACCTGCCTAGAATTTATAGAAATGATACAAAAATTACATGTAAAAAATGATATTTAACTTGTAAGACTGTTGGGATTAAATCCAGTAATAAATGATACAACGTATAAACTATAAATAACTAAACAATGTTAAATGGCTTGACGATGATAAGTTTATATTATGGAGCATGAGTTTTGGTTTGAGAGGTTCATTTGAACACCTAAATAAAGTCTTTATCTCTTGCTTCTTTACTTAATATATTCTCTAAACACCTCTGGTTGAAAATGGACAGCAAGCCCATTAAGTCATTACTAATGTGATTTGGATCTGTTTATCACTATTTAACTTATTCTTTGTGTGTCCTGATCCCTGAATGCTGGAGTCCTAAATAGAAGAGCCAAAGTTTCTGAGCAGCTGATGAGACTGAAGCAAGGGAGTCTAAACAGCCTGAGCTTTGGAAAGAAGAAAAATAAATAAATAAATAAAAATAAAAAGAAGAAGAAGAAGAAGGAAAGGATGACCAATTTGCCATTCTCACTTATATCAAGGGGCTGCCTCAATCTCTGCATGGTAATACTGAAAATTCACTTTTATCAACAGGAATTTTGTATGCTGCTCCACTTATAATAATAACAATATTAATGAGCAGAATAACAGCAGCTGACAGTCAATGGGAGCTTAGTACGCTAAGCACTTACCTCAACCCTTACATTAGCCTTAGGAGGTCAATACTATCATCTCAAATTTATAAATGGGGAACAAAATGATTAAGCAATATGTACAAACTCATGCCAGTAGGAAGATGCATTGAAACACATCATCTGACTCTAAAGCCCTTGTACTTGACTGCAATGCAGTATTAGTGCAATAAGCCATCTCGTAAAGGGGTCAAGTGACATGCTAACCAGCTACTTCTGTTGCTGGGCATTGTCTAAACGCTACTCTGTTAATAAGGCCTTACTCAATTTGCCACACTGATATTAAACTTTCTACTGTGGACCCACAAACTGTATTTCAATCTCTCTGCGGACAGGCAAATACTACATTTTATTCTAAACTTCTGTATTTTTTCCACTTGCCAAATTTTTATATTGAGAAAAGAAACCTGGAAGTCATGTTCTCTTTCAATCTCCTTTTCTTTATATACTCTTTTCGTACTATATTATGAAATTATTTTTTTAAATTAATTTTATATAAAAACAAAATATTCTGATGTAGTAATGAAAAAGTTACATTTATAGAGCATTTCAAAAGTTATTTTATAATTCAATAATTATCCCAGTATTCACATGAAATCTGTTTGTGAAGTATATATATATTATCACCTTCATTTTAATACAAAATATGAAGCTCAAAGAAATTAAGTGACTTGTCAAGGTGACACTGCTATTATATGCCCCAGTCTGACTTAATCCTGGTTCTTCTCATTCTGAATCGAATGTTCTTTTCAGTCTCTATTCATGTACTTTCTCACCTACTCACTGTCTTGTTGCAGAGGAGAGCCACTCAGTGCTGTGATAAATGAACGAGTGAATAAGCACTGTCCTAATAAAGGAAGGACACTCCTTTGCAAATCTTTTGTATAGATGTGCTAGCTTTCTTTTTTTTACTTGAAAACTAGAATGGCTAGGTGTTAAGTTTGGGCTTTTCTAGGCTGTTATTTAAGAACAAAATGGTAAATGGGAAGAGCCACTTCTTGTTTGTTACAATGAAGATTAAAGAACATTCTCCCTCAAGAATTTGCAACTAATTTAAAACAGAATTTCCTAAGGATATGGAAGAAAAGTATATTCCTTTGATATTTAATCATCTATTATGTCCAGGATAGTAAGAGCTATGTTAAAAGAAGGGGGAAGCTTTTAATAAATAAAAGGGAAAATCTGACCAATGAACCAGAAGAATCATATACGTCTCCCACAGTTATTAATATGGCTTTAGTTAAGTCAGGAAGATCTATCAGTTCTTAGGATATTAATACAGTGTGGTAGGAAATTAATACTCTGTCTCATACTAGTATATGTATATAGTAGTCATAGGCTTGACTGGTGATTCTCTTCAGAAAAACATAACAGAGGCAGAGACTGCTATCTAAGGAGCTCAGACTAATGTTGCAATTCACCTCAGAGAAATTAATACAGTACTACACAAATTTTTTCAATTGTGCTTTTTAAAGACATGTCACTGTGTAGTTCATTTTGTCAGCAATACTTCTGAAAACACCATTTATCAGGCATGTTCTAGGCACTGAAGATAGTGGTCACAACAGAAAAACTAAACAAAGTAAAACTTCTTTCTCTTACTTAATATACAGTCTAATGGGAGAAGAGAGATGGTATGAAAATAATAAAAGACATAGTATATCAGATAAGTGTTTTGAAGACAAATAAGTATCATGGAATGGGGGAGAGGCATGCATTAAATATGATGATCAGGGAAGGGCCACTCAGGGTCCCACTGAGGAAGTGATGTTGGAGCAAAGTTAGATTAACTCAAAATGCATTAAAGATTTAAGTGTAAGACCCACTTAAGTATAAAACTACTAGAAGAAAACATAAGGATAAGCTCCTTGACCTTGGCCTTGACCATTTCCTGGATATGACAAAAATGGTCAAATTGCAAGCAAAAAAATAAAAAATGAAAAAGTAGGGCTACATCAAACTAAAAAGCTTCTGAATAGCATAGAAAAAAGAAACAGCAAAATAAAAAGGCCACCATGGAATGGGAGGAAATATTTTCAAACCATCTATTTGATAAAAGATTAATACTCAAAATACACAAGGAACTCATAGAACTCAATCGCCAAAAAGAAGTAAAAATAATAAATGGACTAAGGACTTGAATAGACGTATTTCCAAAGAAGACATATAAATAGCCAAGTACATGAAAAGATGCTTGTCATCCCTAATCATCAGGGAAATGCAAATCAAAACCACGAGGAGCTACCACCTCATATCTGTTAGAATGATTATTATCAAAAGGCAAGAAATAACAAGTGCTGGTGAGGCTGTGGAGAAAGGGAAACCCTTGTGCATTGTTGGTGGGAATGTAAATTGGCATGGCCACGATGTAAACAATATGCAGCCTCCTCAAAAAAATTAAAAATAGAACTACCACATGATATAGCAATTCCACTTCTGTGTATATTTATAAAAGAAATTAAAACAGGATCTCTGAACCCCTTATGTTAATTACCACAGTATTCACTATAACTTAGTTGAAAATGAGCTCCATGTAAACTACCAAACAGCACAGCTTAGCCTAGTCCACCTTAAACATGTTCAGAATACTTAAATAGCCTACAGTTGAGCAAAATCATCTAAGACAAAGTCTATTTTATAATAAAGTGTTAAACACCTCATGTAACTTATTAAACACTGCACTGAAAGTGAAAAAATGAAAGTTGTGCAAGTACGGAATTGTTGTTAGTGTGTCAGTTGTGTATCTTCATGACTGCGTGCTGACTGGGAATTGTGGCTGGCAGTCACTGGCCAGAATCACCAGAGAGTATTGTACTGCATATCACTAGTCTGAGAAAAGGTAAAAATTTGAAGTACGGTTTCTACTAAATGAGTATTGCTTTTGTACAACTGTAAAGCTGAAAAATCATAAGATGAACCATTTTAAGTCAGTGACCATCTATGTATGTAAATTAAACAGTGGCCATATACATTAAATATCTTACATTCAAAGTCATAAGTAAGTGTATAGCAAATGGTTTACACAGTCATCTTTTGTTGATTAATTTATTAATATTTAGATTACCAAGTTATGATTTATAATGTAAATACATTCCTTAAAAACAAGTGGTGCAAAGGTTTTCATATGTAAGATCTTGTATTAGGCATTTATAACCAAATGCATTTTCACTAGATGCTTAGGGTAAAACTAAATAAATTACAGATGTCAATGTGTTTTGCAGAAGCTAAAGTGTCACATTGATAATTAATAATATGAACGTGATACTGAAAATCTGTGTTAAATGTTCACACCCAACAAAGACTCTGGAGCTGCTATTCCACTGTATGGAAGAGCAAAGTTGGTGGAGTGCCTAACACCCCATCCTCAAAACTCATCTTCATTATATTTGCCTTTGGCAGCCCACACACTCTTCTCAAGCCCACAGTGAGATGAGCACAACTTTTGCAAGTCTGTGAGAGGGAACAATAGAACAAGAAAAAAAAATTGCTTAGAAAGTCAGTAGACTAGAAAGAGAGTAGAAAATTATCAAGAAAAAAGAACTTTTCATGTAGTCTATAGCTGCTGTAAAACTACTATCTGGCACAGGTCAAATTAGTTATGAAGAAGTGTGTAGGAAGACACAACTTTTCAGTAAATTGCATTAGAAATTGAACAGGTGGGTAGATTCTATTCACTGTTATGCAAGCTGACTTAGCTGTCATTTTTGAAAGACTTGGAATGGCTAGATTTTACAATTACATTTTCCCTGGGTGAATAACAATCTTCTAATATCTTGCTCATCCAACCTCAAAAGCTGTATTTTTTCCTTTGCTTAGTCCCTGCTATTCTTTGTAGCCTATGCTAAATCACCACTCTCCTGAATGTGACCTCTACTTCTTGGCCTCTGGAATCTTGCTCAATCTGTTTTTGTGCCTAAAATGCCTTGTCTACCCACTAATTCGTGGAAAGTCTACCCTTAAGACTCATCTCTAAGACTAATTCAAAGGCAATTTTCGACATGACACTTCCATTTAGAAATAATCATTCCTTTTAAATAAGCATTCCTACATAAGCATTTCCAAGACATTTGTTTCAAAAGATACCTAACAAGATTTGATGGACAGTACATTCTATCCATCTTTGATCTTTGATCTCACTTTTATCTTCTGCAAAATAGAAATAATAACAACAACCTTGGAATGTTGTTGTAAAGATTAGAGTTTGTGCATGCTAATTAGCATTTGTATATATTAACTCCCTGACATACATCCTAGTTCACAGGAAGTATTCAATAAATAGTATCAAACAACAGATTTTATACCTGTAATTACACTAATTCTTTTATGTATGCCTCACTTCCCTCATTAAATAATTGATTCCTTGAAGATAGATATCACACCTTTGGATTCATCCCTGTATCCTTATCCCATTCTCAAACCACTAATGTTTGGGACAATGACTTGTACTTTAGCAGGTTTATATACATATGTATTTTTTTCAATAAAAGTTGCCTAAACTCAGCTTAATCAATTAATAAATTATATAGGCATGATATTGTGATTTATTATAAGAAAACATATATTTGGTCTTCATCCCATTTCTGGCACAGACTTCTAAAACTCTTGGAAATTCATAAATGATGAAAGAGTACAGAGGTCTCTTTTGTTATGTTAATAAGGTGTCATTTGTAAAGCATCTAAAGATGGGAGCTGGTTGCTAGCACAGTCAACCATGTGATTAGAAGGTTGGAACTTCTAGTCCCACCTCCTGACCTCCAGGGAGGGGAGAGTGGCTGGAGATTAACTTTAATCTCCAATGCATAATGATTTAATCAATCCTGTCTATGCAATGAAGTCTCTATAAAAACCCAAAAGGATGGTTCAGAGCACTTCCAAGTTGATGAACACTTGGGCATTTGGTGAGAATGGCACACTTGGAGAGGGCTTGGAAGCTCTGCGCTCCTTCCTACAGACTTTGCCCTATGCACCTCTTCCATCTGACTCTTCCTGACATATATCCTTTTATAATAAACCAGTGATCTAGTAAGTAAAATGTTTCTCTGAGTTCAGTGAGCCACTGTAGCAAATTAATCAAATCTAGGGAAGGAAGGGGTTGTGGAAACCTCTAATTTATAGCCAGGTGGTCAAACATACAAGTAACAACCTGGACTTGTTTCTGGCATCTGAAGTCCAGAAGAGCAGTTGTTGGAATCTTCAGTTTGTAGCTTATTAGTCAGAAGCATATGTAACAAATAAGACTTGAGATCGGCATATGAAATGGGGTTGGTAGAAGAGTCTTGTAGGACTAATCCCATAACCTGTGGAATCTGATGCTATCTCCAGGTATAGATAGTTTCAGAATTAAGTTGAATTGTGGACACCCAGCTGGTGTCCCAATAATTGCTTAGTGATATGGGGAACCCCACTACACAGAAATTGGTATGAGAACCTATTCAATAGGAAACTGTACATTTTAGTAGCATGGCAACTGAATAAAATTGGTTTCATAGAGTAAAATGAATAAAGCAACTACTCTGCAATTTCTGTATTTTGAATCTCAAGTTTGAATATTCTTATAAGGTCATGGGTTGAGAAATTTAATGATCAGCAGATAAACATGTAATGGAGTCCACTTTATAATAGTAGAGTTTTGTAATAGTACAGTAAATTTTATACTACATTTTATAAAATGCCTTTAAATGTAAGTTTATGGATCATAAACTGAAAGAGACTTGGGAACTATTTAATGCAACCCTACTTATCTTACAGATGAGATCCATTGTGTTGTAGATAAAGGACTTATTAGGAGATGCACAGCTTAGAAGTTACAGAGATGAAATTTAAACTTAAGTTCCTTCATTAGTCTTTCTTACCTAGCACTTGAAGGTAATTTAGATTTGTCCATTGGGCTATTGATAAATAGATAATAATTAATGAATATTAGTAAATATATGATAGATAATTAATAAAAAGATAAATCATTTTGGGGAGACAAAGACCAGATTTTTTTCAGAATAGCCATAATAATTTTGAACTGAATATCTTCAGATAATGATAGGATTTAAGATGAACTTCAAAAGTATAAAGAATTGGGAATTGGGACAGACCACGGAGATTACAAGATTACTTCAAATGTAAAATAATCAGTGAAAGTGTGGAAGCAGAATAGACAAAGGTTTTGTGAGAAAAAGGAGAGGAAAACTGGGTTGGAGAAGCCTGTTTACAGAACTCCAGGGCAAGAGACATAGTGAATGATGTAATAATAAGGAAGCTGGTAAACAAGCAGTCCAATCCAACCATGTGATCGTCCGCAAAACTGAAATACATTAGTCTTTCCACTAAATCATTAACTATATCTGAAGGATATTGAGAAAGATGCCCTGATTATTTGAAGTAAGTTTTAGAAAGATTAGTCTGGCAACTGTGTGTGGAAGATTAGGGAAAAGTCATAGTGTAGATCATCTGGGAATCCTTAAAGGTAAATTGAAGCTCCAATCAAGTTTGTAGTAGTAGAAAGTAAAATATATGAGTAACACAAAGTAAACATCAGAAAACCATAACTGGCTGGAGAATGGATAAAGGGGAGAGATGGAGATAAAAGGATATGATAGTTCATGCTCATGTTTCAGGCTTCGGAAGCCTGACACATATTTTCCATTGACCAAGTTAGGGATGAAGGGAAGAAAGTGAGACTGGTATAAGATACGATAGGATTAGTTTCAGACAGACTAACTTCAGGTTGAGTTTGGCCAATTCAGTACATTTGTTCATAAGCCTAAGAAAGAGGTGGGAATAGGAAACATAGATTGAGATGTTATGCACATAAAGGTGAGGGCTGATCTATAAAAGGAAGAGAAAAATGTATAGGGGACCAAGACAGATTCTTAGCCAATACTCGAGAATTATGTTAGATTAGTTCAACTTCACAAACACAGAAGTGAACTGAAATGTCGTTAGAATTTTGGTTTCCAAGTAAAAGTCTCTCCAGGCTATTTGTTAAATATTAGATATCAAATTTGCTATTGATGTGAAATCCCTTTTTATCAGTATTTATGACTAAGGCAAAAATTAGGTCTGTAGACTGATGCAGTGGAAAAGCCTACAGTAATCTGATTAAATCTTTTAAATAAATTGGGAAATACCAGTATCACTGGAGGAGCTACATATAATCTAGAAAAAGGGGGGAGGAAAGGCAGAGTGTGTCAGAAGTTGTTTAAATGAAAAAAGTTGAGACTTTCCAGTGTTTCTTGGACTCACTCACTGATTCAGTCAATAATGATCTTTAAACCAGAATGAATCATACACTATCAATGCTGAAACCCAACTATCTCACAACTGTTTTTCTTGATTAAGATTAAAGTTTTTGTGTAGATTTCCTTGTTGTTTTTCAAAGAACTAATGGATTAGTTCAGAATGAAAGTGAGTCATGAGTTATAACCAACTAGGTAGATAACCTTGGGAGTTCACTTTTCCTTAATTTCTGTCTCTGTAAAATGAGGGGATTGAGGTAGATGATATAAAGTCCCTTCTCTCTCTAAAAAAAAGAAATAAGTATTTTCTAAATTATGAAGCTTGAATGATATGTTTCTTATCAAACTTGACTCTTAACATGGTTATAATATAAAATTGAATATATCTTACTATACTGATGGACAGTGACTGCATTGGGGTATGGGTGGACACTTGATAATATGGGTAAATGTAATAACCACATCGTTTTTTCATGTGAAACCTTCATAAGAGTGTATATCAATAATACCTTAATAAAAAATATATAAAATTGGATATAGAAATGCAATATGTAATATGATATAGGCAAAATATTAACTTTAAGCATTAGATGAAGTGAAATAGATTTTCTAAAAAAAAAGTAAATTTGTGAGAGGTTTAAAGGTAAATATAGATATGTGCCATGTGGAAAGTAAATACAAAACTTTATGAAACAGGAAGGCAAAAGTTTTGCTTTTGAGGAAGAGAAGTTTTTAGGAAAAAGGGAGAGAAAACTAGCTGGTAGTCAAGCTCAAAGACAGTAGTAGTAGTAGTGTGTGTGAGTGATGAGTTGTGTGTAATTATTATGTAAAAACATGAACACCACATATAGAAATAGAGGTTTTTAAGCAATCATGAAGTGACCATTCAAAAGTGGGTGTTTTGCTGATGTTGTCTGGCCTTTGGAACAGCGCAGCAACTCTCCCCTCAGCAACGCCAGTGCTCAGCGATCACCCAAACGACAGCACAAACCGGGGCACATTACCAAGCTGCCAGAAAGACTGCACAGGATTTCACTTTTACGGGGCCGACAAAGTGTATTTCTGAGCATATTCTCTGACTCTAACCTAATAAAATTAGAAATTAATTATAAAAGTTTTCAAACGCCAATATTAACAATCGAGTGAAAAGAAATCAAGGCAAAATTATAGATTACTGTCATTCCTTAACATTATTAGGATACTGTTCTTGAAAAAGAGTATGGAAACTTAGAAACAATTAACAAGTGCCTTTTTTTTTAATGCCATCAGATTGCCAACATTTCTAAAAAGACTGATAATAGCCAGGATTGATAATGTATAGAGAAACAGATGCTATCGTATACCTTAAACTGGGAAATCCCATTTGGAGGGAAGTTTGGCAGTAATTAAAAAACTTATAACACATATTTACTTTCACCCCAGCAATTCCATTTCTGGGACTCTCTTACTGTAATGTAGTACATGAACAAAGGCAAAGTATAGATGTACAGTGATATTTTTTGCTATATTTTATGTAACATTGAGAAATTGAAAACAAATCCTAAAAACAGTCGTGTGTTAAAATTTTACATTCTTATGAACAAACCATTAAGTGAATCAGTATCTGGATCTACAGATATGGCCTCTCTAGTTCTAATTCCCCTATTGTATGTATTTGTTTGTATTACATAAATTGGAAAGACTAAGGAAGGTTACATACATTAAGCTATAGAGTACTATCTACCTGTAGTGAGTGGCTTTGGGAGGTAATGAGGTAAATTTACATTTTATTAAATATAATATATATATGTGTGTGCGTGTGTGCAATTTTTAAAAGTGTTTGTAATTTGCTAAAATTAATTTCAAGTAGTGCAATAATTTAACATGAATTTAATGGTTAAAAAGGAAATGCTGCATTTTGCTCCTTACTGGTAACTAGTTATATTACATATGAATCCTTAACACTAGACCATTAATAAAGGCCATTGGCCATTGCTGCATGTACTAAAACTATTTTAAAAGTCACTAAAAAAGCCTAAGTAAAAAGTTTGCTCTATTCTAAAAGCAAATATAAAAAAATTTAAATGTTAAATATTATGTAAATACAAAAATGTTAACTCTCACAAGTAATCAAAGAAATAAAAAACAAGAATATGGCATCATATTATAAAAGCTAAAATGGATAATATTTAATATCTGTGAGGGTTCACTCACACAGTACTTTTACATATTGCTGGTAGAAACAATTTTTGCATATCATTATAATTTCATTAATATACATGTCTACATAAAAGCTCAAAATGGCTATTATAGAATATTAAAAATGCTAATCTCCAGTGATGAATTAGACTTATTTTCTTCTCTGAATTTTAAGTGTATTCGAGCAATTGTAATTTGTCATCTGTACTACTTTTGAGATAAATGTAAAAATAATTTTGAAAGTAGTATTCATTTAAGGCCCCTAGCTTATTCATTAGAATAATCAGAGGTATTCTGAATATTTTTTGAACTCATAATACCTTAACCATTTCCATATGAAGGACTCATTCTCCTAACTTCTTCAAAGATTGGGGTAAAATTCAGTTTACATATAAGGAATTATGTGCTAGATCCCTCATGGTGACTGGCAGACTGGCTGGATCTTGGCAAGTGCCTTCACAGCCTCTGCAGTACCCGGGGCTTAGCAGGGCTCTATCACCAGTCTTTCCTCCACACACTCCACCACTTTTAACCATGAAAAAAATCAATTTTAACCATGAAGATGCAGGTTTATCAATATTATGGGGCTTAAAAATGAGATGAGATGGCAAAGGTTTACCTCAATCTCACTTTTAAGTCTACCTCTTTCCTTCTGAGACTACATAAATATAGGGGAAAAATGTACCATGGGTCATAGGCTGTTTTAAGGTTTTTAAGGATCCTTGCAACTATAGGTTCATATGCATCTTTTGCCCGAGTCTTCCATTCATCATACAGACACACAGGCACACACACACACACACACACACACACACCTCTAGCATAACATCAAATGTTTATAGACTGATAGAGCCAGAAAAGACATTAGATCTTCTAGTCTATCACTTTTTAAATCATGATACTTGGAGCACTTGGGTTCTGTGCAGCTGTCTCAAAGAAACTTAGGAAGGTGGGAGGGTGTTGAGACAGTGGACAAATGGGTCATTCCAGTTCTGATTTAAATAACAAACTTCATTTTCATTTCTCATACAGCCTGGATGCTATTACTTTAAAAATATTTCAAACACTGATCAAGTATATTTTATAGGTTAATAGGTTAAGAAACTGGAGGCCCAGAAAATTCAACTGCTTATGGCAGAGAGAGGACAAGAATCCAGGTATGCAGATTTTTTAATTCCAAATGAAAATTGGAAAGCTAATGACAGAGGTAACAATCTGTAATTCTGGATTTTTCATGGGATTGCTATAGCTTATGAAACTCACATTATGAAGAGGCAATTAAGAAAATAAATAGCTAACCAGGCAATTCCTAACAATAATGGCATAAATATGCAGGGATAGTTACTTTTGCTTCAGCTCAGCTGTTGCGTTTTAGGAGAAGATAGGCTGAGTATCTGGGAAGTAACAGACTTTTTCTACACACCTGTTCTTCAGAAGAATATGTATAATGGAATCTCACAGCAGTTTGTTCCTACATGACTGCCAAATATGAACACGTAATACCTCCTGGCCATATCATAACATAAAGGCAGAGTCTGATCTGTGATAAGGCTCTAAAAAAACAAATATGGTGATGTTTGATTGGGAAATTCTACAGGTAGATTTGCATGGAAGCTTGTGCACTGTGGGCCAATCACTCTTCCCCAGGCTTTAGTTTCCCCATCTATAATGAGGGAATTGAACTAATCTCTAAAGTAATTTTAGTTTTTTTGTTTAATTGAAGTATGTTTGACTTACAATGTTATATTAGTTTTAGGTGTAAAACATACTGATTCAACATGTATATACATTATAAAATGTTCACCAGGAAAAGTGTAGTTACCATCTGTCACCATTCAAAGTTATTACAATATTACTGAGTATATTTCCTATACTTTACATGCATAAAGTATTTATTTATTTTATAACTGGAAGTTTGTCCCACTTAATTTCCTTAGCTATTTTGCCCACTTTCCTACCCCTTTTCCTTATGGCAACCACAAGTCTGTTTGTATTTATGAGTCTGTTTGTTTTTTGTTTTGTTTGATAATTTGTTTTTGTTTTAGATTATACATATAAGTGAAATGAGATGGTATTTGTCTTTTTCTTTCTGACTTACTTCACTTAGCATAATACCCTCTGGGTACATTGATGTTGTTGCAAATGTCAAGATTTCATTCTTTTCTTTGTCTGAGTAACATTCCATTGCAAACATGTACATCTGCTTTATCCATTGGACACTTAGACTTCTTCCATACCTTGGCTATTGTAAATAAGGCTGAAGTGAACATAAGGATATCTGTATCTTTTCAAATTAGTGTTTTTGTTTTCTTTGGGTATGTACTCAGAAATGGAACTACTGGATCATATGGTATTTCATTTTTAATTTTTGAGGAACCTCCATCCTTTTTCTCATAGCATCTGCACCAATTTACATTCCTACCAAAAATACACCACAGTGACATAATTTCTCACTGTGGTTTTGATTTGCATTTCACTGATTAGTTATGTCAAACATCTTTTCATATACTTGACCATTTTTATGTCTTCTGAAAAATATCTATTCAAGTCTTTTGTCCATTCTTTAATCAGATTTTTTTTTGCTATTGTGTTGTATGAGTTCTTCATATATTTTGGATATTAACCCACTATTGATGTATCATTTGCAGATATCTTCTTCCATTCAATAGGTTGCCTTTCATTTTGCCGATGGCTTCCTTTGCTGTCTAAAAACTTTTTGGTTTGATATAGTTGCAATTGTTCATTTTTGGTTTTGTTGCCTTTTCCTGAGCAGACATTTCCAAAAAATATTGCTAAGACCAACAGTTGAAAGTTTACTGCCTAAGTTTTCTTTTAGGAGTTTTATGGTTTCAGGTCTTTAATCCATTCTGAGTATATTTTTAGGCCTTTAATCCATTTTGAGTCTACTTTTGTATATGGTGTAAGAAAGTGGTCCAGCTTGATTTTATTTTTAACGTGACTCTCTAGTTTTCCAAACATCATTTATTTAATAGACTGTCTTTTCCCCATTGTATATCCTCCCCTTCTTTGTTAGAGATTAACTGACACTATAAACACAGGCTTATTTCTGGGGTCTCTATTCTCTTCCACTAATCTATATGTTTATTTTTACACTGGTACTATACCATTTTTATTACTATAGCTTTGTAATATAGTCTGAAATTTAGCAGTGTGATGTGCCTCCAGCTTTATCCTTCTTTATCAAGATTGCTTTTCAGGGCCTCTTGCAGCTCCATACAAATTGTAGGATTATTTGTTCCAATTCTGTGAAAAATGCTATACAATATCAATTATTCCAATATATGAGCATGGAATATCTCCATTTATTTGTGTCATCTTCACTTTCATTGGTGTCTTATACTTTTCAGAACAGGTCTCTCACCTCCTCAGTTAAATTTATTCCCAGGTGTTTTGGTTTTTTTTGACACAATAGTAATTGGGATTGTTTCTCTTTTTGCTAGTTCATTATTAATTTATAGAGACACAACAGATTTCTGTATATTAGTTTTGTATCCTACAATATTACTAAATTCATTTATCAGTTCTGATTGTTTTGGTAGAGTCCTTAGGGTTTCCTACACAGTTGACACTTGAACAACATGGTTTTGAACTCCACAGGTCCACTCTTATGTGGATTTTTAAAAATAAATATATTGGAAACATTCCTGGAGATTTGTGACAATTTGAAAAAAATTTTATTTACTCTGGCTTACTTTAAGAATACAGTATATAATACATAGGACAAAAAATATATGATTGACTATGTTATTGGTTTCCAATCAACAGTACACTATTAGTAGTTAAGTTTGGGAGTCAAGTTATACATGGATTATTGACTGCACGGTGGTTGGCACCCCCACCCCCAAACATTGTTGAAGAGTTAGCATGTCATCTAAAAATGGTAACAGTTTTAATTCCTCTTTACCAATTTTAATGCACTTATTTATTTTTCTTGTCTGAATCCAGAACTATGTTAAATATAGTGGTAAGAGCAGGCACCTGAGTCATCTTCTTGATCTTAGAGGAAAAGATTTCAGCTTTACAACATTGAGTATGACACTGTGTGTTTGTTTTATATGGCCTCTGATATATTGAGTTATGCTCCTGCTATACTCAGTTTCTTCAGAGTTTTATAATGAATTGATATTGATTTTTGCCAAATGTTTTTTCTGTATCTATTGAGGTGATATTCAAGTTCCCTACTATTACTGTATTGCTATCAATTTCTCCCTTATGTCTGTTAATATTTCTTTTATATATTAGGTGCTCCTGGGTTGTGTACACAGTTACGTGAAATTGTTGTATAATCTTGTTGTGCTCCTTTATCCCTCTCACCCTCCCCACCTACCCACCCCAACACTTCCCCCATGATAACCACCTGTTACTTCTCAAAATCTATGAATCTACTGCTATTTTGTTCATTTTGTTTTGTTTTGTTTTTAGATTCCACAAATAATGAAGCCATATGATATTTGTTTTTCTTTGCCTGGCTTATTTCACTGAACATAGTACCCTCAAGGTCCATCCATGTTGTCACAAATGGCAGAATTTCTTTCTTTTTTATGGCTGAATAACATTCTATTGTATATATGTACCACATCTCTTTATCCACTCATCTACTGGTAGGTACTTTGGTTGATTCCACATCTTGGCTATTGTAAATACTGTAGCAATAAGCATAGGGGTGCATATATCTTTTTGAATCAGGGATTTTGTTTTCTTCAGGTATATTCCTAAATGTGAAATTACTGGGTCATATGATAGTTCTATTTTTAGGTTTTTGAGGAATCTCCATACTGTTTTACGCAGTGACTGCACCAATTTACATTCCAACCAAGGTTGTAGAAGGATCCCTTTCCTCCACATCCTCACCAACATCTGTCATTTCTTGCCTTTTGGATAGTGTCTATTCTAACAGGTGTGAGGAGATATCTCATTATGCATTTGACTTACTACAATCTACTGCAGTCTATTTCTCCCTTCAGTTCTGTTAGTATTTGTTCCCAGAGCATGTATTCAAGGCCAGGTGTGCAAAGTTCCTGGGTGCTTATCCCCTTCCTACTCCAATCCTCTCCCTCCTGCTTGGGAGTTGGGATGGGGGGAGGGCTTGGGTCTGGATCAGTTGTAGCTCTGCCACTTTACACTTCTCTGTGTAGTTTTTGCTTCTTCACCAGGTGTAGATAGTCTGTTCTTCAGTCTTCAGATCATTTTCAGGGTTAGTTGGATTTGCTGTAGTTGCTTCCTTTTGTGTATGTGGGAGAAGGTTTCTACCTTGCCTTCCTACTTCACCATCTTCTTGCACTCCTCTGTAATGCCCTTCCTTGTCTCATTACAGTCTTTGTTTTTAAGTCTATTTTGTCTGACATAAGTACTGTTACCACAAATTTTTATTTGTATTTTTCATTCTCATTTGCAGAGAGTATCTTTTTCTATCCCTTTATTTTCAGTCTATGTGTGTTATTAGGTCTGAAATGAGTCTCTTGTAGGCAGATGTAGATGGATATTTTTTTTTTATTCATTCAACCAGTCTGTTTCTTTTGATTGGAACATTTAGTCCATTTACATTTAATTTAATTATTGACAGTATGTACTTATTGAAATTTTGTTAATTGTTTTCTGGTTGTTTTTGTAGTTGTTTTCTGTTCCTTTCTTCTTTTATACTCTCTTCTCTTGTGATTTGATGACTTTCTGAAGTGTGAGGTTTTGATTCTTCTCTATTTTTTGTTATCTGTCATAGGTTTTTGGTTTGTGGTTACCATGTGGTTCATACATAAGGTCTATGTCTATAGCAATTTATTTTAGGTGGATGGTAACATAAGTTCAAAAACATTCTAGAAGCACCATATTTTATTTTCCCCATCACATTTTGTGAATTTGACATCATATTTTACATCTTTTTATTTTGTGTATCCCTTAATTAATTATTGTAGATATACTTGACTTTACTAAAACCTTTTACTAGCTTTGTACTAATTTTTATACTAGGTTTATGAGTAATTTATCTACTACCTTCACTATGTTTGTTTTAACAGTGACTGTCTTTTTTTTTCTTTCATGTTTTTCTTCCTTCTAGTTATGGTCATTTTTATTTTTATATTTTCCCTACTTTAAGAAGTCTCTATCATTTTTATAAGACCAGGTTAGTGGTGATGAACTCCTTTAACTTTTGTTTATCTGGAAAGCAATCTCTCCTTCAATCCCTGATGACAAACTTGCTGGGCAGAGTATCCTTGGTTGTAGTCTTGTTTGTTTGTTTAGTACTTTGAATACATCATGCCACACCCTCATGGGCTACAAAGATTTTGCTGAACAATCAGCTGATAGTGTCATGGGTGTTCCCTTGATTGTAACTAGTTGTTTTTCTCCTGTTGATTTTAAGATTCTTTCTTTATCTTTAATTTTTGCAATTTAGTTATGATGTGTCTTGGTGTAGAGCTGTTAGGGTTCATCTTGTTTTGGGCTCTCCATGCTTCCTGGACTTGGATGTCCATTTTCTTTCCCTGTTTAGGGAAGTTTTTGGCTATTATTTCTTCAAATATATTTTCTGCCCTTTTCTCTCTCCCCTCTCCTTATGTGACCCCTATTATGCAAATATTATACACTTTATTATACACTTGATATTATCCCAAGGATCCCTTGACCTATCTTTTACCTTTTTTAAATTCTTCTTACTGCTCAGTTTGGATATGATTCCCACTACCCTGTCTTCCATATCATTAATTCATTCTTCTGCATCATCTATTCTGCTGTTGATACCCTTAGTGTATTTTTCACTTTAGTTAATATATTATTCATGTTTGATTTTTTTTTCCATCTCATTGTTGAAATTCTCATTGATTTCATCTCCCCAGTTCACTGAACATCTTTATGACCATTTCTTTGAACTCATTCTTGGGTAGATTGCTTATCTCTATTTTGTTTTGTTATTTTTCTGATGTTTTGTCTTATTCTTTAATTTGGAATATATTCCTTTGTCTTCTCATCTTGCCTGACTTTCTGCATTTGTTTCTATGTATTAGGTTGTCACCTATGCCTCCTAATCTTAAAACTAGTGGTGTTATGAAGAAGGCACCATGAGGGGCCCAGAAGCACAATAACCCCTGGTTACCAGACCAGGTGCTCCAGGGGTGTCTCTTTTGTAGGCTGTGTGTGCCCTACTATTGTGACTGGGCAGGGACTGCAGTGGGCATGCTGGTGGGGCTGGCCCCTGGCCCAGCTTGCTGCAACGCGCAGCTATGACTACTGCTATTGACCTGGTGGGCAGAGATGGTCATTGCACAGTTGGCTGTGACTACTGCAGGTGTGCTGGTGGGTAAGGTTAGATGCTGGTGTGGCCGCCTATGAGGTCGGCTATGACTGTTGTGTGCATGTGAGTGGGCAGTCCAGACAGGCTACCCACTGGGTGCGGTAAGGCAGGAGCTACTTTGGAGAAGTACCTCAAGGGTGAGTGGGTTGGGTGAGATGAGTTCACAAAGGAATCTGGGGTAGACAGTACTAATAAGATAATTGGAGAGTGTCAGAACTGACACCTTCCAGTGTTAGGCCAGCTAGCCCAAAGGAGAGCAAGAAAAAAGACACTTTACAGCATTTCTATTCCTGGACAAAGTTCCCATAGATCCCTGTTCCTCTGGTACCCACTAAAGTTAGTCATTAAATTTCCTTCACATATGAGCCCAGGAGCTTTTTGAACTGCTGCCTCTGTTCTGGGTCTTGGAGCAAGTGAAATTGGGCACAGGCCCTTTAAGAGCAGAATTTCATTTTCCTGTAATTTTTCTATACACTCCAGCTCTCCTGCAGTTAAGCCCCACTGATTTTCAAAGCTCTTGGAGTTAAGCCCTGCTGGTTTTCAAAGCCCGATGTTATGGGGCTTGTCTTCCCAGTGCATATCCCCAGGGTGCAGGGACACCTGATGTGGGGTCTGAACTCCTCACTCCTCATGGAAGACCCCCACATGTGTGATAGCCTTCCCACTTATGGGTCACCATGCTAGGGGTTTGGTTCCCCACAAGACCTTATCTGTGCTTCTCTTACCCTTCTTGATTTGGCTTTTCCTTTATATATTTACTGTGGCAGAGTTGTTCTGCTGGTCTTCAGGTCTTCCTCAGAGAGAGTTGCTCTGTATGGTCTGTACAGATGCAGCTCTGTTGTATCCACGGGAAGGAGGTGAGCTCAGGGTCTTCCTACTCTACCTTCTTCCCCTCATATATCTCTGAAATAATTTCAATTCTTACATACTTAATTATATTAGCTGGGGTGTGGTGCCTTTTGTTTGCATTTTTGTTTGTTTTTAAAACTGGGTTCAATGTCAAGAGTGAACAAGTCAGAAGGAAGGTTAGTGTTAGCAATTGTGTTAGAGACATGGCATCAAGACTAGGTATTTTTAAAAACACTAATACAATCTCAGATAGACCTCTAACATGCCCATGAATATTATTAAAAATGTGCTTTTTAAAAGAATAGGGAAGACATAAAACTAATTATTTTTAAATATGAGATGTGTATGTGCATGTGTGTATCACATCTACTCCATGTATATACCTGGATAGTTAAACCACAAGTGGAGGGAAAATGTGCCAAGATTTAGACTGATCTCCTTAAAATTCATAACAATAACCTCAAGTGATTCCTTAATGCTGACCAATAGTCAAAATATATTTCCTTGTCTTATTTTCCCACTCTCCTGAAAGACTTTTTCATATTTTATTCCTTCATGTCAAACCCTGTCTTCCAATACCTCCTCCCCAATCCTCACTCTCAGCTCATGATTTTGCTTCCTATTTTGCTGAAAAGATTGAAGCAATCTGAAGAAAACTTCCGCAGCTCCACCCACCTACTGGCATCTGCACACATAGATTCTGACTTCCTGCCTGATAGTCTGGATAAATTAACTGCACTCCCAGCTAAGCCCATCTCCTCTACTTATCCCATAGTTTTCATCCCTCTCACCTTCTCCAGCCCAGGAACTCCCCACACTCCCTCCTTGCAGAATCAAGTCCAGTCTCAGCTGCAATACCTCCCCAAGTAGAGAGTTTTCATCACCACACAAGCATGCTGTTTCAATCCATAAAAAATTAGAAAGAAAAACAAATCTCCTGACTGCAGTTCTCCTGGTTTCTTCTCAATTTATTTTTTTTTCCTTTTGCTCCCAAACTCCATAAAAGTAGTCAATAGTTAGTACTTCTAATTCATCTTCTTAAATGTTCTACAGTAATGTTTTTCTGTTTGTTTGTTGTATGGGTTTTTTTTCCCTATACCTCCCCTATGACTACTAATGTCACCAATGGTCTCTTCATTGCCAAATTCAATACTCAATTCTTAATCTTCATCTTATTTGATATACTAGGGACATTTGACATCATTACTTGTGTCTTCTTCCTTGATACACTTTCCTCAATTGGCTTCCAGGGTGCTACACTTTCTTGGCTCTTCTCCAAACTCACTAAATCCATTTTGTCAGTCTGCTTTGTGCACCCCTCTCATCTTCTGACCTTTTAACTTTGGAAAGGCCTATTGTTCAATCTTTGTACACTTCTCTTTATTTTATTCCCTACCTTTGGTGATCTCATCCTGTTTAATGGTTTTAAATATTACCTGTTTGCTAATATCCCTAAATGCACATATTAAGTCTAGATATCTCACCCTAACTCCAGGAATTTTTATCACATATCTTTTTTTTTTACATTTCCACTTAATCTGAAGGAATCATATCCAAGCTCAACATTACCAAATTAGCCTTCTGATATTTGCTTCCAGACAAATTTACTCATAGTTGTCCTATCTTAACTGAAGGGGAAAAAACATAGAAACCAAAATCTTGACTTCTTTCTCTTATAGCCCACATTCAATCCACTTTCAAAATATATCTAGAATCTAACCATGACTTCTCACCATCTCCACCGCTGCAAGTCTCTCTCTATTGTCACTATTGTCCAGCATGAAGGTAGCTTTGGGGTTGAGAGTGAGCAGACATGAGACAGATTAATTTAAAATGAAATCTAGTTAATATGACTCCTTTGCTTGAAACATCTCATTCAATGAACTCCCATTTCACTAACAGTTAAAAGCCAAAGTTCTTATAATTATTATACGACAGCAAGCTGTACAAAGCCTGAAATAATCTCACTTGGCATTGTAGACATAAAAACACATCTGTTTCATGGAATAGTTTTTCCACATCCCTCTCTGAATGTATCTTTAACAGCTCAAAGCACAACACTGCACAAATGCTTACAGGGTTTACTCAGTGTAATATAGTACCTGATTATCCTTGTAAGGGAACTACAGGGAATATGTAATTTTATTATATAGTTTGTGTCATGTCTTTATACTTTCAGTAACCTGAACTCTTTTTAAAATGTTGCTGTCATTTCACCCTTTTTTCAGCACTAATGATTCCTAAAGAACTACCAGTGTCTTAATTCACTTTCCTTGTTAACTTCACTATTTACATATCCAATTCTATGTTTTGTAAACACATTATCTCATTCTTGGTAATACTGATAGTGTTTTAAACATTTTTAAATTGTTATAAATAATAAATGTGAGCTGTTTAAAATTTAAAAAAAGAAGAAAAAACACCTGGATTCATGGCAAGCATGAGCTCAGTACTCCTTTCATTGTTCTCTGTATCTGTTAATAATCTGCATCATAAAATTGCATATTAAAAAAAAAACAACTCCCAGGTGGATGGACTTCAATAAAGAGCACTCCTGGACTCTCTTGCCTTGTGGAAAATAAGGTTTATCTGAGTTATGTGACTTGCCAATTTGGGAAAACAGAGAGCTAAGAATTTTTGGTTCAGCAGTTTCTTCTTTCTCCTTCATTTTGGTCTGTCCCCTCTCTCCTACCACATAATATTGGGTCTGATGCAATGGTGGGTACCTGAGGTTTCCCAACTGTGTCGCTTGCTTGATGGGTAGGGCCTAGACTCAGAAGAAGAAGAAACTGAGCAAGATCATTTGGCTACACTTCAAAGTCCTGTTCTCCTAGATTTCATTAATTACACATCTGACCTTTTGATATCATCTGTCTGTCTCTAGCACTGTTTTTCAATTGGCTCAGAATTCAGGCATGGGAGAAAGAAGTGTTATCTTTGGAGCCCATTAAAATCCCAACATGTTCAAGAATTGAGATAGTAGTTTCAAAACTTCCCATTTCTGCATGTATAGTCAGAGGGAAGGAGAATATAGTGGAAAGAATGTGGCTCTGGTGTCAGACAGTCTTGCTTTCTAATGTCAGATGTGTTACTTATTGACCAGGTCACCATGAATTAAATTATTTAACTTCTCTGAGCCTCTTTTCTCTGATCTATAGGATGACATGAATAATGATTCCCTCATTGCATTACTATGGAGTTAAAAGAAATAATATATGTGGACTGCTTAGCAGGAAACGATGCAAATGTATATTCAGAGTTATTGTTCTTCCCATTTATGTCAAATATCCATTGAATAAATTATTGAAATCAAGTCAGAAATAACAAGATTTACTAGTAGTCTTGAGAAAGTTATTTATAGATCATAAACAGTTGAGTGGTAGAAACAGCCTTTTGGGAATAATCACCAGTCTTTTGTTTTAAAGGGATACCAAAATAAATTATCTTCTTGCAAAACTCAAGTAGACTAGTGAAGACAAAAAGGCACTAGTAACACTGTCCAAAATTTCTATAGTAGTTGATGAGGCTAGAATAAGAGGACCCTGGATTCACCCAGCCCACTGCCTCGGTTCCGCAGAATGAGGTGTTTGTGGCTTCTACAAGGATGCTGTTGATCCCCATATGACAACAAACTCGTAAGTATCTGTCTGTGTTAGAACAGTGACACTCACTGGCTATTTTTGATATTAACAGAAATACTCTCTACTAAAATATATCCGTTTATAAAGCTAAATTTAAAATGACCTTCATAGATATCAGCAAGGTAAAAAAGAGTCTTATTCAAGGGTACCTATAGGTAACAAAAGGAAGTACTAAAATACTACACATAAGAACAAAATTCACACATATACACATGTGGAATAGTTGAGCCAATTTGGGGATATTTGGCCAGAGAAGAAAGCTGTAAGCAGCCAGTGAGTGATTGCTGTCCTTAAATGACAGGAAAGTAGTCTCATAAATTAACTCCTAAAGCATACTTTGTAAATATCTGGACAAACATAATTTTAAAAGTTACCCAATGACGCATGAACTGCCTTGGAGTAGCCCTAGAGAGGATTCATGAATAACATTAGGAATCACAGATGATCTTTAAAAGCTTTCTAGCCTCCCAGTTCCTGATACTCAAGGGCCCAGAGAGAACTCACATTTATGTGACTTGGAAGCTAATAATACGTTTCATAGTAAAATCAGATTCCTTTCCTCATATATCAGTTATGAAAATCTTTTTTAATTGGTAAGGTCCTACTGGTTTCAGAAATAGGAGGACTTCTCAACACAGTGCTTTTGCCATCATTCCGTGATAACTACACTGTAGTGAAATGTAACAGAAGCAGCTACAACTTCTCACTGATGGGATGATTTTCTGTTACCTAGCACAAAAATAGCAAAATGACTAATCCCTTTCTCATCTAACTCCTAACTTCAGTAAAAACTTTAAGTCTCATGGTAAAACTATCTCAGGCTTAAGGAAGAACTCAATCTGTATAACTAGTAATTTATTTCACAGGTAGGACTCTACCCTGGGAGCATATTAACTTTTTTTCTCCCTTTTGGACTGACTGGTAAAAGAGAAACATGATTTGAATTTCAATGACTTAAATGTTAGTCACCCCACAAAGCATTAAAGGGAGGTCAGCTAATCTAGGGCCACGACCAGCCTTGGCATCTCATGTGGACATTTTCTCATTTCTTATTTTAGAGATGTTTATATTCAGGGATTCATAAGGAAACTTCGAACTTGTGCAAGGCAATAGAGTTCTAATAAATAAATTCAATAAATGAGAGCTTGTGTTCCTCATATACCAGGAACATTTTTATATGTAAATCAAACACATAAAAGCAGTTACTAATACAAGACAAAAAGTGATCCTGCTACCCACTGTTACTTTATTATAGATAATATTAAACCAATTAATTTTCTTTTCTTTATTAAAAATAAAAATACATAGTCGGGCAGGAGACAGCAGAGGTAGTGCTCTTTAAGTAGCTCTTGCAATAATTCCTTTTTCCAGGTGTGTGTTTATCACTACAGAATTTCAGGCTAATAAATAAAAACAGAATCATCTAGAGAGAATCAGCCCTTTAGTCTCAGAGCAGGAGAAACAATCTCAAGAAGAACAGAGAAAGTGGAAGCATGGGTGAAGGTGGGCAAAAGGAGGGATGTGGCTGAGTCCACTGGGCTCTGTTTCCTCACACTTATTTCCAGACAATACCATCTGTAAGAACAGAACCCAGAAACACATGAAAGGCATCTTTGAAAGTTTCATTCTGATCTGATATTTAATGGAAATATGACTTGATTTATTTCACATCTAGACTTTTTATAGAAAGACATAACTTCTAAATGACTTTTTAAAGAAATATCAATAACTTTTTTTCTTTCTTGGCTACATGATAGCTTTAAGTATTATTAAAATACACTTAAAGCCTATTATTAGTCTTACTGCTCTCTATTAATGTCTTCCTCGAATGGGTTTGATTGTTGCTAAGGGGAAAAAAACAAAGGCTTTATTGCAAGGGGGTTATAAAAAACGTGTTAGAGAAATGACAGAAGTGGCAGGCTGTCAATTGGTGACATCTACACCTATTGCCTCAGCTATATTTCTGTCTCTTAAAGACATGCAAAAAAAAGACATGTTTTTTTTTTTAAGTTTCAGAGTAGAATTTTAAATCACCCTGTGGTAAGTCACAGACATTTTTGTGTGCATGAGGGGCAAAGGCATCGTGTAGGTGGTGTCATTAGAGAACAGGGTCTAAATCTTGGTTCAGTCAGTTTTGCTGTGTGGCCCTGTGGAAGCTGTTTAATCTATTGATTCTTTTGTTTTCCCACTTGCAGACTGATAATGATAATTACAAAACATTCATGACTAAAACAGTGCTATTGTGAGGATTCAGTGAGATCATGTTAGTTAAAGCACTAGGACAATGGCTGTTGCAGATAAGCCCTGAAACACAGGGCCCTGAGAACAGCTCAAAGGCTCTCAATCAGTATTATAAAGTCAGTGTAGAAAATAAGAATTGTACTGAGGCAATCTTCATATTTTCAGAATAGGTCAATTTCTGACCCCGATGAAAACACTATAATAATAATTTCCCAAACTGTGGATGGCAGCCCTTTAAAAATATTTCATTTCCTATTGGAGAATATATATATTCATAAATGACATATCTGATAAGGGGTTGACATCCAAATTATATAAAGAGCTTACGCACCTCAACAAAAAGCAAATAAGCCAATTAAAAAATGGGAAGAGGAACTGAACAGAAACTTCTCCAAAGAGGAAATTCCGATGGCCAACAGGCACATGAAAAGATGCTCCACATCCCTAATCAGAGAAATGCAAACTAAAACCACAATGAGATATCACCTCACACCAGGTAGGATGGCCAACATCCAAAAAACAAACAACAACAAATGTTGGCAAGTATGTGGAGAAAGGGGAACCCTCCTACACTGCTGGTGGGAATGTAAAATAGTTCAACCATTGTGGAAAGCAGTATGGAGGTTACTCAAAAAACTCAAAATAGAAATACCATTTGACCCAGGAATTGCACTCACAGGAATTTACCCTAAGAATGCAGCAGCCCAGTTTGAAAAAGACAGATGCACCCCTATGTTTATTGCAGCACTATTTACAATAGCCAAGAAATGGAAGCAACCTAAGTGTCCATCAGTAGATGAATAGATAAAGAAGAAGTGGTACATATACACAATGGAATATTATTCAGCCATAAGAAGAAAACAAATCCTACCATTTGCAACAGCATGGATGGAACTAGAGGGTATTATGCTCAGTGAAATAAGCCAGGCAGAGAAACACAAGTATCAAATGATTTCACTCATCTGTGGAGTGTAAGAACAAAGAAAAAACTGAAGGAACAAAACAGCAGCAAACTCACAGAACCCAAGAATGGACCAGCAGTTACCAAAGGGAAAGGGATTGGGAAGGATGGGTGGGAAGGGAGGGATAAAGGGGAAAAGGGGCATTAAGATTAGCACATATAATGTGTGTGTGGAGGGATACGGGGAAGGCAGTATAGCACAGAGAAGACAAGTAGTGATTCTATAGCATCTTACTACATTGATGGACAATGACTGTAATGGCGTATGTGGTAGAGACTTGATAATAGGGGGAGTCTAGTAACTGTAATGTTGTTCATGTACTTGTATATTAATGATAGCAAAAAAACCACAAAAATATTTCATTTTCACAGAGCCCACTTTCTACTCTTGTCCTTTCAGTTTCCACTACTCATCTCCCACCAGTGCTCCAAAATGCACCATCTTCCTGTGGCCTCCTCCACCCAACACAAGAAACTATCTCATTGAAGTGTAATCTGAAATGTTGGCAATAGAAAGTAGTATGCATACTGAGGTGAAGAATGTGAAAATCCCAGCTATACACTTGCATGAGTTATTTAATAACTTTTAGGATTTATTTCCTCACCTATAATTGGTATTAGTAATACCAATCTCATAATATTGTATGACTGACTTCATTATTACTGCATAATTCTTTTTTTTTCTTTCTTACAAATGTTGGTGTCAGAGGGTTTAGAATTTAATGAGTATAAATAGTTCCTCCTTCCAAGGCAAACTGTGTTAAGGCCCACAATCAAATTTAAAGGAGGATTTATTTTGACTTCAGGCATTTAATTCAGCTTTGGGGATTCTCCAATCTCCTAAAAATTATATTCAGGATTTTTGTGCATGAATGCTTGTTTCTAGGGAGTTGGCTCATAACTTTCAACTGATTCTCAAAAGGGCTTGGGCCCTTATGGTTTTGAGCTACTGCTTTAGGGTATTTTCCAGCAGAATGCTGGATGAACATACTTCCTCTAATCTCTATAAGTTAAACAGATCGTAGATAGATCAAATTGACCTTGAAAACACCTTTATATATTCACATATACTTGTGATTTTATAAAACTGTATGATAATTCTTAAGCACACTTAGGATGGAGAAACACTGAGTAGAAAACTAAGGCAAGAACAATATATACAGATGCTTTGGCTCTGAACTTTTTGCCCTCAAGGTAAATATTATTTCTCTAGTAATGACTGAATAGAAGGGAGATTTAAACTGAGCATACTATGATCTGTAGTAATTTTTGGTTTAGTGTGTCTTCCCAAATCTCCATGCCACTTCAGCAGTGCAGGCAGAAAGTTCTAAATCCATTGCAAACCATCCACAGACCACAGGATTCTTGAGAAGCTTTCTGAGGTCCTTCAACATGTCCACCTCCTTTTCTTCCCTATATCATATACCTAGGCACAAAACCAAAGCTTAGGTTTCCCTTGAGGTCCTTAGAGTCCTCAGTCAATGCTTGTGCACATACACTAATACCACAAGTACTCTCATACTCTCCACACCTTTATAGGTATTTCTACTGACCACCTACTAGGTTACTATAGGAGAAGAAGAGAGTCTGAACCCTAGTATCATACCACTTTGTTCTTTATACAATTCTCCTCTATTTCTCACATTTCACAAGAGTAGAAAGTGCACATTTCCTTTTTAATACTTGTCAGTGACTTCCCCAATATACCACCTTAAGATCTATCTACTCCTGGCTTATAGTTTCTGTCTGCTAGTTATGAGGCAAGGAAGAACTAGGGATTACCATAACAAAAATGTCAATAGGTATATTTACTTATGGGAATTAAATAAGAGTGTGACGTAGCACATTACATTTTGGTGCCATGGGTATTAAGTTTTCAAGCCACATACAAGCATGGTATGATAACACTGAGATAATTATTCCTCCAAACAGCTACAGGAAATGTGAAGCTTCTGACAGTTTGGCCAAGGAAGACACATCAAAAGCACTAGGAGATGAACAGTGGGCTGGCCCACACTGTTACAAGTGTTAGAACACAGCAGAGAATGTGACAGCAGGACACAGCATCATGCCATTGGTTTCCTAATATTATATTTCAACACATACATGTTACTCATTCTCCCATTTAATTATGGTTAAGTGCCAGCTTCATCATAATTAAATAAATTGATTACATTGGACTTGTCCTCACAAAGCTCATCGTCATCATTTAGATCCTTTGTGTCAGGCACTATACTCACACCAACCTCACAAAGGGGGACTATTTCTACCACTGTTTTAAAGAAGAGGGAACCAGAGTGCAGTGAGGTTGAATACTCACTTCAAAGAAGTGACAAACTAATAATAGAATGCGATAAAAGCCATGCCTCCATACTCTAAAGCTTCTGTTTTTCATAACTTGCAGCTTGCCTTCACAATGGAATGATAGAAGTAATAGTGACGATGGCAGAACAAAGAGAAGAGGTGATAAAGCATAATGATGGACTTTTAGAAACTATATTATTTCTTACAGGGGCAGGGGGAACAAATACCTTGTGAAGGAAATGTTATGGCTTGGATCTCTTAAGATAGAATGGTCTCAACTGTGAAAATAAGTGTGGTATTCCCGAAGTAGAGAGGACTGTATGAGCAAATTCTGTAGGGGAGGGAAATGGGTAGAAAAGCCCAGAAGCCAGCGTAAATTTCAATTTGCCTGAGTGTGAGGCTCATTAAAGAAAAGAGAAGGCAAATAACATTCTTGGGTGTTTTCCTTCATCCTAACCACCTTGCTATGTATTCCACACAATACGCCTTATTTCATTTAATCTTTACAAGAATTCAGTGAGGTAGGTGCGTATTGTTAGAGTTTTGAAAAAAAAAATAACTGACAAGATGAAAGGACAAACTTACTCTGGTGAGAAGTTGAGATCAGAGCTAAATATAAAGACCATATTCTTTCAAAAATACCATATTTTATTGTATATGATGAAGAAAAATCCTAAGGACAAATTAGAAATGGAAATTGTGACCATATTTGATAGGGCCTTGAATGCTAAGACAAAAAAAAAAATTTTGAAGCTAATCATGACCCACTGTTAGCATATTCATAGCCACACCTTAGGAGGATTTCTTCATATGTCAGAAGCACATTTTAGTCATTAATTAATTTGCCTGTTATGAAAAATCAAGGTCAATAAATTCTAAACTGTTTATATTTGTTATTTCAGCCAACCTTAAAGCTCCTGAGTCATAACTCCCATGCAACAAGCAGAGAGACAAAAAAATCAAAATACTTTAGTGGGTATAAAATTTATGATGAAAAAAATGTGTCAAATTACTCACAAAAAAAGGTAAAATAAAAATGGCATTTAGATGTGTTCATGAAATGAAGCTTTAGAGTACTATATATATAAATACAGCTGGGCCACTTGCTTTAATGGAGAAGGCAGACACCTACTTATCAACAGCCAAAACCTACCGCTAAATTGTCACTCCTTATTCATAGCCTATCAACTGATAATCATTTTTCTGAGAATTGATCTTTTGGAAATACAATAAAAGCAATAGTGAGGTGCACAAAGATGTCTTTCTAATCACATAATTATGCAAGGAAAACAAACTGTGAGAATATAGCCTAAAATATTAACAGTGACTTTGGGGGTGGCTGGCTTATGGTTAATTTTTATTGTTTTTTTCATGACATATTTTTATATTTTAAAATTTTTATACAGTGATCACTTGCTATGTTTACTTTAAGAAAAATGTCATACAATAATATAAAATGGTAGGAATGAGAGGGACAGATTTGGGAATTCAGGGAAGATAAACTTCCTCATGTTCTCTTATTCTTTCTGCCCCTGGCCAGTTCTCTGTACAGGAATTGGTGTATGTTGCACCGTAAGTATAGACTGGGAAAGGAGATGCACTCCAGAATTGTTTCCCAATCTCTTGGTGCAAAATGTCAAACCGCAAGATCTATACCTGGTTTGGGCATTTGGAAAGCAATATGACTTAACAGGTCATCAATTTATTTTCAAGCTGGAATTAGCATGTTCAGTATATAAGACTTACTCTTTTTCTAGCTGGGGAAAGGCAAAATTTATTGGAGTTTCAAGTAGGTATTGGGATGTGACTCTATTTAAGTGATTTTTAAATAGCATTTCTTATTCTTAAGTTCAAAGATTCATGACCCTACTTTATGTTTTATGTCAGCATAAAGTTTGGGTTTTCAGAGTATCAGGGATCATATTTCTTAAACTTTAAACTCAGATATGCTATCTGATAATTTTTTATTTGTGCAGATGTGTATGTAAAAGAAAATAAAATTCCCCAATATTTGAAGATCACAATCAAATTTAACTACACATTTAATGATCACTTCAATGAAAAAATAAAACGTGTCTCAAGAAAGTTAGTTTTGTTTTAGATAACTAAGTACTTATCACTCAAGTGTATTTGCCAATATTAATGCACCAAATGAATATCTTTCTGTAAGTAGTACTGAGAGGGATAAAATTCTATGTCACAATTTTTTCTTAACTATCTTATCCAATTTTCCATTCCTGAGGCTGTTGTTTCAAAACTTTGAAATATATTATCACTAGAGTTTGTTATTCATGCAGGCCAAGCATAAACCTCATCTTTTTTCAGTCTGTACTTCTTTCAGTGTTTTGCTTCATAGAACAAGTGAAAAGCTCTATGTAAACCATTTAAATAACAAACTTGTTTTGATAAAATTCTTTGTCATCATATTATATACATAGAAAGAAGGTGAAATACAGTCACTTAAGAAGGATATGGCAAAGTAATATACAAGAGTTTTAACAAGCAGAACATAACCTAGCTGTCTTTAGGATTACCAGGGACGAAGAGGAAGAGGTTATTTCTGATAAATGTGGAAATCATCAGGTGCAATTACTTTAGTAGTAACTTGAACATCAAAAACATGTATTCTTTTTACACATAAACCCATGTGAAATGCACACAGATACTAAGTTATAAATCTAGTAAAAAGTTCATGACAGAAGCACAGACCTTTTTCTCTCTCCATATGTAATTGCTCCTCTGGAGTCGGTATAACTTCATGGTGGGTACTTTTCTTTGTTTTATTTCCAGTGACTATTACCATGCCTGCATGCCAGCAACAGAGTTGCTATTAATGTGTTAGTATGAAAATGAGCCCTTATCATATTTTGGAAGACAAATGGTTTCACTTGAGTATTAAATGTGTTTGCAAATAATGTTGAATCATTTAATGTGACCTTCCTAGCACACATAAAGGCAAAGACTGCTGTTTTAACGCCTTGCCTTTGCCATTTTCAGCTCTGCCTTCCTAAATTTTGTTGCCAGGATCTGCGTTTCTGACTGAAAGATTTCTTTCACCATTCTATGCTTATCATGTTCATGTGAAAGGCAGACTAGGGGTTCTAGGGAGTTGCATCCCTGGGAATATACCTCAACCAGTAACTCATGGGCAGGAGTAGATAAATGCCCCAGGTCCCTGGCCCTGATATGGGTAAATCTGAGCCATCTGTGCTGTGCCATTTCCAAATCACTTGGATTCCCAGCAGGACTAAACTTCAGATACCCACACTTGTGACTTTATAGTTTCCTTGGTTCCTTGTCTTACTTTTCCACTTTCCTATCCTTATTCCCTGGAATCACCTCTCAAATGAAATGCAATAGCTCCATTTAACTCTTTGACTCATAATCTCAAAACTAATCATCAGAGACTCATGAAATATCAGGGCTACTCATTCTAAACTTGATTTGTAATCGCCTAATCTGCTGACACACTGATACATTGTGTCCAAAATCAACGTCATCTATTAGAAACTCAAACAAGCTCCACCTGCCCCTGTTCCTAATGTCATCTCTATAGCCCAGGCAAAACAGCCTTCCATAAACCAGTGACTTCTTCTCCTTTGTCCTCCATTTCCAACTAAGAGCCAAATCTTGCCAGTGGTTTCTCAATATGTGCCTAGCATCTGCTACCCTTTTCCTCCTCCTGTTACTATTAATTTGGTTCAAGCCCCCCATTACCTCAAACTTGGATTATTGCCATATTATACACTTTGAATTTGGATTATTAAAGTGTGTTTTATTCCTCTGTCCAAAGTTGGGCATGAATTAGTTCACAAATAGTTGCTTGAAAGTCAACAGGAGAGTATGAGGGTATACCAGACCACAAAAACAAAACAAAACAAAACAAAGAAACACCATGCAGTCACAGACTACAGAAACATAAAATAGAGTGAGAAGTTTACTTATTTTTTGAAAAGCTGTTTTCTTCCTTCCTGGCCAGCATGCCTCAAAGGATATTTACATGAGTTACCCACCAATTGTTGCTATATATTCTGTCAATATACCCACATTAAAATATAAAACCCAGTCACGTCATTCATCACTTTAACAGTTTTGAAATTATGCCTTATTGCCCATAGAATAAACCAACATTTCTTAGATAAGTATGCAAAGCTTCGTCTTACTCCCCCAACTATTTCCCCACTGCATTCTAGCTTTATTTACCTGTTTGCATTTCCCCAGTGTTCTTAATCACTAAAAACCTTTGCATTACCTGTTCACTTGACCAGTGAAGTTCTTGTCGACTAGTACTTCTTAGTGCCTCAATGTTGAGCTTAACTGTTGATTTCTCTGGTAAGCTTTCAATGCAAAATTCCTGCCAAAGGATGAGGCTACATGCTTTTCATCAATATCCCTCTTCCATATTAGATTTTGTACTCAAATATAATATAAACTTCTCTTGCATATTATTTTTTGTATTCAAATACAATTTATTATTTGCCATATCTTACGTTAGAGTGTGAACTGCTCAAAAGAGGGATTTCTTTGAATATCCAAACAATTAATGGTGTATGATTTTACAAGAGTTTAAGTGGTCAGTAAATGGTCAAATAAATTAATGTATAAATAAATGGCCACTGAAGACTCAAGAAGGATAGTGTATTTGGTGAAGAAAGACAATGTCAGCTGTTATATGAAGTACTGAGAGAGATTTAAGAGGATTCTGGAGGCCGGTGGGTGATTTTAACCATGCCGAAGTAGCCACTTTGAGAATAGGATGAAAGTTGCTGGTGTTCTCCTAAAAAAGTACAAAATCACACAGCACAGGAGAAGTTCTGTGCAGTTTTAGACAATGAATATAATGCTCAATTGTAATATATGAATGACAACTCTGCCTGTTCCTGGTGTGTATAGATTCTGGGTAAAAGACTCTCTAAATAATCTTAGATTAATAGCAAAGAATTTTAGTTTTCTCTTTGCTAATAGTGCTGGTCTATGATTTCTCTGTATCTTGGCAGAAAAATATAGATTTCACAATTGTTTGAAAGCCAAATTATCTCCTCTGAAAGGAACCAGCATGGAAAATCACATGGTATCTCATACGTCATGTTATTTTACCATTCCCTGTTGCCTGGTTTCTTTTACAGGTCTACATTTGTCCTAAGGTAAAGGAAAGATTTACTTCCAGATGGGCAGTGTGGAAATGAGATGCATTTCCTTTGAAACCTGTATCAGCTTAATAGAATAATATGCCGTGGAAATTATACTGCATATATATGAAAGCAGATGAGCTGCATACAATTATGAATTTCCTCATATTATACATTTAAAATATTAACAGAAACCACACACCTAAAATACAGTCTACCCAATAACTAATCTGCATCTTAAAATTTTTAATACTGAGATTTGCTTGTATATAGTTCATATTATTTCATTCCTTTACTTCAACAGGTTGATCATTGGGCAGAAGGTACACAGAACAGCTATTTGAAAAATTAAACCTATAAATCATATATTAAACAGCTTTTGTCTTCTCCTCAGAAATTGAGTATAATCGCATTCATAAAGGTAAAATGCTCATTTCAGGTGCTGCTGGGACATTAAATTAGGTAATAGCATGTGTTTACACATTCAGTCACTCTCCTGACAACAGCATATTATAAGCATTGCTATTTTTACACAATAAAAGATTGAGGAGAAAAAGAGGCTCTATCTACCTTTTCTGATTTCTGAAAGTAACTTTTATGTCTCAGCCTCACAAGATCAATAGGCATATCATATAAGTGACATCTTTGCTTCTTTTCAAACATCTTTAAGAATACAGCGGACCCTTGAACACATGGGTTTGAACTGGACAGGTTCATTCATATGCACATTTTTTCCAATATGGTACAGTATTGTGAAAGTATTTTCTCTTCCTTGTGGTTTTCATAACATTTTATTTTCTCTAGCTTACTTTATTGTAAGATCATAGTATAAAATACATACGACATACAAAGTATGTGTTAATCAACTATTATTGGTAAGACTTCCAGTCAACGTACACAATTACTAAGTTTTTGAGGAGCCAAAAATTATATGCTGATTTTCAACGGTGCAGGGGTCAGTGGCCCTAATCCCCACATTATTCAAGTGTCAACTACATGATTAGATTCTATCTAGCAAGCTCATCTAATTATTTTTCAGGCATGGAAAATTTATTTTTTTTTAAGTGTTATAAATGTGATTCTAAAAGAACATTAGTTTTTGAAGGTAGATATTAGAATTTAAATAACTTGAAATCCTTATAAAAACAGTTTGGCTATAACAAGATACGAATATACCTACAAATCACCACATTAAACAAAATGCACAATTAAAACTACAGGGCTTAAGGGAACATAGAGTTAGGGACACAACACTCGAATACTTCATGGGTGACATAAAAATTGAAACCTAACAAAAAAAGAAAGCATAGTTTTATATAAAGTGGTTAAGATATACCTAAATACTATAATAAACATGACAATTTACCTTGACAGAGCCCTAATGCTTCCTTATGAAAATGGCTATTGTGTTGCACTTTGTACAGTGGGAACAGGACTGTTGTCTGAAATCTAAGGGAATTTGTAACACACATGCAGCTCATAACACACAAAGTCACTGAGGTAACTGGTAATTGAGGAGTGTGCATTAATATGTGTGTTTTCCTATGTGGCTAGGTTCAGTTGGGTGCAGTTTTCTGTGTTCACCTAGCATTTCCTGCAGATGACCTCATGTACATACCAATGCAAACTTCATATTAAGGTCAAACTATTCTCTAATATTACAAGTGCATTGAAACTAATTGCAATTTTCAAAATAAGCTCTATAGCAAGAAAAAGAGAGTCTATACACATAAAGAGAATCAGAAATGAGAAAGGAAAATCACTACGGACACCACAGAAATACAAAGATTTATGAGAGAATTCTGTGAAAAATTATATGCTAACAAAGGATAACCTAGAAAAAATGGACAACTTTCTATAAAAATACAACCTTCCAAGGCTAACCCAGGAAGAAACAGAAAATCTGAATAGACCAATTGCCAGCAAAGAAATTGAATTGGTAATCAAAAAACTACCTAAGAACAAAATCCCTGTACCAGATGGTTTACTGCGGAATTTTATGAAAAATTTAGTGAAGACCTAATACCCATCCTCCTTAAAGTTTTCCAAAAAGTAGAAGAGAAGGGAATACTCCCACACTCATTCTATGAGGTCAACATCACTCTAATACCAAAAACAGGCAAAGACAAAACAAAAAAATAGAATCACTGACCAATATCCCTGATGAACATGGATGCAGAAATACCCTACAAACAACATTCGAAAATTCATCAACATCATCCACTACATCAACAAAAAGAAGGACAAAAGCCACATGATCATCTCCATAGATGCTGAAAAAGCATTTGACAAAATTCAACATCCATTGATGATAAAAACTCTCAACAAAATGGGTGCAGAGGGCAAGAACATCAACATAATAAAGGCCATATGACAAACCCACAGCCAACATTACACTTAACAGCGAGAAGCTGAAAGCTTTTCCTTTAAGATTGGGAACAAGACAAAGATGTCCACTCTCCCCACTTTTATTCAACATAGTTCTAGAGGTCATAGCCACAGCAATCAGACAACACAAAGAAATAAAAGGCATCCAGATTGGTAAGGAAGAAGTCAAGCTGTCCCTGTTTGCAGGTGACATGATATTGTACATAAAAAACTCTAAAGAATCCACTCCAAAACTACTAGATTTAATATCTGAATTCAGTAAAGTTGTGGGATACAAAAATAATACGCAGAAATCTGTTGCATTTCTATACACTAACGGTGAACGAGCAGAAAAGAGAAATCAGGAAAACAATTCCATTTAAAATTGCATCCAAAAGAATAAAATAGCTAGGAATAAACCTAACCAAGGAAGTGAAAGACCTATACTCTGAAAACTACAGACACTCCTGAGTGAAATTATAGAAGATACCAATAAATGGAAACATATCCCATGCTCATGGATAGGAAGAATTAATATTGTCAGAATGGCCATCCTGCCTAAAGCAATCTTCAGATTCAATGCAATCCCTATCAAAAAACCAACAGCATTCTTCAATTAACTAGAGCAGATAGTTCTAAAATTCATATGGAACCACAAAACATCCCGAATAGCCAAAGCAATCCTGAGAAGGAAGAATAAAGTGGGGGGAATTATACTCCATGACTTCAAGCTCTACTACAAAGCCATAGTAATCAATACAATTTGGTACTGGCACAAGAACAGACTCATAGACCAATGGAACAGACTAGAGAGCCCAGATGGATATACAATTGAGAAATGACAGGCTCTTCAACAGCTGGTGCTGGCAAAACTGGACAGTTACATGTAGGAGAATGAAACTGGATTACTGTCTAACCCCATACACAAAAGTAAACTCAAAATGGATCAAATACCTGAGTGTAAGTCATGAAACCATAAATCTCTTAGAAAAAAACATAGGCAAAAATCTCTTGCATATAAATATGAGCGACTTCTTCATGAACATATCCCCCTGGGCAAGGGAAACAAAAGCAAAAATGAACAAGTGGGACTATATCAAGCTGAAAAGCTTCTGTACAGCAAAGGACACCATCAATAGAACAGAAAGACATCCTACAATATGGGAGAATATATTCATAAATAATATATCCAATAAGGGGTCGACATCCAAAATATATGAAGAGCTCATCCACCTCAACAAACAAAAAGTAAATAATCCAATTAAAAAATGGGCAAAGGAGCTGAACAGAAACTTCTTCAAAGAAGAAATTTAGATGGCCAACCGGCACATGAAAAGATGCTCCACATCACTAATCATCAGAGAAATGCAAATTAAAACCCCAATGAGATATCACCTCACACCAGTTAGGACGGCCACCATCCAAAAGACAAACAACAACAAATGTGGCGTGGATGTGAAGAAAGAGGAACCCCCCTACACTGCTGGTGGGACTGTAAACTAGTTCAACCATTGTGGAAAGCGGTATGGAGGTTCCTCAAAAAACTCAAAATAGAAATACCATTTGACCCAGGAATTCCACTCCAAGGACTTTACCCTAAGAATGCAGAAGCCCAGTTTGAAAAAGACAGATGCACCCCTATGTTTATTGAAGCACTATTTACAATAGCCAAGAAATGGAAGCAACCTAAGTGTCAGTCAGTAGATGAATGGATAAAGCAGACGTGGTACATATACACAATGGAATATTATTCAGCCATAAGAAGAAAACAAATCCGACCATTTGCAACAACATGGATGGAGCTAGAGGGTATTATGCTCAGTGAAATAAGCCAAGCGGAAAAAGACAAGTATCCAATGATTTCACTCATATGTGGAGCATAAGAGCAAAGAAAAAAACTGAAAGAAAAAAACAGCAGCAGACTCACAGAACCCAAGAATGGACTAACAGTTACCAAAGGGAAAGGAACTGGGGAAGATGAGTGGAAAGGGAGGGATAAGGGGAAAAAAGTGGTATTACAATTAGCATACATAATGTAGCAGGGGTGGGGGCATACCAGGAAGGCAGTATAACACAGAGAAGACAAGTAGTGATTCTATAGCATCTTACTACATTGATGGACAGTGATTGTAATGGGGTATGTGGTGAGGACTTGATAATAGGGGGTGTCTGGTAACCATAATATTGCTCATGTAATTGTACATTAATAATAGCAATATTTATGTGTGTGTGTACATATATATATATATAAGCTCCACAGCAGAATAAAATTCTGCTATAGGAAGTCCCATTCATTTCACCTCAATCAAAACAGTATTTTCTATCCAGGGAATGAGGAGAGAGATCTTACAGGACTATTTATTAGTTAAGGGATCTTGGAGCATAAAAATAATGCCACTGAGGCATCTGATACTAAATTGTTGTTCCAATCAAGATGTTTTTATTCTAATAAATAGCACTATATGACCCATTAATTTATGGTCCTTGGCACATGGTGCCAGGATTAAGTGGACTAACTGTGTAAGTGAGCTGACAGTGCAGAAAGAGCCTGGTCTAAAAAGGAGCCAAACTCCATGACAAGAATAGTAATAAACAAAGAGCATCACATTTTTACCCATCTTAGCCTCTCTTTCTCTCTCAATAGGCGTCTTGCTATTAGACTGTACATTCACGAAGAGCAAGAACTGTATTTTATTTATTCCCTATTTTTAAGAACTATTTGGGACATGAAAGGCACACAATAAATATTTATAAAATGAAAAAACTACCATTAATTTGGTGGCTTCTCTATGCTCAGTGTTTGTCTTATATGACTTATGATCCTTACAGCAAAGTGTGAAAGAGGGATTTACTAAGGAACATTTTATCATTAAACTTTCACTAGACTGAAATCTATCAGAAAAACAAAAACTGTGCTAAGTTGTAATAAACTTTTTGGTATTAGGGTTAACCCACCTACAGTAGCTTCCCAGGAGGTCACTTGCAGGTTAATAGACATTGCATTTTAGATCCACAGCAACATTTAATTCTTCAACTTAGAAAGACCAGTGTTCAATAATTTAGTGTATCCAGTTTTCAAAGCAATATTCCTCTTTATCTCCTACCCTGCTGTTTTCTGGGGCACAGTATAGATCTAAAGAGGCAAAGAATCTGCTTTGGATATTTTCTTATTGTTCCAGGCATACAGTGGCCAGTGAAGTTGGTCTGAAACTGGACAGAGGGTGGAGTCCAGGGGAAGTTTACCCATCCATTCCAGCTTGTGTCATTATTATTGAAGCTAGAATGATTAGCTCTTCTGGTCCTATTATAAAAAAGCAAGCAAGCAATCAATCCCTTTCCTACACACTCACAGAAAGATGACAGTTTTAGAGTTCAGATATATGTTTTCTCCTATAGACACTTTCTTAGAACATTACAAAAAATGATAATGGAAAACCCCACTTTCACTACCTACTGATATAGGGTACATTTGTATTTTTCTGAACAACCATTCTCTCAAGTGTCAGCAGTAACAGTTACCTGCAAAGTAAACTTCAATTTTTTTATCTTAAAAGAAAGTTAAGAAGGCAGGTTGATGGTTTCCCTCAACGTTCACCGCCCTGTCGTGGGTAGGGTGTTGCCAGCCCTCCTCTCGGGTCTTTTTGCCTCTGCCCGTTGTCCTCTTAGGCACTTAACTTCCTGGCCCTGCACCACTCAGATACTCTGCAGGAGGGAGGGCTACTATCTGCTTTCCAGGATCATTTGATTAATTTCATGACATTAGTCTACTCTCTGTGGTACGTACAGCCCATAAAACACACGGAGAAGCAAAGGTAAGGGAAACTGAATCTACAGAGGAGATTCATGACTTTTCAGACATTGGTATTTTCCATTATTTGACAAAATTCTCCCTTGGTTTCAGTAGCCAAGTGGAGAACAACTTGGACTTCACAAATGAAAGAAAATAAATCTGAGTTTCAACCCAACCCTGGACACAGACTGTTTTTTGATATTTGAGTTTGCCACTTACATTTTCAGAACTCTAGTTTTCTCATCTATTAATTGATTCTTAACCATCAGGTTTATTGCAAAGCTGTATAAAATAATGGTTAGGAACAGAGACACAGAAACACCTATTGCCTGGGTTTAAACCCTGATTTCACCAATGTAACTGTGTGACTTTGCGTAAGTTGTTTAACTTCTCTGTGCCACTATTTTTGACTTGGTGTAAAAGCATCTCAAATAAACATGGACCTAATTTTATGTACTATACTAGTGACACAGTAATAAGGTGGATAATGTAAAAACTCACTGTGTTTACATTAACTTACATACACTTTGCTGTTTATAAACTTCACTAAAAATCTGCATCTCTGTTGGCCAGCTTCCTTGGAAAAAAAAATAATGTAAGCAGAGAATCTTAGTAGGTTTTGAAGCAAAGCTAAAGACTCTTAGAAGATGCATTGATGTTTTTTGTCAATAATCTAAGAGCTCCTACATGATTAAGCAGCAGACATATCATGAAACGAGGGGAGAGATTCCCAGCATTTTAGGCTCTGTGTTTATCAGAGACAGAAAAGCCCACCCCCCTTGTCTGGTACCCTTGCTACATGGAGTAGTGTATAACAGCAACATTACCGTCTTCTGGGAATTTTAGGCTTCACCCCAGATCTAATGAATCACAGTCTATTTTAACAAGTTCTCAAGTGATGCCTAAACATAAAGAATTGGGAGACATTATATTATATTAGTGATTTTTCAGATCTGGCTGCCTTTTGGAATTACCTGTAAAACTTAAAACATGACTAATGCCCAGTTTTCAATCCCAGCAAATCTGATTTTAATTGTTATGAAGTGTGGCCTGAACATCTCAGATTATTAACATTCTCCCAATTGATTTCAGTGTGTACCCAGAATTCAAAACCACTGTGCTAAATACTGACATGTTCCAGGCCTTTATAAAACAACATAATGATTTCTTGTGTGTGCTCTGAATATAAAATGTTAAGATATATCAAATACACATTTTTTTTGTGGTTAAGACAGTTTTCTTCCCCAGATTTTATTGCCAAATGAGTCCCCTGGGCTATTTCTCCTGCTGTAATTTCAGGATAAGGAGAGCTGACCTGCTTATTTTCAGATGGACAGAATGTTGATTCCCCAGCAGGTTGAGCTAATCGCCATCTGTTAGGATGGGCAATGTAGATTCAAAAGGTGGTATTTGCCACTTTATCTGATATCAGGAGGCAACAAATGAAATCTGAGGGCTTTTCAGAACTCATCACACCTTATGTGTCAGATACCTGGGAGGAAGACCATCCCGAGTTAGAAATGAACACATCATTAGAAGGTACTCCTCCTGTGGCGTTTCATGATTCAGCACATGACAAAGGGGTGGGAAACCCCAGGGTCACCCTGTCTTGCATCATACCTGAAACCAGTACTTCAGATCTAATGGAAATGATTAAATAAGATTCTATATGTAAAGCGATTTGCAGATCAGCTGGTACCCAAAGGGTTGCTATTCTTCTTATCATTGTCTTGTTTATGCTTATTTTGTAGTATCTATTAAATTGGAGATAGTTACCCTGTAGAACTCAAGTATTCTGAAAACTCCTTATGGTAGAAAAATTTTATATTCAGTAATATATGACCTTATAGGAAAAACAAATTCCTGGAACATGTTAAAAGATAACCTTTAATTGTTCTTAAATACTTATTAAATATTTACTTAAAATTTGAAAAAGTAAAGACAGCATAATGACTAAGAAAGATTTTAGTGACTAAGAAAAATTGTATACATCTTTAAGGTAATAACAATGGTTCCTATTAAACATTATATTAACCTTATATGCCTTACTTACTAAAATATTTTCAGATTCTTCCTCCACCACAGTTTTAAGTTAGATGCTTTGTTGTCAACTGTGTAAATGGTTAAGTTTCCTTTTTTTCCCTTAATGTCCTACATTTTCTTTCACTTCTTAACATTTCTTTTTCCAAAAAGTTTTTGATCAGGACTCCAGTCTCTTGTTTAAAATATGCATATGGCTTTCTAAAGGATAAAAAAGTGACCTTTATTAGGACTACGTCTACTGGTAATGGAAGGTGCTAACTTCACGACAGTTACCATAAACTATCAACAAACTATTACTACAAACTCGTGACACAAAGAAGTAAATCGCATTGTGCTAGCGCCCTCTAGTGGAAATTCTGAAGGCAAGGCAGCTCCAACAGTGTAATTCTACATTTATAGGCTTCAACACCGTACCTCCGGAACAACGGGGCCAAATATCCAAAGACTAGGTGGCAGAAAGGAAAATAAGTTTTCAAAATGCTAACTTTTAAAGACAGTAAACACAGAAGTAAGTTGATTTCTATTCTTCCACTTCTAAATTGGAGGATGGGGGGAAGTTACTGCTATCTACTTTCATATATAAGTAATGAGTACAAATACACTCATCTCAGAGTTGCTTTAAGGATTAAATGAAATCTGTTTCTCCCCCAGTCTTTCTCTACATCAGTTGAAGTGTAAGGCACCAGGGAATCCAAGTTGAATCCTCCTTCTCCGGGACTTTGTTTCACACTGTACTCATCAGTCACTACCATTTATTTTATACCATACCTTTCCATCTGAAATCTATCATCTGGTGCAAGCCACCGTTGCCTCTTAGCCATTCTGTTGGAACACCCTCCTAACTGCTCTCCCCACTTCCCTGTTGTCTTCATGTGCTCCGTGCTGCACACAGTAGACTAAATTTAAGTATTCTCATGAAAGCCTCAGAGCCAACCCTCAACTCGCCTCCCCCTGGACTCCGAAGCCTCCTTGTCCTGGCATCCGAGACTACAGTGATCTGGGAGCTGCCCATTCCCCAACCACTGGCTCAGCACAATGCTTTTCTCTAAGTTGCCACAAATAAATCCCGATATTTTAAGTCTCAGGGACTTTACACCAAGTGATCCCACCCCCTGACCACACTCTTGTCGTTTTTCTTGTGTCTGGTTGTCCCATCTTAAATAATGCTTTAGAGATTTCTGTCTGAATTTAGTCTTCTACCTCTCAATTTGCTTTTTCATAGCACCCTTTGTTTCCTCCGGGCACTCATCATGATTTGTCATTGTTGGTTTGGTCATTATGTCTCCTTCGTCAGAATTTAAGGTACTGGGTCTGCCTTGTTGACTATTAGATTTCTAGTCCCCTGGAGAATCAGTGACTTTAAGTATGTGTTAAACAGATTTGTAGATGGACTCATTTTTATAGAATTATTTGGCACAGGTTGGCCTGAGTAGGCCCTCACCAAATGTCAATCCTTTTATCTTTTAGGAAGATTGGACTCTATTAGTTCTCATTTCTAGTATAAATTATGAACTACTATTTATGCTGACTTAATTGGTAAAGGCTTTAAGTAGTTAACTAAAGATATGGTGCTTCTTCCTGTGCCAGCCAAACAGATTTATATGAAGCTAATAAACCTTAAATGCCAGGATTCCTCCCTCTCCTTGGGTCTTCCAAGACCAAGAAAGGGACCCCCAGAAAGACTATTCACCTTGATATATATTAGATAAATAAATAAATAGATAGATACAGAGATACAGTATTTTAAGATACAGTTAAGCTAATAGACATGTGTAAAAAAAACCAAAAAACCCAGAAACCTGTTTGCTTAGGGAAAAGCACAGCTCAGATAGACTTCCTGGCCTCAGATGTTACATTCTTCTTTAGTGTATTATGAGACTACTCCGTGATGATAGAACAGTATTGTCAACTATAGTCTCAAGTGTAAACAAGTAGTTTCAGAAATTTTTGTCTAACACCCTGCAATTCAGGCTGATGATCTAATAACAAAATGAAATTTAGAAGAAAAGAATTCATTGACAGTCAAAGTAATGTTGTCCAAAGATGTGCTCCCCATTCCCTGCCGCTAATGCTAGTTCCAAAACAGATCAGGCAGTGTGCAGGCGCAGACTAATGGCTTTCATGTTTTTTCTTTGGTGTTTGAGGATATGAATTATGGCCAATCTAGGTGATCCTATCATTGATGAGCTATGTGTTTTAATATGCACATGAGCTGGGCTTGGGCAGACATCTGAAAGAGATGAGTCTTAATACAATGGCCTTACTAGAAAGCATGCCTGTCTCTAGCTGTAGACGGGGCCACAGGAGGGCCAAGGACAAGGCTGTGTCTCTTCAACCAGTATTTTCAGGAACCTATCAGTACATTGACAAGTTTTAGGACTTTTTAATTCTGTTTACTCTTTTGATAAACAAAAATATTTCATGCTTTCCTGCCAAGATGTTTTTCTGACCCTTACTTCCCCCAAAATTACTGTAGTGGGGTAAAAAGTTATTATACAACATTACTCCAGACTAGAATATCTTGGCCAAATCTTAGTTTGTGAAACAAGTTTTCTATAATGTTTATATATATATATATATATATTTTTTAAATGTTTTAACCAAATATTTTCTTATTGAAAAGTAGTAGATATACAGTATTGTAGTGGTTTCAGATATACAACACAGTGATTTGACATTACTAAATGCTCACCATGATAAGTATATTTACCATCTGTCAACAGCCAAAGAAGTTACAATATTATTGACGATATGCCCTATACTGTACTTGCATCCCTGTGACTAATTTATTTTGTAATTGGAAGTTTTTCCATCTTTATCCCCTTTACCTATTTCACTTATCCCCCACACCCCACCTCTATGGCAACTACCAGCCTATTCCCTTCGTTTATGAGCTTATTTTTGCTTTCTTTATTTGTTCATTTGTATTATTCCTTAGCTTCCACATCTTATGGTATTTTTATTTCTCTGTCTGACTTA
>JAQQAC010006904.1:58636312-58654155 GCA_029783875.1 Phataginus tricuspis | reverse complement strand
CCTTTTTCTCTCTCTTCTTCCTCTGGTACTCCTGTAATGCGAATATTGTTCCGTTCGGATTGGTCACACAGTTCTCTTAAAATTCTTTCATTCCTATAGATCCTTTTTTCTCTCTCTGCCTCAGCTTCTCTGTATTTCTGTTCTCTGATTTCTATTCCATTAACAGTCTCTTGCATCTCGTCCAGTCTGCTGCTAAGCCCGTCAATTGCTTGTCTCATTTCTGCATTGTCTTTCCTCACTTCCGTCACTTGCTCCCTTAGCTCTTGCATGTTTCTCTCTAGATCCATCCATATGGTTATGACTTTTATTCTGAATTCTTTTTCAGGAAGATTGTGCATGTCCATCCCATCAGGCTCCCTCTCTGGGGTTGTCTGGGTAAGCTTTGTTTGTACTAGATTCCTCTGTCTTTTCATGGCGATAGAAGTGGTCCGAAAAAGAAAAAAAGAAAAAAGGGAAAAAAGAGGAAAATGAAAAATGCCCGCCGGGTGTTTCTGTGGGGATGCTGTAGGTGGCGCTGTTGCTCCACTATTCCGCAACTGCAGCCGCTCTGCTGAGCCCTTTGTGACTCTGGCCAGGGAGGGAACGAATGGGAGGCTGCTGATTTCTGTTTGAAGTCTCAGTGCGACTGCTTTTCCCAGCCGCAGTCCAAGGGGGTCCAAAATTCCCCAGGACTCCTAGCCTGCTTGGCTGAGTGTGCTGGATGATCCTGCTCCTCCGTCGGGCCCCTGTGTCTTTAAGACCCCTAAAAAAGTGCGTGCTTTTCTTTTGTCCCAGGGAGCCAGCTGAGTGGACCTGCCATCTTGGATCCTGCACCCTCTGTCTCTCCAATCTCTGATATACTGCGTGATGTGTGTCAGTGCTCCCTGCGCAGATCAGCAGGGCTGGTTATTTGGCGGGCCTGTGCTTTCACTCCCTCCCAGCTCTGAATCATCTCCTCCCACCGGCGCACTTGGGTGGGGGAGCGCTCGGGTCACGCCAGGTTGCTGCTCCGTATCTTACCCACTTCACAAGGTGCTGAGTCCTCTCAGGTGTAGCTGCAGGCTGGGTGTCATCCTGTATCTTCTGGTCTCTCTTTTAGGAATAGTTGTATTTGTTGTATTTTCATAAATATATATGGTTTTAGGAGATGATTTCCGCTGCCCTGCTCATGCTGCCATCTTCCTGGAACTCTTTAGAATTGTATATTTTTAAAGCATGAGCTTTATGGTCTTTGAATTATATCTCAATTTTCCCAAAAGGTGATAAGGGCTCCCTGCTCAGGAAGCCATGGGCAGCTGCCTTCTATAATGTTTTTAAAGTAAGTCTAAAGAGGAAAAAAATCTCTTTGAAGTTATCTGAGGTGTGGTTTGGACAGTTTTTAACTAATGACAATTAGAAGTAGGCTCCCTTTAGGCCTCTCTTAATTATTTTGGTCTCTTGATTTTCCTGTTCTCATGAGGATTTCAGATTGAATTAGAAATGCTGTCCCAAATATGAATATGAGGAGAAAATAATTGTTCTGTATCTATTCAGTCATTAAATTCTGTAACAGAAACAGAGTGCCTGCTACAGCATTATAAATACCACAGAAATTCTGAAGCCAGCATGCCTGTCATTTATATGCTCTATGGCCTTGGATAAGTTCCTTAATCTTTTTAGATTATTTCTTCATCTGTAAAATGGAGCTAATAATGTTAATTATTTCATAGAATTATAGTAAGAATTGAGCCACTATATGAAAAGCACTTTGAACCATATTTGGAGCACAGTGAAGTATGATTACTCCTGTGTACCAAGTGCTGGGGATAAAACAAAGACAGAGACAGATACTACTCTACACCTGGTCTTACTGACTTTAACAGCCATGGAAATGAGCCTGTCAGACCTTCGAATACAGGAGCACAAGTGACTGGCTGGCCAGTTGCTGTGCTCTAAAATTTACAGTCATTTTTGTGAAGAGGACTGTCAGCTGCTCCTGGCAATAACTGAGTGTAGCAGGGAGAGTAGGGAAGCACCATTCAGGGGAAATGGGAACTCTTCTGACAGGTGATGTGGATTCTAGGACAGATTAGTAGTTAACAAGGTTTTCGCAATAGTGGAAGGCGGAGCTTGGGGGTGAGTATAAAGAGGCAGCATGAGAGAAATCTTTGTGGTTCCGTAATAGTTCCCTATCTTGATATCAGTAGTGTTTATAAAATAACAGATTATAATAATATCACATACACACATAGTGTACCAATGGATGTTTCCTGATTTCTACATTATACTATAGTTCAAGAAGACGTAGCATTTGGGGAAAACTTTCATCAAAAATGGTGGAGTAAGGACAGTCCCCACCCCAAATCTCTTTCATAAAACAATGAGAAAACTCCATTATCAGAATAAAGCTCCATTATTACCAATTAGAAAACAATCATTATCAGAATTAACTTTTCTCAGAACTTTGGAATCTACCAAAGATTTACAGCAATCCAAGAAGAGTTTATTATTTTTTTTAATGGCTGAATCTCATTAAGAACAGCAAGCTTTGGGGTGTTTTGACTTACTCTATTCCCATCCCATTCTCTAGCTCCAGGGTAACCTTCTACTACAACAGCCCACAGTCGCAGCCTGGCAGCCACAGGAAGGAGGCAGAATGGGCCCTTTCAGAGACTCATTTCTAGATAACTGTCGTCTGACCTGTATGATTGTTTCCTGAAGATCCTATTTGCAAGGCTGTCTTCATTTGACTCAGTTTAGAGCTCACATACTGCAAAAAGACTAATAATACTGAGTACCTTTTCATGTACTTATTGGACATTTACTGCCTTCTCTGAAGAAATGTCTATTCAAGTTTTGACTGGGCTGTTTGCCTTTTTTTTTGTCACACTACAGGAGAGTTCTTCATATTTTCTGGGTATGAAATATTTTTTTTTAGGTATATGATTTGCACAGTTGTGTATCCACAGGATATCTTTTCATTCTAGGACTTAGATTAAAACAATAATAATTTTGAGAGGCAGCAGTCTGGCAAAATAACTATTGTATGTATTATTTGTGTCACATGCTATTTTCAATGTTATAACATAATAAATCAGAACTAGGCAAAATTTTGAAGAATCCTTAATTTCTCCATTTCCAGACCTGATATCCCTCACCACCTGAAAGGGACCTAGCTGAGACAGGAATTGTAAAAGAAAAACCTCAGAGACTCAAGAAATAAAGCATTTATTTTTTTTCTTTCCTGGATTATTGCAATAACCACCAAACTTTCCTTCTTGCCTCCAATTTCTCCCACCTTCAGTCCATCCTATACATAAAGTTGCCCCTTCCTAGGACAATGGAATTTCCCTAAACTAGCTTTTGGAAGCCATGTGATGATCTCTAAGAGCTAGAGCATAAAGGTAGGAAAGTGAGATGTCTACATAGCAATTTGTGTTACAAAAGAGTCCTAGTATACAAATCCCAGGGTACAGTACACATATCTTACACTCACACACCCACACACCCAGTGCCTTAGACTTAGATTGGGTTCCCCTAGAAGGTGAGTCTGAGACAAAATTTCAAGTGCAAGTACTTTGCTTGGAAGGGGCAGGGACCACTAACAGAGAAGTGGGGAAGTGATACAGGGAAGACAGATAACAAAGGGTGTACTAACTGGAAAGTTACCACTGCGGGTAACTGAAGTTTGATGCATGGGAGAACTCTGAGACACAGGTGCAAGATGCAGTATCTCGGAATTAGTACAACTGAGGGCCGAACCAGTCATAGCGTTTTTATGCCAACTATTGAGAACTGTCCATGGATGGCTGCTTGCTTTCTTGCTGCTTGAGCCCAGTTCAGTAAGGATAAACACTAAGGACTAGGTAAGGGTAAATATTAAAACATACATAACCGATATATGACCCTTTGGACTCCACAAAAAGAGAAAAACCAATTTTAACTGGGTCATATTCCAAAATATGCTTTATTGAGGCATGACTTAATTTATATTCCCAACAACATCAATTGATACTCTCTGCCTCCCTACTCTGTCATTGAATTGTTGGCTTAATGTGGTAGCAACATAGTGGTAGGAGTTCCATTCCTCACATCTTTCAAGATTCATAGTTAGCAGGAAAGTACAAATCTCTTTTCCAGGAGAATTAGTAAAGATCTCAATGTTGTCCATCCTTGAGTTAATCACCAAGGCCAGAGAATGTGATGCTCTCATCAGTCATATTGAAACCACACGATTGCTAACTGAAGCAGGATTGAATGGAGTCAACATCACTAGGCGCACATGACAATTCAGGGAACCACAGGAAGACAGTCTGGGAGCTGCTACTACATGATGACACTGGGAGCCCTTACTGAAACGCTGGGGAAGGGACACCGGCCTGCAAAAATGACAGATAGCACCACTGATATTTTAGAAGGAAAGTCATAAATAGAAGTTCGGAGTAGGTCCACCAGTTTATACTTGGAAACACAATGCAGCTTATTTACATATTAAATCAATCTTTTATTCATAAGCATGTTTTACTCGAGTATGTTTTAGATCACAGGCACATTGCCAGTCTTTAAGACCTTCAAAAATTCAGTCTAGTGCATTAAGTGATGATGTAGTAGAATGTTCAAGGCACAATTGGGAAAAGGAAAAATCAGGAAAGTGTTACAGATAGTAAGTTAAGAAGGAATTCCGTGTTTGGACAAGTCTCTGAAGGAGGGAAGGAAGGAAGAAGGGAAGAAAAAGGAACAGCATGTGGAAAAGCACAGAAGTATGAATAGTTATAACCTGTCTAGATACATGTGATTCAGCAAGAATCTCAGAATTCAAAGTGAAGGAGTAGTAAAAGATCTAAAAGATTGTTGCTATTCAAATTGTTAGTCTCATTCATGTTTTTCAAGGAGTTTATATTTTTACTTGTTGGCAATAAGAACCCAATGAAAGGTTTTTAACAGAGTGATGATGAGATGAAAATGCAGACATTCTGGGAATCAAAATGAATTCCTTAATATCAGCCACGATGAGGTGTTTTATAATAGAATATGTCGGTACTAAAGTCTAGATAGAGCATGAGAAATTCTATCTCCTCCTTGAAAGATGCTTCCTCCTGCATTTATATGATAAGAATAGCCTTTTAATAAACAATAACACTCTTTAGGCATTCTTTAATAACTTTCTTTTTACATGAAATTTTACATGTGCCAGTTCATCAAAAATAATACTACGAGGAAAATCCTCACACTAATTACAATACTATTTGGTCGAACTGAGATATATATATATATATATATATATTTTTTTTTTTTTGTATGGATGAATTTATTTCTGACTTAAATTGACCCCACTCCCAGCAGTGAAGGCAGGAAAAAAACCCGTCATGCAATTTAAACGGCAGCCACTAGAGGGCAGGCTTACTTCGCTCTGTGACCACTTAGCAAACTGCTGTTTTTAATTCAAGCGTGATCGAGCAACAAAGGTGATCTGAGTGTAGGTTAGCGAGAACCCACTGCTGTAAAAGGAGAGGTCAATCTATCCAATGACAGAGGTGAAATATCATTTGAGTCACTTTCAAGACAAGGTGACCAGTTATACCCATCAAATCCCAAAGGTAATGAAAACCGGAGAGGCAAAAAGTGTCGTTTTGATGGAGTGACCTCTAGAAGGAAGAAGGGGGTGGCGAGTCAGAGTAACCAATTTTCTCTCTATAGGAGAGAGGGGGGGCGGCATTTTTCAGACACATTAAATTGGCTACTGAAAACATGTTCTAACCTGGTGCTATCCTAACAAACAGAACAGAATGGGAAGTGCTGCTGTAATTGAACATAACGGCTAATCTAGTACTAAAATATGACCCCTGAGGGCATATTGATCTTATGGGAACTTATTCATTGGGAAACTGATTCCTATATGATTCTGTGATGGATTCTGTGAATCCATCAATTCTCCACTATGACACAGACTTATGTGACAGACACTATCAGGGACATTGCATGTATCATAGGAGAGGGAAGGAAAAAACATGGAGAAAAGCTTTTTTTGTTGGAAAGTGGCAGCATCTCATCTGCTCACACGTCATTGACCTATTTAAGTACTTAGGTCAAGCTTAACATTGATGGGTATGGGGTGTGTAAGGAGGGTGAGTGAATATTTTTTAACAATATATAAATTACAATATACATTTTTAAGTAATACCATCTGCCATATCTACCCCCTTGCTTAATATGAAGTCATTCAAATAATATGACTCTCATATTTTTCAACAATTTATGTTGTCTAATTTTTCAGTGATACAATAATGCTGGACAGAACATACATCAACAGAAATCCTCATGCACACATTTGTTTTAGACTAGGTTTCATAAAAACACATTATATAGAATATTTTTAGATATGAAAACCACAGAATTATCTTTATATGCCTGCATTTTCCTCACAGTGCTTTTAACAAACAACGCAAGTCATTCTTGTTTGTTAAATAGCCTTTCTTTTCACCAAAATACTGAAAGAAGTTGATTCAAAATATACATTACTGTGACAGCAAGCTAGAAGTTGATGTCCTTTTAATTTTTGATCATTTATGAAAAAAAGAAAAAAGTTTGGGAAGGATGATCTATTCTCTGACAATATTTAAACATACTTTCCTTTCCCCGCACCTTGCAAATTCATGTTACATAAGGAATTCATTCCTTATAAGCTTTTCAGCTCTTTTGGATATCATTAGCTGAATTTGGGTCAACTCAGGTATATCTTCTATTTCTTCATGTCCATGCCAGGCCCTAACACACACCAGATGTTTAGCTATTTGAAATAAATAATATCATTATTTTCCCATGTCACTAAACAAATAAAATCAAGTGGCTGAATTTTAAAGGTAAAGAAAAATTATGATGAGTGGCCAAAGAAACCACAAGTAGATAGATAGAAAATTATACTTACAAGTTTTGAAAATAAACCGACCTGAGATTTTTCACAAGAATACGAATTTAGAAGTATACAGAAATTTTATAATCAAAATTTTTATAACCAGATAGTATGTCATCAAAAGATGACATAAGAGACTAACATTCTCAAGACATGTATTTTATGAAAGTATTTTATGGGGAGAGGCCCAACAATGATGGTTCTCTAGGAAGTTTCACTTTAGGTATATATTTTGAGAACATTTGCTTATCAAATATGAATTCTCTGTGCAGGACAGATCTTTACTTAATAATTAATGTGACTACTTTCACCTATGCTGCTCTGTGGAGCCCACTATAAAGCCTTGTATAACATGGATTTTCTATTTTAGAATTTATTCAGAAAAATCATAGCATGACCAGAATAATTACTTAAAGCTTCTATTGATGGAATGTAAATCACAAATTCTCTTAAAATTTAAGATGAGATTCTTTTTGTAATATTGTGACTGGAAAAGCATAGATTTGGACAAAGAAGAGCATTTGATATTGTATCAACTGTATTTGATTCTCACCAATATTAACTAGTTGTTAGTTTCCTATTTTACTAATTAACTACTTATATCTCTGTTTTGCTATTTTTAATATGGAGAATCTTGAAATAACATTATCACTGGTTATTTATAAAGTCCATCATCATGCAGTAGGAGGTCCTGTATAGTATATGTCTTTTCTTCCTTCAGTGAATTACTCTATCCCCTTCTGGATTTAGTTCAGCACCATCTCAGAAAACAAAAATAAAAGCAAAACAAAACAAAAAGACAAAGTAAAATATATGAAACCAATTGCATTTAAGTAAATTCAAACAAAAAAATCTATCAGTTTCACAAACATGTTATTTCATTGAAACTGGGAAAAGCCTTTATGGTTTTAGATACCACTCAGGTATAAGGTAGTCCATTATAAAGTTTATCATCCTAAGCCCCTCATGCCACCATTTTTTAATTAGCCATGGTTTAGTTGAAAACATGGGATTTGTCAATAGAAATGCATGCGGTAACACTGAAGTTTTGTAATATAGAATTACAAAGTGAAGGTCAATTACTTAATATCTCTTAATGGTCAGTTACTTCATTCATAAAATTCCACCTAATAATCCCTGCTTTTCAGGGTTTTATGAGATGTAAATGAGATAAAGTTATAAATACACAGGGCAGCAAATATGTTCGGTACTTAATATTGCTATTTGCTCTTTCTTATTTATTCAGAATTAAGATTTATTTGAAATCATGTTCACATTTAAGTATTGCCAAGAAATTGTCAGATATATAAATTAGTGTCTAGGATGAAAGAACATTTACCTTAAATTATTTTAGAAGGAAAATAACATGTGTACAGCAAAGTGTCAAAATGACAGTTAAAAGGAAACTTCTAAGTGTAACACACTTATAAAGATCCACTAAATTTCTTTCTTCAAGTGATGACATTATACCTGTAAATTATTAATCATACAATGAATCAAAGAAAGGATGACAAGACAATGATGAGTGATTTAAAAAAAAATCACAGAAAGAGCCTGGGGGGAAAAAGGGAAGAGAATACTAAAGCACTGCATTTATTTGTTGTCCTGGGAAAAAGTCACCAAATCATATGTTCTCTTGTGTAACAGAAATCCTTGAATCTTTATGAATGTCATTTTTATTATGATTTTCCTTCACTAGAGTATTTTTAAACATAAAAATTAATATCAAGACCTATATCAAGACCTCTGTATGTAACTATGAGCCATTTGCAAGCAGGTGGAGATAGACTGACCATAATATGCTTTGGCCTCAGATGACAGAAGTGGGAAAAAAGGTCACAGGTTGGCCTAGGGCTGGCTTATGCCGATTCTATTTATCAAACACATCTTCGTCATGTCTAAGGTTTTCTCCTTCTCCTTTCTCCTCCCCACCTCCTACTGTTTTCTTCTTTATACACTTCAGTTGTGTTGAACTACTAGCACTTCCCTGAATATCTCTCTTTTCTGGAAACTTTTATTTGCTGGCTTATGTTTCTAGATTTTTCATGATTCAGCTCGAATATTATCTCTTCCTAAAAGTCATCTCTGCCCTTCTTTCATATGTATATATTCCTCTCTGTGTACAAAGCAACCTTTTCATATATCAAGCAGGATATTTAGCAGCATGTAACATAGTTGCCTCCCCCTCTAGATTATAAATCCTTGGAGAAGAAGTCAATATTTTCCTCATTTCCTATTTCCAAATCTAGCTCAATTCTTAGAGAATTCTCAGTCATTGTTTGATGAATAAATAAGTTTGTGATATATCTCTAAATAACTTAATTTCCTAATACTTATTACTTGCCTTCTTTGAGATTGGCAGGAATAAGAAAATGCTTCTTCAACTTAAGCACTAAAGAATGAGGAGGGTTGAGAATAGAAAAAGAGGGAGAAGATATCAAGCACAAAATGAAGTATGTGCAAAGGCAAAAATGCTAAAATATAATAGGTTCTGGGAGAAGACAGTGCATCATTGTAACTGAAGTAAATGTGAGTGGCTGGTAGATGACACAATTAGAAAAATAAAATGGCACCATTTTAGCAGATTGCTTTTAGACCCAGATCAAGATGTTTAACTATGTCCTTGGGACATCTAGGAGTTGTTAAATCATTTAGCATAGATGAGTGATCGGATTAAATAGTAATCTTCCAGTATATGCACAACATTAAGTGAGAACTTGTAGAACAAGAAGGCTAGTCATGAAAGAGCTGAAGGTGATACATTCAAGGCCTAAAATAAAAGCTACTATTTCTTGGATATTTACAATACTCTTTATTTGGATTGCCTTTTTTTTTTTTGAATGGTGCTGTAACTCAATTATTTATTTTATTCCCAATATATATAAGAGAAAAATATGAACAAGGAAAGTAACACAATCACTGTTTTATTAGTTTCCTGGGCCTGCCATAACAAACCATCACAGATGGATGGTTTAAAATGTGAGAAATTTATTTCCTCACAGTTCTGGAGGCTACAAGTTGAAGATCAGATGTCTATACAGTAGGGTCCTTCTGAGACCTCTCTCCTTGGCTTGTAGATGGCCGTCTTCTCCCTGGGTCTTCACATGATCTTCTGTTTCTGTCATCTTCTTATAAGGACAACAGTCGTATTGGATTTGGGCCCACACAAATGGACTTATTTTTAGTATCTCTTCACAAACACTATCTCCAAGTACAATCACATTCTGAAGTACTCGATAGGATTTCAACATATGAACTGGTGGTGGTGGAGGGATCCAATTCAGCCCATAACAACTACAAAACACTAAAAAGTGGCAGAACATGAATTTGAATTCAGACTCCAGATTCTGTGACTGTTCTGGACAATACCTCATGCTTCCATGCAGTATGAAACTGTAAAATGACTGTCAGGAGCTGGAAATGAGCTTTACAGAGCTGAGCTTCTGAGTTGGACTAGTTAAGAAAATAAGCCACAATGAAAAGTGACAGTCATGCCTTCAACCGACTTACGGCGGTAGTATAAGCAAAACCAGTGTAAGGTAAGCTGGGGAAAGCACTGCCTCCTCCGTGTTCCATTTTTTCCCATGGAACATGCGGAGCTTGGGTCAGCTAGATCAGCACAGATGAGGGGGTTGCCTCACTGCTGAGAGAGGCCCAGGAAGGAGAGGAGAAAGAAATAGGGAAGGGTTAGGAGTGGACCATCACTGAGGACTGAGACAGAGTGAAGAAAAGTATCTAAGGCCCCCTCTTCCAGCCCTCAGTAATGAGACCTCTGCAGAGGTACTAGAGAAAAGCCTCTCCAAAAGCTCTTGATAAAGAGGCCTCCATGGAGGGCCTGTCCTAGGAACTCAGAGCATATGTAAGAGCAGGGCCAGCTTGGGAGGTAGGAGGAGACATGACCTTGACGGCGACTCTTCAAGACTGCAGTGCAGTGGCTCTGCACCAATCCCTGTGCCCAAAGGGCACTTTCCCTCTTTTCAGGTAAAGCCTTTATAATTGCCTGTGGTTGGGCCTGAAAGATCACACACAGGCTTTTGGTCACTGTCCAAACCACTTAATAACTAAGTGCTTAAGAGTTAAGGGAAACTCCTTCAAGATTCTGAGCCTGTGAGTTGTAGAAAGTACCATACTCATGCATGACGAGTATTTTTCCTTTGAGATGCTCTGACTGGGCCATCACAATTGCAGTTGTGCCCACATCACAGCTTTGCAGTGACTTACTCTTACTCCCTTCCAGGTGCATTAAGCCTCTACCATGGTGAGTGGGACCAGGGAGGAAGTCATGCTGCCAGTGAAACCATTTAGCAAAGGAACGTGCTTACCCTAATGTAGCTCAGTATTGGTGCTTGCGCTGATCAGGAACTAGGTTTGAAACTCCCCTGGCAGCCAACAGAGACAGCCAACATGACCCTCATATCATTAATTCTAATAATCTCCTGTTAATTTTGATATTTTAAAAGGCAAATAAGCCAGTATTTATATATTTATATATGTCAAGGCTGACACCTTTGGCTTAACACTCCAGTAGATATACTTTTGCAGGTAAAAGGGGCCTTGGCATTCTCATATAGAGCCTTTCTTCCTTTGCCTAAGAAGAGTCTCTTGAGCCAGAGGTATATACCAGAAGAAAGATGAAGGTGATTACATGGGTTATATGCTTGGCACCATCTCTAGGGGTTTGGATACATTAATTCATACAGTGTTCACAACAAGTGCATGGATACATGATGTCACCTCTACTTGGCAGATTTTAAAACTGCCAGAGACTGGACATTGATACCATCCGTCCCATCAGAATAGAAACTGAAAAGCACTTGGGCTCTTTTTAGGATCAGATCTACCTAGTTTTAGTCTCAGATATGTGACGATCCTACTGCTCTACGATCTTGGACCAAATATTTGAAATGACCAACTCTATACTTATTCATATTTTTATAATTGGTGGTGTTTATGACAGTGCCAGGCACATAGTAAATACTCTAAGTGTTTATTTTCCCATATTTTTTTCCAGACCAGTATGGTTACCGTAGAATCTAGGTCTGTTTTCTGCTCCATAGCATATTCTCTTTATACTATTAGTGCTGTGTTGCTGAATATTGTTCATAGCTCTGCACCTATTTCTTTTAGAATTCTAAAACAGTTTCATTGCTAAATTTTCATCTTAGCATTATCCAAGGTTTATATGACAAGAAGTAAAAGGGAAAGAACAAAGTGAGACAAAAAGAAGTTACAAAATTCTGTAGACAGAATTAGGGAAAGCAGAAAACTTTTTATCTCAGAATTTTTGCTCAGTGGACCTAGCGGAAAAAGTTTGTAAGAAAGTACAATAAAATTATTTTGGGGACCATAAAGTTGAAGGGCAAGGAAATTGGCAAATATAACTAGTGCCTTCATGTACAATTCAGCAGATTTATCTCCTGCTAAATTTAAAAAGAGATTCCTTGTCTTTACTTTCAAAAGAAAAGGAACACATTATAGAAATGATTATAATTGTACCCAGAAAATGTTTTATACCCTCTTAGCTGATGGTTCTGTTTTTAACTCATTCACAAAAGCATGAGCAAAGGAATTTTTGCAAAATTACCTGCTAAACTAAGGATGAATAAAGAAAACTGATAAAGAAGAAAAGGGGGGACTTCCGGGAAGATGGCTACATGAACAGACTGGCAGAAAAATTCCTCCCAACATTATATTTATTCACGAAAACACAGCAAATACAACTATTTCTAAAAGAGAGACCAGATACACAGGAAAGGGCACAGCGTGCAGCTGTGAGAGAAAACTCGGCACCTGGTGAGGTGGGTAAGATACAGAGCCCCAACCTGGCGGGACCCAAGCACTCGCCCACGCCAGAGCTCCGGCAGGCAGATACACCTGAGAGAGGACTCGGCACCTGGTGAGGCGGGTAAGATAGGGAACCGCGACCCAGCGGACCCGAGCGCTCCCTCACCACAACGCACCGGCGGGAGGAGAGGATTCAGAGCCAGAAAGGAGTGGAAGTCTGCGCCGGGAGCGCTGACACACAACGCGCGGTGTAGCGGAGATTGGAGAGACAGAGGGCGCAGGGTCACAGCAGGGAACGTGCCAGTTGCCTGCAGCAGGCTCCGAGAAGGAAAAAGAAAGGGAAAACGGAAAGGGAAAGGAAAAGAAAAAAAAAAAAGGGAAGAAAAGCGCGGGCTTTTTCTCAGCAGTCTTAAAGAGACGGGAGCCCAGTGGATGGGCCGGGTCTCTGTGGCACACTCGGCCTAGTGGGCTGGGAGCCATGGGGAGCTTCGGACCCCTTAGCTGGGGACTGGGAAAGGGTGGCCGCGTTTAAGACTCCTACAGAGATCAACAGCCTCCCATTCGATCCCACCCCGGCCAGAGCTACCACAGCTCTGGAAGAGAGGAGCAACGGTGCCAACATACAGCATTCACACAGAACCCACTCCCGGTGGTTTTTTTTTTTTTTTTTTTAAGGTGTTGCTGGTTTATCTTTTTCTTTCCTTTCTTTTCCTTTTTCTCTCTCTCTTTTTACTTTTTTCTCATTATTAGAATTTTTTTTCTTTTTTAATTTTTTTTCTTCCCCTTCTTTTTCTCTCCTTTCTGCTCTTTCCTTTTTAAAGTCATAAAGAGCCCAGCTGACATACGTGACAAATACCAACAACCAACGCTATCGCCATAAGAAGACAGAAGAATATGATACAGACAAGACTACAGACACACACCCCTGAGAGAGAATCTGAAGGAATGGACATGCACAGTCTTCCTGAAAAAGAATTCAGAATAAAAGCATAGCAATGCTGATGGATCTACACAAAAATGTGCAAGAGCTGAGGGAGGAAATGAGGAAAGACAAAGCAGAAATGAGACAACCCATTGACGGGCTTAACAGCAGACTGAATCAGGTTCAAGACACGGTCAATGAAATACAAAACACGGAACAGGAATACAAAGAAGCTGAGGCAGAGAGAGACAAAAGGATCTCTAAGAATGAAAGAATATTAAGAGAACTGTGTGACCAATCCAAATGGAGCAATATTCACATCATAGGAGTACCAGAGGAAGAAGACAGAGAAAAAGGGATAGAAAGTGTCTTTGAAGAAATAATTGCTGAAAACTTTCCCACGCTGGGACAGGAAATACTCTCACAGTCCACGGAAGCCCACAGATCTCCCAACACAAGGGACCCAAAAGAAGACAACACCAACACACATAATAATTAAGATGGCAAAGATCAAAGATAAAGACAATATTAAAGGCAGCTAGAGAGAGAAAAAAGATCACCTACAAAGGAAAACCCAATAGACTGTCATCAGACTTCTCAACAGAAACCTTACAGGCCAGAAGAGAATGGCATGATATATTTAATGTAATGAAACAGAAGGGCCTCGAACCAAGAATATTGTATCCAGCACGATTATCATTTAAATATGACGGAGGGATTAAACAATTTCAAGACAAAGGAAAGTTGAGAGAGTTTGCCTCTCATAAACCACCACTACAGGATATCTTAAATGGACTGCTTTAAAGGGAAGCACCCCTAAGGCTAAAAAGATGTCACCAGAGAATAAAATCATAGCAAAGAAAGCAGACGACCCAAATACTAACTAAAGGCAAAGAATAAAACACCTAATATATAAAGAAAGGAGTAGGAAGAATAGGAAGGGAGAGATAAAGAAACATCAGACGGCGTTCACAATAACTTAACAGGAAAGTTAAGATAGATTCTTAGATAGTAAAGAAGCAACCCTTGAACCTTTGGTAACCACGAAGCTAAAGCCTGCAATGGCAATAAGTACATATCTATCAATAATCACCCTAAATGTAAACGGACTGAATGCACCAATCAAAAGACACAGAGTAATAGAGTGGATAAAAAAGCAAAACCCATGTATATGCTGCCTACAAGAGACGCACCTCAAACCCAAAGATATACACAGACTAAAAGTGAAGGGATGGAAAAAGATATTTCATGCAAACAACAAAGAGAAAAAAGCAGGTGTTGCAGTACTTGTACCAGACAAAATAGACTTCAAAACGAAGAAAGTAGCAAGAGATAAAGAAGGACATTACATAATGATAAAGGGGTCAGTTCAACAAGAAGATATAATCATTATAAAAATATATGCACCCAACACAGGAGCATCAGCATATGTGAAACAAATACTAACAGAAGTGAAGGATGAAATAGACAGCAATGCAATTTTTTTAGGAGACTTTAACACACCACTCAATCCAAAGGATAGATCAACTAGGCAGAGGATAAGTAAAGACACAGAGGCACTGAACAACACACTAGAACAGCTGGACCTAACAGATATCTACAGAACTCTGCACCCAAAAGCAGCAGGATACACATTCTTCTCAAGTGCACATGGAACATTTTCCAGATTAGATCACATACTAGGCCACAAAAAGAACATCAGTAAATTCAAAAATACTGAACTTCTACCAACCAACTTCTCAGATCACAAAGGTATAAAACTAGAAATAAATTTCAGAAAGAAATCAAAAAGGCTCACAAATACATGGAGACTTAACAACATTCTCCTAATGAATCAATGGGTTAATGACCAAATCAAAACAGAAATCAAAGAATATAAGGAGACTAATGACAACAACAACACAAAGCCACAACTTCTGTGGGACGCAGCAAAGGCAGTTCTAAGAGGAAAGTATATTGCAATCCAGGCCTATTTAAAGAAGGAAGGACATTCCAAAATGAACAGTCTAAAGACACAATTATTGAAATTGGAAAAAGAAGAACAAATGAGGCCCAAAGTCACCAGAAGGAGAGACATAATACAGATCAGAGAAGAAATAAATAAAATTGAGAAGAATAAAACAATAGAAAAAATCAATGAAACCAAAAGCTGGTTCTTTGAAAAAATAAACAAAATAGATAAACCCCCAGCCAGACTCATTAAGAGAAAAAGAGAATCCACACACATAAACAGAATCAGAAATGAGGAAGGAAAAATAACAACGGACCCCACAGAAATACAAAGAATTATAAGAGAATATTACGAGCATCTATATGCTAACAAGCTCCAAAACCTAGAAGAAATGGACAACTTCTTAGAAAAATACAGCCTTCCAAGACTCACCAAGCAGGAAACAGAAAAACTAAACAGACCAATCACCAGCAATGAAATTGAATTGGTAATCAAAAAACTACCCAAGAACAAAACCCCCGGACCTGATGGATTCACCTCTGAATTCTACCAGACATATAGAGAAGAAATAACACCCATTCTCCTTAAAGTTTTCCAAAAAGTAGAAGAGGAGGGAATACTTCCAAACTCTTTCTATGAAGCCAGCATCACTCTAATACCAAAACCGGGCAAAGACCTCACTAAAAATGAAAATTAAAGACCAATATCCCTGATTAACGCAGATGCAAAAATACTGAACAAAATATTAGCAAACCATATTCAAAAATACATCAAGAGGATCATACACCATGATCAAGTGGAATTCATCCCAGGGATGCAAGGATGGTACAACATTCGAAAATCCATCAACATCATCCACCACATCAATAAAAGAAGAACAAAAACCACATGATCATCTCCATAGATGCTGAAAAAGCATTTGACAAAATTCAGCATCCATTTTTGATTAAAACTCTCAACAGAATGGGTATAGATGGCAAGTACCTCAACATCATAAAGGCCATATATGACAAACCCACAGCTAACATCATACTTAACAGCGAGAAGCTGAAAGCTTTTCATCTAAGATCGGGAACAAGGCAGGGGTGCCCACTCTCTCCACTGTTATTCAACATAGTACTGGAGGTCCTAGCCACAGCAATCAGACAAAACAAAGAAATACATGGCATCCAGATTGGTAAAGAAGATGTCAAATTGTCACTACTTGCAGATGACATGATACTGTACATAAAAAACCCTAAAGACTCCACTCCAAAACTACTAGAACTAATATCTGAATTCAGCAAAGTTGCAGGATATAAAATTAACACACAGAAATCTGTTGCTTTCCTATATACTAATGATGAGCTAACAGAAAAAGAAATCAGAAAAACAATTCCATTCACAATTGCACCTAAAAGAATAAAATACCTAGGAATAAACCTAACGAAGGAAGTGAAAGACCTGTACTCTGAAAACTACAAGATACTCCTAGGAGAAATTAAGGAAGACACTAACAAATGGAAATGCATCCCATGCTCTTGGCTAGGAAGAATAAATATTGTCAAAATGGCTATACTACCTAAAGCAATCTACAGATTCAATGTAATCCCTATCAAACTACCAACAGCTTTCTTCAATGAACTGGAACAAATAATTCTAAAATTCATATGGAACCAGAAAAGACCCCGAATAGCCAAAGCAATTCTGAGAAGGAGGAATAAAACAGGGGGAATTATGCTCCCCGACTTCAACCTCTACTACAAAGCCACAGTACTCAAGACAATTTGGTACTGGCACAAAAACAGACCCACAGACCAGTGGAACAGAATAGAAAATCCAAACATTAACCCAAACACCTACAGTCAATTAATATTTGATAAAGGAGCCTTGGATATACAATGGGGAGATGACATCCTCTTCAGCAGTTGGTGTTGGAAAAACTGGACAGCTACATGTAAAAGAATGAAACTGCACTACTGTCTAACCTCATACACAAAGGTAAACTCAAGGTGTATCAAAGACCTGAATGTAAGTCATGAAACCATAAAACTCTTAGAAAAAAACATAGGCAAAAATCTCTTGGACATAAACATGAGCGACTTCTTCAAGAACATAACCCCCTGGGCAAGGGAAACAAAAGCAAAAGTGAACAAATGGGACTATATCAAGTTGAAAAGCCTCTGTACAGCAAAGGACACCATCAGTAAAAGAAAAAGACATCCTACAATATGGGAAAATATATTCATAAATGATGTATCTGATAAGGGGTTGAGATCCAAAATATACAAAGAACTCACGCACCTTAACAAACAAAAAGCAAATAATCCAATTAAGAA
>JAQQAC010006904.1:58455497-58631312 GCA_029783875.1 Phataginus tricuspis | reverse complement strand
AAAATCCAAACATTAACCCAAACATATACAGTCAATTAATATTTGATAAAGGAGCCTTGGATATACAATGGGGAGATGACAGCCTCTTCAGCAGCTGGTGTTGGAAAAACTGGACAGCTACATTTAAGAGAATGAAACTGGACTACTGTCTAACCCCAGACACAAAGGTAAACTCAAGGTGGATCAAAGACCTGAATGTAAGTCATGAAACCATAAAACTCTTAGTAAAATACATAGGCAAAAATCTCTTGGACATAAACATGAGTGACTTCTTCATGAACATATCCCCCCAGGCAAGGGAAACAAAAGCAAAAATGAACAACTGGGACTATATCAAGCTTAAAAGCTTCTGTACAGCAAAGGACACCATCAGTAGAATAAAAAGACATCCTACAGTATGGGAAAATATATTCATAAATGATGCATCTAATAAGGGGTTGACAACCAAAGTATATAAAGAACTCACGCACCTTAACAAACAAAAAGCAAATAATCCAATTAAGAAATGGGCAGAGGACATGAATAGACACTTCTCTAAAGAAGAAATTCAGATGGTCAACAGGCACATGAAAAGATGCTCCACATCGCTGGTCATCAGAGAAATGCAGATTAAAACCACAATGAGATATCACCTCACACCAGTGAGGATGGCCAACATCCAAAACACAAATAACAACAAATGTTGGCGAGGATGTGGAGAAAAGGGAAGCCTCCTACACTGCTGGTGGGAATGCAAATTAGTTCAACCATTGTGGAAAGCAGTATGGAGGTTCCTCAAAAAACTCAAAATAGAAACACCATTCGACCTAGGAATCCTACTCCTAGGAATTTACCCTAAGAATGCAGCAGCCCAGTTATAAAAAGACAGATGCACCCCTATGTTTATTGCAGCACTATTTACAATAGCCAAGAAATGGAAACAGCCTAAGTGTCCATCTAGTAGATGAATGGATTAAGAAGATGTGGTACATATACACAATGGAATAGTATTCAGCCATAAGAAGAAAACAAATCCTACCATTTGCAACAACATGGATGGAGTTAGAGGGTGTTATGCTCAGTGAAATACGCCAAACCGAAAAAGACAAGTATCAAATGATTTCACTCATATGTGGAGCATAAGAACAAAGAAAAAAACTGAAGGAACAAAACAGCAGCAGACTCACAGAACCCATGAACGGACTAATAGTTACCAAAGGGAAAGGGACTGAGGAAAATGGGTGGGATGGGAGGGATAAGAGGGTAAAAGGGGTATTACGATTAGCAGATGTAAGGTAGCGGTGGCACTGGGAGGGCTGTACAACTCAGAGAAGACAAGTAGTGATTCTCATCTCACTACGCTGATGGACAGTGACTGTAATAGTGTTGGTGGGGGGACCTGAGGAAGGGAGTAGTTTAATCACCATAATATTGCTCATGTAATTGTAGGTTAATGATACCAAAATAAATTGTTAAAAAAAAAAAGAAGAAAAAAAATGTTTCCTTAACATTCATAAAAAAATAAGGATCTCTGAATATGAATTTTCTATAGAATGAAATACTTGTCATGTAATTTAAGTTCTCAGTGATGAACTTCTGGCATAATATTTTAGATAGCAGAAAGTATTTAGGATTTTATAGTCTCATCTCAACTATTCTTCATGCATGCTCTCAAAGAAAAGCTTCTGGTGGCTTTGGAGAGTGTTGGAAAATCCTAGGTAAATTTAGTATGAACCATTCAGAGTTTCATGTGTATGTGGGAAGGCAGTTTTTGTACATGCTTACCTCGGACATAATACATAAAAGTCTTTTTAAAATACCACTGAATACTCTGTATTTAGAAATATTTACATTTGTTATTTGAAATACCTATAAATTGCTTGATTTTAAGCTCCATAAGATCAGGAGTTATATGAACTGTCAGGTATATGACAAGTGCCCAGTCATAGTGTTAAAATCAGTTCATGGATAGATTCTAATTAATAAATCTTTAAAATATAAACCATGGGAAAGGAGAAGTGATGAATGAAAGAGGGGTGAAATTTCAGAGTAAATGAGTGCTTGGTCTGAACCAGTTTGCAAACCAGTTTGAAAGGACCCTTTGAAGAGGTGAGCAACTTTGCAGAGGTAGACTAAAAAAATCCTCCCAGATAATTCATAGAGGGATTTGATGAATCCCAGTGTAAATATCTGGTTATAAAATTGTATTGGATCTTGAATTTTATTGCAGAGATGAGAGGCAGAGAATATCTTTGAAATACCTTCCTTAATCCTCAGAAGGATTCTTGTAAAGGCGGGCTGACACTGACAGCCTTCCCTCCTTCATTGTATTGCTTGTAAAGAAGGCTGCTCAGTTGGAATAGAAGGTTTACTGGACATTTATTCCATTCATCATTGCCATCCTTTGAGTCATAACCACTTCACCTCTAGGATTTTGGATTTATAGTTTGTCATGCATCCTATTCAGGATAAAAGTTGCCCTATATGAATTTCTGCTCCCCATGTGAGCTTTGAAAATGGCCCTACATTTCACAGTATTTGACTCACTACAAAATTCAAGTCTTGGGCCTCTACTACTTGTGCTAGAAAGGATTACTAAGAATGGAAGAAAATTCCTGCCCAATGAATATGATACGCATAAAATTCCACTTGTCTAGGGGAGAAAGTATAAAGGATTCCTTCTTGTGATAATGGGTAGTGAAGATGAATATATATTACTTCAGAGATTCTTTCTTTGAACTGTTTCAGTGAGCACAGCTGTACTTGATTGTTCTCGTCATTTCAACTTCTGTGTCTGCCACAGAAAGGATGCCGGATGGTACCTACTGGATCAAGGAATTGCAGTTATATGGGACCTATTAGTTGCCAAGCCAAGCATTGATAGTAGGTAGATAAAACAGCTAGTCCTAGACCCCAAGGAACCCTCAGTTTGCACGAGCTGATAACCCTACCAGTGCTGATACAATCCAGGTGCTAAAACAGCCAAAGGAAGATAACTGAAGGCAGATCAATAAAAGTGGAAGAGATCAGAAGTTTCCTAAAGGGGATGGTGTTAAAGTTATTTCTTGATGGGTATCTAGGAATTAGTCATGTAAGAAATAGAGAAATGATTAATAATGTAAAATGTATACAAATGTGGAAAAGAATATCACAATGGGTCCATGTCTGAGTGTAGTATAGTGAGAAGTAATTTTACTGTTCTTTTTATCTTGTTTGTTTACTTGATTCTTTGTTTACCTCTTCTCCCCCCTTATGTCATCCTTGCCACCAAAACCACCAAGTCCAATGTATATATTATCTTCAAAAGAAATATTCAATTACTGTATGTATTACAGGATGAATTATATTCCCCAAAGTTTATATGTTGAAGTCCTTATTCCTTAGTACCTCAGCATGTGACTATGTTTGGAGATAGGGACTATAAAAATGTAATCATGTTAAATGAGGTATTGGAGGGCATGGATAAAATTGCAGTATTTCCGGAATCTCTCACCTAGCTTTAGTGCATCTCCCTATCAATAGGTGTTCCCAAGGGGTGGAGGGGTGGAGAGGTGGAGAGAAATAGTCCATCTCCATATCAATAGGTAATCACAAGGGCTGAGAGGTTGGGTGGGGTCTCTTTTCTTCTGCAGCCAGCTGCAAGAGACACAGGAGAGCAGAAGTGGATGACTGTGTAAGCAATAAATGGGTTTCTCCCACTTTATTTCTCCCTTCAACTGATTTCGGTTTCAAAGGTACTTTGCGCCAGGAATTTGCCCCCAGAGTTACAGTGGGCTCTAATTCAAAATGACTACTGTCCTTCTGAGGAGAGTAAATCTGGACATAGATACATACAAAGGGAATGACATGTGAATACACAAGGAGAAATGGCCATCTACAACCCAGGGAGAGAAGCACTCAGAAGAAACCAACCCTGCTGGCACCCTAATCTCAGACTAGCAGCCTCCAGAATAGGGAGAAAATAAATTTCTTTTGTTCAAGCCACCGAGTCTGTGGTCCAACCTTCAACAACTAACATAATGAACAACACTCCAAGTGTCCCTTCTCTAGTGGTATATAAGTAAAGAATCTCACACAAAAAGTACAAAAATAAAGGTTTCAATTCATTTTGTTTAATAAAAATGGGACTAAACCAGTTGGCCCATTAACTTCCTCTGGGTCTTGGTACAGTTATCTTTGCTATAGTATTTTTGTATTTCCTTGGATTTCAAAGATCATATGCCAAATTTTTACCTAGACATATGGTATCTTGATAGCTTTTGATATCAATACCTTTTCCATGCATGAATATTTGATAAAGCTTCCAATCATTTGATTCACTTAATTAAAATTGGAATAAATTGGGCTCCTGGTTAAACCAGAGCTAAATGTTCTAGTTTTATCTCTTGGAAATATCACAAAAATCTACTGGCCTGTATCTTTCTTTTTCTTTGAGTAACTTGCAGCATCTTCCAGGCAATCTATTTTTACCACTTTAGCCCACATGATAACTGTCCTATCCCCAGCCCCCAGGAAACAAAGAAAACAAATCATCTGACATTTCATATAATAGAACCAAGGATATTTCATTTCAATCTTTTTAATGAGGTAAATAATTTTATATGGAACTAAACATGACTGGTTGACTTTTAGCAAAATAAACCTGAGATTATAGAATCATGAAGTAATACTTGTTCTGGATGAATTCAAGTCTTTGACTTAGTAAGCAGCTATGTTAATCATTATAAATGTGAAATGATAATCATGTGTCTGTTACTTTCATTTGCACTTGCTATTACTTCAGTTTCCACCGAGCTCCCAGTAATTGAAACCAATATTGATGCCGGGGTTCTTGTTCACGAAGCCGAAGAATGAGCTTAGCAAACAGGCAAGGTAGGAGAGCAAGGTACAGGCTTTTATTTAGAAATAAAGTGATAGGACAGAGCTCCCGACTCACGCCAGGAGGGGACAAGAGAGTCTGGTGTGCTGCAGTTGTCTAGGGGGTTTTGTAGGCAGATTGGGGTTTTTTGAGAACATGATAAAAAGGCTTAGGGGTGTGGACTTGTAACACTTGCCCTGCCCTCAAGGAGGGCTGGGTTGTTCTCTGCTTGCTAGGATTGTTTACAGTAAAGTCATGGATTATGCTGTGATACCTTTCCCTATTTGTAAAACCACTCAATCATTCTGGGCCAAGTTGCTCCTGGCCTTTTGACTTTTAACTGACCTTACTGAAGATGTCTATATTCTTAATCTGATATCTTGTTCTTAGAGGATTAGTGTGACCTTGACTTTGCACAGGGTTTCAAAAGGGACTTCTTTGCCCACTGTTATATTGCTGACTGTAAATATCCCACCCTGCTTTCTCTGGAGGCCCTCACCCTACTCTGACTACACCCATGGTCCCTGTCTCAATATGATGTGAATTGTGTAGAGCCCTTGCAGTCATTGAGAAAACATGGAATTTTCACTGTAATCCAGAAATACACTGATAAAAAACTGGCCACTTACTACTGGTATTTCTAAACTTACTTGGTCAAGATCCAAGCCGGAAAAACAACATTATTCTAAGTATTAAAAAATAAAGGACTCGATAGTAAGGGTGAATGTAATAACCACATTGTTTTTCTTGTGAAACCTTCATAAGAGTGTATATCAATGATACCTTAATAAAACAAAACAAACAAACAAAAAATATATATATATATAATAAATAAATAAAGGAACTTTAAGTCAGTGAACTAAATACTCAGGCTGTGGGAAAGCAAAGGTGCCAAATGAGGGATTGTGACGCAGCCCAGAAGTGAATAACATTAGTAAGGAACTCATGCTCTTGGGATGAGTGACAGGAAGAGGAAGTGTTACTGGAAATCAAGGCAGGGGATAGTCCAGCAGAACCTGAAAGTGAGGCAGGCTTCTCAGACGGGAACTGTGGCTGAAGAAAGGATACAACACAGGCGGAGAAAGAGAAATTCTCTAATTTCTACCTTTTTTCTGCTTTTTAGTGCCAGTGTTTGAAGAAACCTGAAGGCAAGAGAGATTACATGTTTAATGTGTGACTAAGAGCAGGATAGGTGATGGATTTGGACATAAATACAAATTTGAAAAGCATTTTGTAAAGTTAGATCTCAAATATTTTTGTATGATGCAAATTTACATTTTGGATATTGGATAGTCAATGTGGGGACAGGAGACAGAGGTAACGATAGAGGAAGCAGGGTGTTGGGACATACTAACTAGGGAAAGTTTGATGTTGGAATCAAGATGGGCAACAAGATAGAAGAAAATCATATTGCAGATGCAAATTAAGGCAAAAAGCTGACAAACCTCATTCATTCCAGTCACTTGTTTATTCAGTAAACATTCAATGCTTGTCATATTTCAAGTGCCGTGTCACCCAAGGTAAGCAAATACACTGAAATATCAACCCCTGTTGCCCCACAGTGCTCACAGCCTAATAGGAGATGCTGAATATATATCAAATTTAATGCACGTTCCATAAGCAGTGCACATTTAATCCTCACAACAGTCCAAAAAAATATCTGAGTTGGGTCAGTTTATCAAATACAATTGCTAGAAATGGTGGTGCTGGTATTTAAGTCTATCTAAACCACAGACCATCCTCCCCGCTCCCACAACACCACTCTGTCTCTATACTAGTGTTCACCACGGAATCATGTCAGACAGAGGGATGCAAAATAAAATTAGAAGGACAAAATGCCTTTGCTGTCTGAGGATAAGATTAAAAGACGTTTACTCTAATCACTCCACAAATACCTGAGTAGCTTCCTAATGAATCTCTTTAACAAGTATAGGAAGGGATGCAACACTAACCTAGCTGTCTGGTAATTTCCTCATGGAGGGTGATAAACATGATGGCTGAATACATGACGACAGAGAAAAATGCCATATATGACAAACCCACAGCCAACATCGTGCTTAACAGCGAAAAGCTGAAAGCTTTTCTTCTAAGATCAGAAATAAGACAAGGATGCCCACTCTCCCCACTTTTATTCAACATAGTTCTGGAGGTCATAGCCACAGCAATCAGACAACACAAAGAAATAAAAGGCATCCAGATTGGTAAGAAGAAGTTAAACTGTCACTGTTTGCAGATGACATGATATTGTACATAAAAAACCCTAAAGAATGCACCCCAAAACTACTAAAACTAATAACTGAATTCAGTAAAGTTGCAGTATTCTAAATTAATACACAGAAATCTGTTGCATTTCTGTATACTAATGATGAACTAGCATAAAGAGAAATAAGGAAAACAATCCCCATTCACTATTGCATCAAAAATAATAAAATATCTAGGAATAAATCTAACAAGGAGGTGAAAGATCTAGAGCCTGAAAACTATAAGATACTCATAAGAGAAATTAGACATCAATAAGTGGAAATACAGCCTATGCTCATGGGTAGGAAGAATTAATATTGTCAAAATGGCCATTCTGTCTAAAGCAATCTATAGATTCAATGCAATCCCTATCAAAATACCAACAGCATTCTCAACGAACAAGAACAAATAGTTCTGAAATTCTTATGGAACCACAAAAGACCCTGAATAGCCAAAGAAACCCTGAGAAGGAAGAATAAAGCTGGAGGGATTACACTCCTCAACTTCAAGCTCTACTACAAAGCCACAGTAAACAAAACAATTTGGTACTGGCACAAGAACAGATCCATAGATGAGTGGAATAGAATAGAGAGCCCAGATATAAACCCAAGGATATATGGTCAATTAATTTATGATAAAGGAGCCATGGATATACAGTGGAGAAATGACAGCCTCTTCAACAACTGGTATTGGCAAAACTCGACAGCTACATTTAAGAGAATGAAACTGGATTATTGTCTAACTCCATACACAAAAGTAAAGTCAAAATGGATCAAAGACCTGAATGTAAATTGTGAAACCATAAAACTCTTAGAAGAAAACATAGGCAAATTCTCTTGAATACAAACATAAGCAACTTTTTCCTGAACACATCTCCTTGGGCAAGGGGAAAAAAAATGAACAAATGGGCCTACATCAAACTAAAAAGCTCTGTACAGTAAAGGACACCATCAGCAGAACAAAAAGGCATCCTATAGTATGGGAGAATATATTCATATATGACACATCCAATAAGGGGTTAACATCCAAAATATATAAAGAGTTCACATGCCATAACACCCAAAAAGCAAATAACCCAATTAAAAAATGGGAAGAGAAGCTGAATGGACTCTTCTCCAAAGAAGAAATTCAGATGGACAAGAGGCACATGAAAAGATGCTCCACATCACTAATTATCAGGGAAAGACAAATTAAAACCACAATGAGATATCACCTCACACCAGTTAGGATGGCCACAATCCAAAAGACAAGGAACAACAAATGCTGGTGAGGAGGATGCAGAGAAAGGGGAACCCTCTTACACTGCTGGTGGGAATGTAAACTAGTTCAACCATTGTGGAAAGCAATATGGAGGTTCCTCAAAAACTAAAAATAGAAATACCATTTGACCCAGTAATTCCACTCCTAGGAATTTACCCTAAGAAAGCAAGATCCCAGATTCAAAAAGACATATGCACCCCTATGTTTTCACAGCACTATTTATAATAGCCAAGATATGGAAGCAATCTAAGTGTCCATCAGTAGATGAATGGATAAAGAAGAGGTGGTACATATACACAATGGAATATTATTCAGCCATAAGAAGAAAACAAATCCTACCATTTGCAACAACATGGATGGAGCTGGAGGTTATTATGCTCAGTGAAATAAGCCAGGTGGAGAAAGACAAATACCAAATGATTTCACTCATTTGTGGAGTATAACAACGAAGCAGGGCTGAAAGAACAAAATAGCAGTGGACTCACAGACTCCAAGAAGGGACTAGTGGTTACCAAAGGATGGTGGTGGGGACAATGGGTGGGGAGGGAGGGAGAAGGGGATTAAGGGCCATTATGATTAACACACATAATGTAGGGGCGGGGGTCATAGGGAAGGCAGTGTTGCACGAAGTAGACAAGTAGTGACTCTATAGCATCTTACTATGCTGATACACAGTGACTTCAATGGAGCATGTGGGTGGGACTTGATAATATGGGTGAATGTAGTAACCACAATTTTGCTCATGTCAAACCTTCATAAGATTGTATATCAATGATACCTTCATAAAAAAAAACTACACTCAGAAAGCATTTCTCATTTATCAGATTGGGGCAAATTTTAAAAATTAGATACATTCTGTTTATGAGTCTGTGGTTTAAAAGGCCCATTGCTTACATTGCTGACGTGAATACAAAATGTTACTGAACACTGGAGTGGAAACTGGTAATAAGAATAAGAATAAAGTTAAAAAAAAAAACAAAAAAACCCACTTTCTATATACTAGTTGACCCAACATACTACTTCTAGGGATTACCCCTAAAATTCACCTTCAGAAATGCCAAATACACAACCATACACATACAATATTACTTATTTAACATTATTTATAAAAACAAAACATTAGAAATATCCATTTGCCTTTTGTTCATATGAAAGGAAATCATTCAATAAATTTCGATGCATTATCACAATGAAGTACTATTGCAAGATAGTTATAAAAGAAAGAGTATAGTCTTCATTAAATGATATGGAGTAATTTCCAGGATGTATTATTAATTAGAAAAAGCAATTTGCCCAAGAGCATATATTGTATACTACTTTTGTTTTAGAAATAGAGGGGAATTTTAAAAAATGTATTTTTATTAAAAAATTTGTATTTTTATATTATATATTTAAATATAATTAGTTATATATTTTATATATCTATATTACATATTATAGAATACCTTACATATTCTCTATATAACAGGCTATGTATATTGTTATATTTTATATATCAATGTATTATATAATATATATTTTAATATAACATGATACATATTTTATTTAACATTCCATCCCACTTCATTATATATAATAAATGTATTAAATACATAACATTTATAAAATAACTTATAAATATATTTTATTTTACAATTATAAAATACATTCTTCTTTTCACACATGCACACACAGAAAAAACAGTAACAATCCAGAATTTAATGAAAGTGGGTGCTAAAGGTGGAAATAGGGTAGAAGGGTAATAGGGTAGAAAGGAAATGTGACTTTGCTAAGTATGTTTCTGAAATTTTAACCATATCAAATATTTCATATATGCAAAATATAAAATTTGATCAACCAGAATAAAGTATAATCATAAAGTTGAATATAATCATATATTATTCTTAAATGCCTATCAAGTTGATAACATAGGCATACTGTAACTGGAGAGAGGGGGATAAAAAGAAAATAACTGATGCAAATACTCATAGTGGAATATATGTAAGAACAACAACAAAGAAAATCTTGAGTATTAATAATTGTTTTTTGGTTAACAGTTGTTCTGAATATTGTTTATGTATGCTGTACTACTGAACAAATACAAAAAAAGGTTGTGAACCAAATAAATCACTAGAAAACAGGATATATATATACACAGAACAGGTAAAAAAGAGGTAAATGTGATATTGGTTTGAAACACTGATTCTAGGTTTAGTTCTGTGAAAATTCAAAGCAAGCCTAGAATCTTCTTGTGTGAGAAAGTAAAGGAGTACAGAAAAACTGATGGGACTTGTTATAGTACACAGAAGCCTGCTTGAAGCAACTGGACAAATTTGGGAAATCTGAAAAATAAGTGACATTATGACAGCAAAAATTATATTCCAATGAATTTAAAAATAACAAAAAGCATGTTTGTAAGTTCACCAAAAAGACATGCATGTTAGAATGTTCATCATAATATTTTTATGTTGGTTTTCAAACTACCCAAGTGTCCACTTACAATGGATTAGCTATACAAATTATTATTTGTTCAAATGAGGCAATACAAGACAGCAAGAATGAATTATCTACTATTCCATACAGCAATGTGGGAAATATGGGTGAAACTTTAAAATTTTTATGTTGATACCCAATTACTCCAGGTACAAAAATCTACATATTATCTCATTCTACTTATCTCAATTACAAACACAGGAAAAACAAGTAAATGCTGTTGTATTTCAGAACAGCAGTTACACTTTCCATGTAGCTAGTGTAGGGAGGTACAATTTACTGTAAGCTTCTGTTCTTAACGTGGATGCTGATTATGCAGATGTGTTCAGTTTGTGGGTGTTCACTGAGCTGTGTTCTTATTCAGTGTGCATATTAAAGTATGTACATTAAACAAAAATGAAAGAAAAAAATCCTTAAGTCTTAGGTGATAAAATGAGGTGGGATGGGGAAAAGGAAAAGGCTGTACTTTATAGAAGAGAGTCATCTAAGAAAGTAAGAAGGGATAGTGAAATTTAAAATAGTCATTATGCAACCATTGTTGTAATCGTTGACTCAGGCAAGTGTCCCCAAAGGATGGTATATTATTGGGTAAAACACTGTTGTGGAAGAAAATTACACACACATACACCATTAATAATCCTACAGATTACCTATAATTACAAAAGAGGAAAGGTGCTTTTACAATGTAGGAATCATGTGAACACAACCTTCACAAAGTGATTAAAATTCATATCATCAAAAATGGGATCAATTTACATCATATTCTTTCTGATATAAAGCCCTGAAAAGGCACGTCACATAAACAGTTTTCTTGACAGTCATATTTAACTTTTGTTTCTAATTCATAGAAAATAATAGCGCAAAGTATGAGGAATTTTCTACAAGACAAATGACTTGGAATAACAAAAAATTCAATGTCATCACACACACACACACACACACAAACAGGAGAATCTTCTAGATTAAAGAAAATAAATACACCTAAAAACAATATGTGATATATTCCTTGACTGTGAGATTAAAATAAAACAAAAACCACAAAAGATTATCAGGAATATTGGGGAAAATTGAATGTGGAGTAAGTATTAGATAACAATAATGTTAAATTTCTTACACGTGATATTTGTATTTTGGTTACATAGAGAGAATGATTTCTTTTTCCATGGAGAATGTAAGCTGAAATATCTAGAATTCACATGCTTACTGCAACTTGCAGTTAAACTTTCAGCAAGATAAGTAAGAAAAAGACAAAAATGTTAAGTATCAATACATCTTGGTGATATATATAGGCATTTGTTGCATTATTCACTGAACCTTTTTTGATATCTACAATTTTAAAAAAATGAAATAAAAATAATGATACCTTCTGGAATTATCCTCAGACCTTTCCATCCCTGTACTCCCAGTATCCTTCCCTTTCCCATGTGTTAGAGGAGGCAACTTGACAGCTGAGTGTGTAACTGTTCTCATTGCCTAATGCACATAAAACCTTAATAAATTTTGCCTATATTGTAGACTGCTGGAGTCACCATCAGAGACTGCTGGTTCAGTAGGTCCAGGATAGGAATTAAGTATCTGTGTTTTTAGCAAGCACTTTGGGTGAAATTAAAACTAGAAGTCACACTTGGGGAGGCTGTGGTTCTCAAACCTAGATGACCACACTCATCTGGGAGATTCTGAAAATTATAGCTGAGACTCATTTAAGACTTTTTAAATCAGGATCTCTGGAAAGAGGCTAGATATCTAAACTGTAAAGTTCCCAACGAAGCAGACACAATAAAAACAAATCTATTTTCCCATGAGATCTGGATTTGTGGTTCACTGATAGGTGGTGCTATTCTATGCCCATGAAAAATTCTGGGGACTCTTCAGCAAACAAAAAGTGTTTTATTTTTGAGAATAGTTAAAATCACAATGGGGAATTTTCAATTGCACTTTCAGGAACAAAAGACAACCTTAGTTAACCAAATAAAAGTGAATCCTTTATATAAGCAATAGCTCTTGTATTTAATCACTGCTACTGTATAGATTCTCCTTTTTTTTCTTGGTTCTTTGCTTTATTACAGCTTTCCTTTGTTCTTTATAAATCAAAGAAGCATGTGAGAGCTCTTAAATGTAAGCATCAAAGTCTCTATTCACACAAAGAATACATAATATGGGAAGATAATGAATAAAGAAAAAAAGTCTTTTTTTTTCTAAAATTAGAGAAAGGAGAATGGGAAAGAGATTGATTACATCCAGACGGGCACATCTAGATGAATAACTGTATTGTTTTTCTAGCTGAGAATTTTCACTGGCCATGTATCTGTTCTGGCATTTCTTCGGAGTCTTCAAAATATAGTCCCCAGATGATCTGCAGTGGAGTCACTGGGGTTGTTTCTTAAAAAATGGACATCCTTGCTCAAAAGCAAGACTTCAGGGATCAGACTATCTGGAAGTAAAGTCATGGAGTCTGCATTTTAACAAACTCCTGGGGTGATAATTATATTCAATAAACACTAAAAATTGAGAAACGTTCCTCAGTTCTTCATCTGTGATTCTTAAATGTCTGCCCTGAGCATTTTGTTTATCTCAACAATCGTAATAGTCACAGCTATTATTTTGTTAGTGCTCACATTGAGCTAAGTGCTGTATATTTACTATCTGATTTAATCTTCACAGCAGTGCTCTGAGGGACAGATTTTATTATGGGACAAGTTTAATTTCAGATTATTTACCTTGCTAGCTGATCTGTAAGCTAGTAAACTCAGAATTAATATTCCTATCCAGTTGTGTTAGACTGCTATTATGCAACTTTCCATTCAATAAAGCTTTTTGGTACACTTTTATATAGATAGATCTATAGATAGATCAATAGATAGTAGGTAAACAATAATTACTAATGGGTGAATAGAATGATACCTAAATACACACACAGATAAACTGTATGGGGGAAGTAATAAGTAACATGGAGAAGTATAAGGAAAGTGTTATGGAACAGGATGAGAGGAGAAATGAAAAATTCTGTCCCAGAGGACAATATTTTATGAGTGGGAAGATGTTTCTAACCTCAGCCTTAAAGATGGGCAGGTGGAGATCTAAAGAGGAGATGGCATATAGATAGGGTAATGCGAATGAAGTGATAGAGGTAGGAAAGCATGGAGGTGATAGAAGAATTAAAATTTATTACAACAGGTAAACAGTACAAAGCAATAGTAAAAGACAGGACTAGATATTCAAGTTGAGGGAAGATCATAGTGGTCCTTAAATGCCAGTTTAATTCATTTGAACATTATTCAGGAGGCAAAGAAATGTTTACAACAGTTTCAATTATCACCTATTCCTCTTTCTTTGCTTTTGTTCAGGCTATTCTCTTTGCCTGAAAGATCCTTTCTTTTATCATCTCCTTGGAAAATGGTACATCCTTCAAAACTCATTTCAAATGCCTTATCTTCTCTCACATTCCTTGGAAGCTCTCTATTCCGCAACTCACCTAAAAGCTTAATTAAATCTTACTTGTCTTTGTTTTTTTCATAATTGTATGTATTCCTTGATTTTCGCAGAGTAATCAGAGGTTTGGGTCATGGAGTCAGATACTACCTGTATTAGAACCCCAGTTCCACTACTTGCTTTCTGAATAACCTTAGTTAAGTGATTCAAGCCCTGTGCCTCAATTCGATTGTTTTGTCTGTAAAATTGGGATTATTAGCACTACCTGACATGATTTTAGGAATTATTAACTTAAGTAACGTTTATAAAATGCTGCATTAGTTTCTGTAATATAGTAAATGCTCTGCAAATACTAGCTATTAAATACTATCTATATTGGCATTTATTGTTTGTACTGAAGTTATTGGTCTACATCTTTCTTATTAAAGAGTAATTTCTTTAAGGGCAAGAATATATGGGGCAAACACCTAGAAGATTAATTTGTACAAAGTTAGTACTCAATATATGTTGGCTAAGTGTATTAGGAGTATTAGAGTAAGAAAGTGAGAATTCTGTGGTGAAGCTTAAGACACCAGACTAAATCAGGGACTATATTTTGGGGCAAGAGGCCTTTTTAGGACCTAATCTACCTGGATTACTTTTCTGTCTAAATCCAGAATGCCATTCCTCATATTTCAAAAATGCCCATTATTAGGATGAAGCAGAAATTTTAATAAATGCTGTTTTATGTAAAAAAATGTATGTATACATATTGTGAAATTAAAAAAATTAAGTATTAATTGCCAAGATCACTGGAGCCCACCTGAAGCACTGGGCTATATTAGTCTAGGGGGAACATACTAATTTTTTCAGTAATTTTTTCTGGGTCTTCCAGTTTTCATTATGTGTTGAATCTTGCCCTTGTATTTAAGATATGACTTAATGAATAATCATGTTTAAAGCCTGAGGAATCTCACACAGGATCTTTGTGTGTATGAGATGTTTTTTCTCACAAGGTGGCAGTTGTTTAAGTGTGGGTAAATCCCTGCATCAAGGGAATTACTAAATTGCTATTCCACATTAAATTTAGATTAATTTTGACTCACACTATTTACCCAGGCAGTCAAAATATTTTTCTTATGAAATTGGAAGTAACAAAGAGAAAGTATATTTAAAGAATGCATTTAGTGAAGCTTGATTCTGATATTTTATGTCTCTGGGGACCAATTTAAATGAAACAATTTCCACCAGACTGAGGAATATGGGGACAAAGTGCAATGCTGGAGCTTTATATAATTTCCAGCAAATACAATTTTCAGCACTCACATACTTCACATCTTTAAAACAGCCCAATGCTTTGTTTTTCTGTAATAGTGCTGAACAAAATGGGTCTTTAAAAACAGGGAAGCACTGATATATATTGCATCGTTGAGAAGAATGCAAATGGGCACAATCCTTTTGAAGGGAATTTGGCCATAATGAAACAAAACCACACACATACTTGCATTTTGATCTATCAATTCAGCTTCTTGGAATTTATCTATAACAGTATGAAAGTACATACATATGTTTATTGAATCATGTTTATAAATGTAAAACATTGAAAGCCTGAATGCTATATACACAAAGGTGCTGAATAAACTATGATGCATCATCAAGATGGAATGATATGTAGCTGTACAAAACAGAATAAGCACTGTACAAAGAAATATATTGTTATGTGAAAGATAATCGATAGCTTATTTTTACATTTGTTTAACAAGGAAGGGGAAGTAAGAATATATACATGAGCTTGCTCATTGTGCAAAAAGAAACACATGAAGGATAAAGCAAGTATTATTGAAATTGGTTACCTTCAGGAGAAGTGGATTCAGGGTGAGAAGTATGGAAGGGATGAAGAGGAATAATACTTCTCTGAGTATACCGTTGTCTATACACCTGGCTTTAAGAATCATGGTAATGGTTCCCATTTATAAACAAATAAACCAATGAGTAAACATAATCAACAAAAGTGATAGTGGTGGGTGGGTGTAACACACAATGGAATATAAACAGAAACAAAAGAACCTAACTATATTTCATATGAATAGTCTAATCACAATGATGGGGAGTAATGAACAAAAATAAATGCAATTAATGTAAGAACAATTTGAACACGTTAGGTTGACTAATAATCCCACAATAAAGACAAAAAAAAAGGCACAAATGTTATAACTAAGCCAATAGGGTTTTCTTTTTTCTTCTTACACAGTAGTGTGTGTTAACAACTATGAAACTATGGGTAGTGATTGAACAAATAAGAAAATATATAAATATAGATAATGGGAGCCAGATTTCTTTAGAGAAAATGTTACACTAGATTGAACTTTATGAATACTTGATTGGAACTGAAGGTATTAGTTTGTTTTTATATATAATTATACATTATGTTATATCTATATTATTATTATATGTATGCTATTCATATTATATGTATATATACTTCAAATATGTATATACATACATTTAATGTTGGAATTATATTAATATTAATTACTGCTTTTGATCACTGTATTGTGGTTATACAGGAGGATGTCCTTTCTTAAAAGGACTCCTCTTATGGAGGAGTAAAGGGGCAACTTACTCAAATGTCTTCTAAGTCATAGGAGAAATTCAAGGCATATGCTAAGTATACAGTTCATATGTTACTTAATCACCTGTGAGGCATGTTGGCCATCAAAAAACTAAATATAGCATATATGTATGCTTAGTATTGGGCTGCCCCTATTCTTTTGTATCATTTCTGGCTATGTGTATAAATTTAAAAATTATGTAACTCGGCATTTAATTTGTTCTCTGAGTCTTTCTTTTTCCTGAGTTCTAGAATAGATGCCTGGTAGCATATCTGGATGTTCCCATTGCCTCAAAGCAATTTCTTACATGGCAATCTTGGCCCAAATAATCAAGTTGACTGAATAAAGAGAAAGCACATGTGACATAGACAAGTATTTAATAAAAACGATATAGGTACCACATGCAGCACTAAATCTCTGTAATGTTTTAAGAATGTGAAAAAAAGAATATGCAATGACAATCACAATATATCCTGAAATGGGAGATGGATATTCATTCTGAAAGAAGACACAATTACCAAACTTTTTATAAACTCTTGATTGCCCAGGATCGTTAGCTGCAAATACAGAAACCAAATTTAAACTGGCTTATGCAAGACAGAAAGTTATTGATTCATGTAATGAGAAAACCTTGTGCTGATATTTATTCATGCTCATTTTGGGTCAAGGACCTCCAATAATTCAATCAGTTCACCTTTCTTCCTCTTCATTCTATTTACCCCTCTTTTATTTATTTATTTATTATTTATTTATTTAAACATGATAAATAGAATGTTTTTATTAATTTATTAGTGATACACACTTTTATGAAGGTTTCACAAGAAAATCAATGTGGTTATTACATTCACCTCTATTATCGAGTCTCCCCAATACCCCATTGCCATCACTGTCCATCAGTGTAGTAAGATGCCACAGAGTTCCTATTTGTCTTCTCTGAGCTACACTGTCTTCCCTGTGAACCCCCAAACACCATGTGCACCAATCATGATACCCCACAATCCTCTTCTCCCTCCCTCCCCACTCGCCCTCCCCCACTCCTCCCCTTTGGTATCACTATTCCCTTCTAGGAGTCTGTGAGTCTGCTGCTATTTTGTTCTTTCACCCCTGCTTCTTAGTTATACTCCACAAATGAGGGAAATCATTTGGTATTAGTCTTTCTCTGTCTGACTTATTTCACTGAGCATACTACCCTCCAGCTCTATCCATGTTGTTGCAAATGGTAGGATTTGTTTTTTTCTTATGTCTGAATAGTATTCCATTCTGTATATGTACCACATCATCTTTATTCATTTATTTACTGATGGACACTTAGGTTGCTTCCATATTAACATATTGTAAATAGTGCTGCGATAAACATAGGGGTGCATACATCTTTTTGAATCTGAGAAGTTGTTTTCTTTGGGTAAATTCCTAGGAGTGGAGTTCTCAGGTCAAATGGTATTTCTATTTTTAGTTTTTTGAGGAACCTCCATATTGCTTTACACAATGGTTGAACTAGTTTACATTCCCACCAGCAGTGTAGGAGGTTTCCCCTTTCTCTGCATCCTCACCAGCACTTGTTGTTCTTAGTCTTTTCTATGTTGGCCATCCTAACTGGTGTGAGGTGATACCTCACTGTGGTTTTAATTTGCATTTCCCTGATAATTAGAGATATGGATGGAGCATCTTTTCATGTGCATCTTGACCATCTGAATTTCTTCTTTGGATAAGTGTCTGTTCATATTCTCTGCCCATTTTTTAATCAGGTTATTTGCTTCCTGGGTGTTGGGGTGTGTGAGTTCTTTATATATTTTGGATGTTAACCCCTTGTCAGATATGTCATTTACAAATATATTCTCCCATCCTGCAAGATGCCTTTTTGTTCTGCTGATGGTGTCCATTGCTGTACAGAAGTTTTAAGTTTGATGTAGTCCAATTTGTTCATTTTTGCTTTTGTTTTCCTTGTCTGGGGAGACACGTTCAGGAAAAAGTTGTTCATGTTTATATTCAAGATATTTTTGCCTGTTTTGTTCAAAAGTTTTATGGTTTCATGACTTAAATTTAGGTCTTTGATCCATTTTGAGTTTACTTCTGTGTATGGGGTAATTCAGTTTCATTCTCTTACATATAGCTGCCCAGTTTTGCCAACACCATTTGTTGAAGAGGCTGTCATTTCCCCATTGTATGTCCATGGCTTCTTTATTGTATATTAATTGACCATATATGCTTCAGTTTATATCTGGGCTCTCTAGTCTGTTCCATTGGTCTGTAGATCTGTTCTTGTGCCAGTACCAAATTGTCTTGATTACTGTGGCTTTGTAGTAGAGCTTGAAGTCAGGAATCGTAATCCTCCCTCTTTATTCTTCTAAGGATTGCTTTGGCTATTCGGGGTCTTTTGTGGTTCCATATGAATTTTAGAACTATTTGCTCTAGTTCATTGAAGAATGGTGTTGGTATTTTGATAGGGATTGCATTGAATCTGTAGATTGCTCTAGGCAGGATGGCCATTTTGACAATATTAATTCTTCGTATTCATGAGCATGGGATGTGTTCCATTTATTGGTATCTTTGTTAATTTCTCTCGACTGTCTTGTAGTTTTCTGAGTATAGGTCTTTCACTTCCTTGGTTAGGTTTATTCCTAGGTATTTTATTCTTTTGGATGCATTTGTGAATGGAATTGTTTTCTTGATTTTTCTTTCTGCTTGTTCATCATTAGTGTATAGGAATTCAACATATTTCTGTGTATTAATTTTGTATCCTGCAACTTTGCTGAATTCAGATATTAGATCTGGTAGTTTTGGAGTGGATTCTTTAGGGTTTTTTATGTACAATATCATGTCATCTGAAAACAGGGACATTTAACTTCTTCCTTGGCAACCTGGATGCCTTTTATTTCTTTGTGTTGTCTGATTGCCATTGCTAGGACCTCCAGAACTATGTTGAATGAAAGTGGGAGAGTGGGCATCCTTGTCTTGTTCCCGATCTGAAAGGAAAAGTTTTCAGTTTCTCACTGTTAAGTATGATGTTGGCTGGGGTTTTTTCATATATGGCATTTATTATGTTGAGGTGCTTGCCCTCTATACTCATTTTGCTGAGAGTTTTTATCATGAATGGATGTTGAATTTTGTCAAATGCTTTTTCAGTATCTATGGAGATGATCATGTGATTTTTGTCCTTCTTTTTGTTGATGTGCTGGATGATGTTGATGGATTTTTGAATGTTATATCATCCTTGCATCCCTGGAAGAAATCCTACTTGATCATCATGGATGATCTTTTTGATGTATTTTTGAATTTGGTTTGCTAATATTTTGTTGAGTATTTTTGCAACTATATTCATTATGGATATTGGTCTGTAATTTTCTTTTTTTGGGTGTCTTTGCCTGGTTTGGGTATTAGAGTGATGCTGGCCTCATAGGATGAGTTTGGGAGTAGTCCCTCCCTTTAAGGAGGATGGGTATTAGGTCTTCACTGCATGTTTGATAAAATTCCACAGTGAAACCATCTGTTATAGGGGTTTTGTTCTTAGGTAGTGTTTTGATTACCAATTCAGTGTCCTTGCTGGTAATTGTTCTATTCAGATTTTCTGTTTCTTCCTGGGTCAGCCTTGGAAGGTTGTATTTTTCTAGGAAGTTGTCCATTTCTTGTAGGTTATCCAGTTTGTTAGCATATAATTTTTCATAGTATTCTCTCATAATTCTTTGTATTTCTGTGGTGTCCATAGTGATTTTTCCTTTATCATTTCTGATTCTGTTTGTGTGTAGACTCTCTTTTTTTCTTGTTATTTGCCTCTCTTTTAGCTTCATTGTCAGACAATCTCTCTGCACAGAATGGGCACTTATGCCCCTGGCAGCTCTAGAAGCATATATGACCATATTTTTACCTCTGCTTATCCATCCTTTCAAGGACTTTAATCTCACAGGTTCAAATTAAGTTAAACTTGCATCGTAGACCCACCAAGGTGACAAATCTTGTGCTAAATATGGCCCATCTCTAACCAGACCACATAGACCTTAAATGGGGAAGGTTCCTTAGAATAAACATTGGCAGATCCTTACTAGAGGGGGTAACTGCTCTGAGGCAAAGGGAGAAAAGAGTCATCCCCTTTTCAAAGCAGATTTACCTCACAGTGCTATCTTCAAATAGAAAGGAAGAGATATGTATACAGTGTTTCACTATGTGCCAGTTTCTTCATCAGGTCCGTTAAATAAAGGTCTGCTCAGATTTTCAAGTTGCCTGAGTCCTTATAACACGCCTTATAAGAGGCAGAATAATACTTTGAACTAAGGCTGTTTGATTCTAATAGGTATAATTACATAACAATATTTATAATACATAGGGTTTATTGAGTAGTATCGACAAGAACCATGCCAATCATCTGACATTCATAGCCTATTCCATGCTCAAAATCAATCTCTGTGGCAGGGTCTGTTATCCCCATTTTACTCAGTATAAAACTGAGACACAGAGAAGTTAAATAACCTTCCAAAAGACATATGGCTGAGAAGAAGCCCCAGATACAAAATCTTATTCCTAACACTCTCTTGCCCCTGTATTGACAAACATACTGTGTTATTCTTGTATGTAAAGGCATTAATGACACTAATTGAAGATAATTGGTTCACTACTATAGTTCAGTTAATCAGAGACAAAGCTAGACAAGTTACCTCCCTGGAGATGCTAGATGGTGGAGTCTCCTACTGAACCTCCACAAAAACACACAAGAAAAATGGATAAATTCCTGGCTATGATGGGTCAATGGTGACTCATCTGCATTTTCTTCACTTAAGTGTAATTCTCACAAAGCTTGACCACTCTGACCAGACTAGAGCTCATTCTCCAAAGGGCCCTGACCCAAACCCAAAGCCCTGATCAAAGGTCAAGGCTCCTGAGAATAGCCCTCAGGTTTAACCCCAGAGGCTCTTTTTTTTTTTTTATGAGAGTCATATTTTCTGAGGAATATAAAAAGGAAACCATGGGGAAGAAACAGGAAAATTCTTGCATGAAAATAAATATTTAATAAGAATGACATTAAAGGATCATCTTATTTCAAAACTACAATAACTGATGAAGTAAGAAATCAAAAGAATCTCAGTCTAGATGAGGAGTAGAAATTATCCTTAGATCCCTCTACTCCTTGCTTATTCCTTCTAGTCAGGGCATTTTATAGGTTCTTTTGTAGACATACTGATGGGTCCCCATTGACAAGTGCTGTCCACTGAAGAGCCTCCAACCCCCCACCCTCCATACTGCCCCTGCTTACATCCCTGTCACTTCTCACTACTAAACTTTCTTAACCATGTTAATTTCCTCACTTCTGCTCTCTGTTCTAAGACAGTAGGCTACAAATAACCTATTTTGTTGAACTTTCTACTTCCATTTTATCCATGTACAGTATATGTATCTAGAAAGAATCACACTTCCAGGAGGCTGAAGTTTTTAGCCAACTAATCTATGCCAGTCTATTTTAATCTTAGAGTGGCCTGCCTTTCTCAGCATGGCACTGATCCCAGAAGAAAGTAAGAAAGTAAGGAAGCTCTGACCCTGAAACAGAATAAGGCTAAGAATAAAGGATCAGAAAGTAGCAATGAATTTACTGTACTGAAGTAAATGGGCAAAAAATAATAGGAAATCACTTAATAATCACTCTTTTATTCCTGTTTTAACTCTGGCTTTATTTGTGTACCATTATTTCAGATGCATGAACTGGTGATTTAACAACTTGAATAATGGATAGTTGTGCATATATATGATTTAAAAAAAATTAACCACTCTTTGTCCATTAGTAGATGAATGGATAAAGAAGATGTGGTACATATACACAATGGAGTATTATTCAGCCATAAGAAGAAAACAAATCCTACCATTTGCAACAACATGGATGGAGCTAGAGGGTATTATGCTCAGTGAAATAAGCCAAGCCAAAAAAGACAAGTATCAAATGATTTCACTCATCTGTGGAGTACAAGAACAAAGAAAAAAACTGAAGGAACAAAACAGCAGCAGACTCACAGAACCCAAGAATAGACTAACAGTTACCAAAGGGAAAGGGAGTGGGGAAGATGAGTGGGAAGGGAGGGATAAGGGGGAAAAAGGGTTATTACAATTAGCACGTATAATGTAGTGGTGGGGGGGACACGGGGAAGGCAGTACAACACAGAGAAGACAAGTAGTGATTCTATAGCATCTTACTACATTGATGGACAGTGACTGTAATGGGGTATGTGGTGGGGACTTGATAATGGGGGAGTCTAGAAACCATAATGTTGTTCATATAATTGTACATTAATGATAGCAAATAAAAAAATTAACCACTCTTCTAGAGATCCTGAACTTAAGTAGCAATAAAAACATATGCTGTGGACTGAGGAAATATGGGCCAATGGTTCCTAGATTGGCACCTAATATAGATTGGTAAAGACAGGAGACTGTGTCAGTTTTGAAAAGAGATGAGGCTTGTCCATTATTTGGAGGTAGATGATAGAGATTTTTAGGATAGGAGAAAAGGGGGAGTGGTAAGTTAGCATTTAAACAGACCAGTGCATTCTGAAAAAAGAAAAGCAACCTAGAATATAAACTCTGAGATATGAGAGGGGCTGCAAGCCCAGAACTAAAAAGCTGCTCACAGCATTTATGTCATGTTTTGCAATTGTCAAAGTTCTTTTACATCTACTTTCCCATTTTACATTCAAAAAAGGATGAGACAAATATTAATATACTTAATTAACAAAATAAGGTATACTGAAGTAAATGGCCTGAAGTCAAATGGCTTGTTCAAGGTCACAGAAGTAGGAACTGTGTATAGGAGTAACGTATGGACATAGTTATCATGCCATGCTTATGACTCAAAGCTTTATATGCGTTTGAGAATAATTATCATTATATTGGATATTGTGTTATCCATTATGTTTTGTAAACATTTAAAGATACTACCTTTTTGTAATCTTACCAACAGAGAAATCTAGGCTGAGGGATGTTCAGGACAGTTGGAATAACAGGTCAAGAACCTCAGAGAAGTTTCTACCTGAAGAGCTTGTTATCTACAGAAAAAGAGTCCTTTTTAATCTAAGATGTAAGAGCTTGAAAAAAACTGATGTGGGAGGTAGCATAACAAATATTTTTGGGGCCCAGATGACTTTGGCCTAGAAATGAAAGGTTTCACTGCAATATGACATTCTAGATTATTTTTTCTTACTTGGTCCAAATCTTGCAGTCTTTAATTCAATTTCTGAACATATAGAATCAACCAAACTGAAAATGTAAATATTGCTTCTGCAAAAGATTCACCATCATATCTCCCTTCAGCTTTTAGTCTTTCTGTGACTGTTACCAGTTTCAGAGTACCCTTACGTCATTCAAAAGCATGACCCTCTCTAGGTGGTCTACAACTTATGGCTGATGGAGGTATGGGTAAAAAGGCCCTGCCATTTCAGCTCAACATGGTTAGACTCTGACAATGATGGAACATTATGCTTCAGAGCTCTCTGTGGCCCTAACTTGGTCATCAAAGCTTCATAACAGCAATTCAATTTCTCCCTTTGCCCAATCCTGTTTCCTTCCTCTGCCTTCCATGGGTATTCATCTCAAGATCATTCATTAATAAATGTTCTGCATATATCTCAGTCTTAAGGATTACCTACCACAAGACCTAATTTGTGACAAATGATGTCAGGAATAGGATGAGGAAGCAGAAAATAGTTTCATGTTTTACTGCTAGACTACTTGCCGCCCAGTGGCATTGAGTATTTTATGCTTATATTAGAAGGAGCACCCTGGCCCCAAGTAGCAGTCCAATTTTAAAACTTTCACCAGAGGTAAATCAGGATGCATACAGTTAGAAGGGAATGCACTAGCTAGTGTGAACAGACCAGGCATCGAAAAGTATGTGGGCTTTTCCAATGAAACCACAGGACTGAGTATTGTATTTGACATCTCTCACCATAATAAACTGAATTAGTTTAGAACTGTACAAAAGCATAAGCTTAAAAATAATGGTACCCTCTTGTTAAGCCAGGATACAAACCACAATGTCTCAAGCATGTAGTCAGGTCTAAATATCTTAGAGCCCAATAAGTTAGGGTACACTATTCCTGAGTGATTGAAATACAATTTAAATGTCTCTCAGGGAATTACTTACCTGTGTTGATGTCTGATAAATGATGAGATTTTATAGGCAGGCTTACCTTTTTACACTCTTTTGCCAATTTTCATTTTTCTTAGGGCTGACTTAGCAATATATAAAACTGACCACGACTTCATTTGTGTAAGAAGTAAGTTAAAAGATTAAAATCCTGTTAAAAGTGTTCGTTATTGAATGCAACAATAGCAATCATTTTCAACTCATTGTTTATACACACTGGAACTGACTGTTTGAACTGCTATGCCGAGAAGTATAATGTATCAGAGAAAGAGAGAGGCATGATTGAACAGAGATGTTTAGCAGAAACACATGGAAACATAAGTGGAATCATGCAAATAAAGAATCTATCTTTATTATATTGCTCAAAATGAATAAATAAAAGTTGAGAGCTTATTATAAGATACAAGGGGAAGGAACTTCTCAATATTGACCACAGAGATGAATCACTGATTGCTTTATCTGTTTTCTACAAAAGTGTATAATTTTACAATTTATTTATAAACACCTTAATCATTTCCTGAAGAGCAGAAAAGATGTTATGGTGTTCTTGACTATGACCTGCAGAGGGCAGTAATATGTAGATGATGCAGCCATGACTTTGACACTATAAAGCAGTTCAAAAGGAATACACTTCTTAATGGAGAAAGGTGCTTGATGAAAATCACTAAAGTCGTAAAATGAAATACAGCAAATGCACAAGGCAATAGTGAACATTTTTAGTAATACAAATTTTCTTGATTTTTTACAGAGTTTAAGATATGTCATGCTATTTATCTTTGCCTTTTATTTATGGAATCTGGCAGCTTTGCCTATGTGACTTAAAAAAATCTAGTACAAAGTGTTTATTATCTAAAAAGGAAAGTGTGGCAGGGTAACAATTTCACATTATTTTGTTAAAAGACGGAATATGGATGTAAAGGGTTAACAAGTAGCTTGTGGGGGTTGTACATACTAGGGTCACCCAAGCAAAAACTTCTCAGGGCACTTGAGGCAAGAGGGGAGAGACAGCTGCAACGCATAAACTGGATTTGTCACTCCCCTACTTAAAACCATCCAGTGACTTCTATTAAATTATAAGTAAGTTAGTATTATAAATTCAAGGTCTTTGGAGATGTAGTTTCTATCCAGGCCTCCAGCTTCATCACCTGTTATTGTCCCATGTGCACACCATGCTCCAGATAGAGTGAGGTTTTTTATTGTATATTGAAAACAATGCTTTCTCTGTGCCTCTTTCCTTATTTTTCATATATTGTGCCTTCCATTGGGAATGCTTAGCCCTGTCCTCGGCAGGCTCATTTCTACGCATGCTTCAAAAGTCTCCACTCAAACTTCACCCCTCCTGAAAGTTTTTCATGACTCTCCAGAGGATGGTTCAACTGTCCCTCTACTGTGCTTACATACTGTTCTATTTGTGTCCCTCTTGAGTTGTTAATTACACCCAATTCTCATTGTTTACTTCTCTGATACTTCATTAGATTATGGACCTTGGAGAATAGTAGCTATTCACTCATTCATCATTATCATTCAACAAATATTTCAAAGTATCCATTGTGTGCCATCTGTGAGGTACCAGGGGTCCATCTGAGATGAAGTTGAGATAGACAAGCCTGGACCTTCTTACAAAAATCAGATCCAAGTTATACAGGGTAAGAACTCAACTCAGGCCCCTCACCCTAACTGAAAAAACAGCATTCCCTGACACTGACTATTTCCATAAAAGAGGCTGAGCTATCTCACAGGAATGCAGAAACAAGAAGTTACCAAGAGAAAGAAATCTGCTGCTGATGACTGCAGAGACCAGCCCAAACTAGTCTGTACCAAGATGAACTCAAACACTGACCTTTCACCGACTTTTTCCTCATTACAGTACTAAAAATCATGCCTAGGGGTGGAGATTTAACATGCTAATGAGGCATGGGATGAATGAGGAAGCATGTTCTGCCAGCTGTGCCTGTGCCTCCATATTCCTGAAATTCTCTGCCTCTTCATGCCCACATGTCACCTTTTTCCTGCCACAACTTCGTTAAAACACTTCCTCAGCCCCTCTTCACCAGAGGATTCTACCCTTTGCACTGTCTCCCGTGTCTTTGAGCATAAGCCCCAATAAAAAGTTATCCAAGCCAAATTTTGAGCCTGATTAATTCTTCTAGCATGCAGAACTCAAACACTTTAGGTCAGTAACAAAGCTACAGACTGTATCCTTAGGAAACTCAGTTAAGTGGGAAAGACCAAGTAACCCACACAGCACTTTACTATATGAGGAGAACAGAAAGTGGTAATGCAATTTGTTAATGTGACCTAATCAATAAGGCTGTCCTCAGAAAATGACTTTTAAAACTAAGTGGGAAAATAGCTATATGCTATCTAAAATAGTGGCATGAAGAATGGGACAATATTTTCAGGTGTCATGAATAGAGTACAAAAAATGGAAAAGGGCAGAAGGCAATCAAAAACCAAGTCAAACGCTAGCTAGTAGGTATGCAATGTCAGACATGAAGGGGGGGGCAACTGTGAGAAATAAAGGGGCCAGAGAAATAAGCAGAGAAGATTCAAGATTCTGTGTTCAGTCCTAAGTTACAATGCAAAACTTTTGAAAGGGTCATGGCAAGGGAGAGCCATCATCAGATTTTCTTTTCAAAAAGAACATTTTGATTCCCAGTGTAGAATAAACTGAACAGAGAAACACACAGAAACAGAGACCAATTCAAAGGCTTAATAATGAACTAGAGGTTAGATGGCTCCTATAAAACAGAGAGTGATTTCAATGATAGAAGAGAGAAATAGGCAGTATTTAAGATCATTCCAAAGGAGAATTGAAGAGCTTGGCTCTTGAGCATGTCCTGGTCATAAACATTAGTGAAGGACCTTGCTTCTCTTAATTTTCATATATTTTCACAGTAGCTGGTATACCCAGCAGGCTATCAAAAGTGTTTTATGGGTAAATGAATAAATAGGTCAATTAATGAATGAATGAAAATAAATGTATCTCAGGAATGAGAACCATTAAGACTACATTTCAAATCAAGTAGGAATTTGCTTCCAGAATTTTAGGACAATTTATTCTCTACCAGGAGAAGGACAAGGGAACTATGGGCTGATACTACCATCAGCACTTCCCAGGGACATCATCTCAGGGGACTTTACCCAGCTCATTTGGTTGATGCTGGCATGTATGTAAAGGTAGCAAAATATGATATCACGTGATGTTGGCTCTTAGTTAAAGTCTAGATTAAAGCGTCGGATATACGAGTCACTTAAAATTCTCCTGAAGATACCAATCCAATGTAGCAGTGCCCAGTGGCATGAGGACACTGACTAGGGTGACCACACAGGTTGGGACCCAATGAAATGAAATGGCCATGGGAAGGAAGAAGAAAGAGCCAGAGGGTAAACGCCACATATAGCCAAATCACATGGAGAGAGTTTTGAAGAGGGTCAGGGTAGCAAAGTCCAATCAGTTTTCAAGCCTAAGAAGTAAATGTAAATGCAAGCCCAGGAGTGAACGATACAATCAAATAGTTTAAAGGGTCAGTGAGAAATTGGTGATGAATAAAGGCTAAAATGGTTCAGGAAAATGGCTCAGGATTTTGCTTATAAATGGGATTGGCTACAGAACGTGCAGATCATAGATATGAAAGACCCAGATGAAGGCACAAAATTAGGAAATACAGGAAGTATGACACAAAGACTGAATTAGCAAAATGGGTCAACATTGGATTCCAACATTGGGGGAAAGTGTATCTGAATGGTCTTCAGTATCCAAGGCTAGGGTTGCATGCTGTGTGCAGTGACAGAAAATGATACAATGCTGACAACATAAGGGCTCCCCACCACTACTTATGGAATGTTACTTTGTTGAAGGTACTGTATTAAGTGTTTTATATCAAATATCTTTTTCTTTTTTATTAAGGTATCATTGATATACACTTTTATGAAGGTTTCACATGAGCAACATGGTGGTTACTACATTCACCAATCATAATGTCCCTCAATTCTCATCTCTCTCCCTTCCCACCCACTTCCTACACCCTCCCCTTTGATAACCACTAGTCCTTTCTTGGAGTCTGTGAGTCTGCTGCTGTTTTCTTCCTTCAGTTTTGCTTTGTTCTTATACTCCATAAATAAGTGAAATCATTTGGTACTTGTCTCTCTCTGCCTGCCTTATTTCACTGAGCATAATACCCTCTACCTCCACCCTTTGCAAATGGTATAGGATTTGTTCTCTTCTTATGGCTGAATAATATTCCATTGTGTATATGTACCACTTCTTCTTTATCCATTGATCTACTCATGGACACTTAGGTTGCTTCCATATCTTGGCTATTGTAAATAGTGCTGCAATAAACATAAGGGTGCATATGTCTTTTTGAATCTGGGATCTTGTTTACTTTGAGTAAATTCCTAGGAGTGGAATTCCTAGGTCAAATGGTATTTCTATTTTTAGTTTTTTGAGGAACCGTCATATTGCATTCCACAATGTTTGAACTAATTTACATTGCCACCAGCAGTGTAGGAGGGTTCCCCTTTCTCCACATCCTCACCAACATTTGTTGTTGCTTGTGTTTTGGATGTTGGCCATCCTAACTGGTGTGAGGTGATATCTCATTGTGGTTTTAATTTGTATTTTCTTGATAATTAGTGATGTTGAGCATCTTTTCATGTGCCTGTTGGCCATCTGAATTTCTTCTTTGGAGAAGTGTCTGTTCAGATCCTTCACCCATTTTTATTTATTTATTTATTTATTTTAGTGTCATTAATATACACTTACATGAACATTTTGGTTACTAGATTTCCCATATTATCAAGTCCCCACCACATACCCCATTACAGTCACTGTCCAACAGCGTAGTAAGATGCTATAGAATCACTACTTGTCTTCTCTGTGCTATACTGGCTTCCCCGTGCCCCCCCCACTACATTATTTGTGCTAATCATAATGTCCCTTTTTCCCCTTATCCCTCCCTTCTCACTCATCCTCCCCAGTCCCTTTCCCCTTGGTAACTGTAGTCCATTCTTGGCTTCTGTGAGTCTGCTGCTGTTTTGTTCCTTCAGTTTTTTCTTTGTTCTTATAGTCCACAGATGAGTGAAATCATTTGATACTTGACTTTCTCTGCCTGGCTTATTTCACTGAGCATAATACCCTCTAGCCCTATCCATGTTGTTGCATATTGTAGGATCTGTTTTCTTCTTATGGCTGAATAATATTCCATTGTGTATATGTACCACTTCTTCTTTATCCATTCATCTACTGATGGACACTTAGGCTGCTTCCATTTCTTGGCTATTGTAAATAGTGCTGTGATAAACATAGGGGTGCATAAGTCTTTTTCAAACTGGGCTGCTGTAGTCTTAGGGAAAATTCCTAGGAGTGGAATTTCTGGGTCTATATCTAATATCTTATTAAATTATATCAGGAGTCATTATCTTTTCCAAATGGAGGATGAGTGGACAGAGCAAGTGACCAAACATTTTCAAAGTCACACAGGTAGTAACCATGCAGCGGAGATTTAAATCCATGTCTGTCAAACCCACAGCTATTAACCCTAACCCTTAGTCTACTGCTTTACCAAAAATAAAAATAAAAAATCCAGGAACAGACAATCACTGAGCCTATCTCTTACATAACCATGACAGATTCATGCTTGTGCCACACAGTATAAGCCATTTCATGAAAAATCAAGTGGCAAAGTAGTCCAAGCAATCACATGGCTGGTGTATAATGACAGAATAAAACACTGCTTCTCTTCTACTGAAGATGCTCCTCATCTAGAGACAGATAATCAAGTTAATGAAGCTCATGATTCCAGGTGCTCAGTTTTAATATGTTCCCATGACCATACGTTTTTGTAAAATTTTTAGAAGTCATAAGCGTTAGGATTATTGTCTCTGTCTACCAGTTCCCTTTGTCACACTTCACCTTTTATCAAGTGGGGCCTCGGTGTGATCATGAGTATTTTGTAACGTAACAGGGAGAGCTGAAGTGGAAATGCACTTGTTTTGGTTTAGTGACATATAATTGAAGGTTCCAGCCATACATAGAATTAAGTTATTGCTAGCAGCTACAGTGTAAAGGTGGCTTCTAGAAACATTCCTTCCATTTGTGAACTCACCCAGAGCCATGGCATGAAGGTGTGAGGACAGTTATCGTGACTGGAAAAGGGATGTGTCCTATGTTGCTTCAGTCCAAAACTTTGTGCTTAGAGAGGGAGAAATAACATTTGAAATGTACCATGCCAGAAACATATCTGAGAGGTCATTATAAATCTTACAGATCATAAATAGGACACTTGAGAGTGGTATTTCCAAATTTGGCATTAATCCTAAAAAGTTCCATGGCATTACCAAAAATAACTGCATAGTGACAATAACTTTTGTATGAAAATAAGGTACTTCAACCAAGAATGACAGAGGAAATAATAAATTATTTAAAAAAACTATTGCTAGAGAAAATTATTATAAAATCAATGTCATATGAAAAAGCTATCAAAAAGCATGAAGCCAAAAATTATAGGGAAAAATGATGACAGAAGGTGTCAGGCAGTTAATTAATAAAAATAGCATTTTTTTTTCAGTTTGTGCTTTTGTGCAATTTGTCAGCATTGAAAAAGTGTAATTGTAGTAATTTATTTTTTCCACTCTAAATGTTCTCTTTCTTACCATCTATTGTCTGTATAATTTTGTATTATTATTTCTTGAAAGGAGTCCTACTAATTACATAAGCTTCAGGCTCTGCAAGTCACAGGCCATTCCTTATTCTCAAACCAGAAATAATTTTTCATTTGAATTTATCTGAGACTTCTATGGTCTCTTTATTTTTCTGCCACTTACTCATTGTTGAATAAAGTTGAATTATTCTGGTCTAGTGCCTACCACATACAAAATGTTATGCAGAGTTAAGAGGGCTTTCTAAGTAGAGAATCTTTTCTTGACATGATCTTAGCAGTAAGTATTTAGTAAATGGGTATTTCAAAATTGTGCTACAAAGAAAACACACCGTTTTATGTTTATAATAAATGCACAATCCCAAACAACAGCAGTACGTAGCTCTAAGCTAAACACAAAATATAGATGTTGGAATTCCGGGTTTTCTTTGGGATCCTGGACATGCAGTTAGGTGCATTAGATGAGGTGCTATCTTCTGGACGTTACCCCTTCCTCAGCCACACAAACTAAGTATAACACTTAGCATCACCATGTCTTGAAGAAAGAGTTCATAAAAAAACTGAGAACCCAAGGAAAGAGCTTTGTTTATTCTACCATAATAAAAACAAGATATGATTTTCCTTTTGCCCTGCTAGTTATTGAAGATTTCTACTCAAATAAAACAAACACCAAGTACAAAATGGAATGATTAAGCAGACTTAGATAACACAAAAACTTTTAATAAAACCCTTTGAAGTTCTGCCCAAGTTTCTAACTCATATTTACTTTAAAGTTCTCCATCTCATCATATCTTTTTCTCATGGGTTGAAACATCTGGAAAAGAATTTTTAAAATGTAGTGTTGCAGTTCCCAACTGGGGGCAATTCTGCCCCCACAGCATGTCTGGCAATACATAGAGACATTTTTGTTTGTCACAGTGGGTGGGGGGTGGGGGAGTTCTGCCAGCATCTAGTGTACTGAGGTCAGGGATGCTGCTAAACATCCTGCAATAAGCAGGATGGCCACTCACAGCAAAGACTTTTCTGGCCAAAAACGTCAACAGTGCCAAGACTGAGGATCCCTGATCTAGCAGATGGCACACAGGAAGGGTCTAAGTTTAATAAGACAAGACTCAAGTTTTCAAATGATGACTGAAACTGTCACTTTGCAGGACACTGGCTCTTCCCACTTCCTTTCACATAAAAAATACATATGTGCCGTATTTGGAGGTTATGTATTTACATATCTTTTTTCCTTTAAAAAACAAGAACTACCTCCTTTAGTAGTCTGGAGGTCTACTTACTTCTTTTTCTCTTAAGAGCTTTGCACATTTACTCACCTTGCATATAAAATTCTGATTACTAATGTTGTCTTTTGTGAGAGTTCATACCAGTACAACTGTTGGGAAAATAGGAGTTTGCAATAAGTTGAACATGATATGAAGCAGCTGTTTGGGACATAAAGGGTTCGGGGTGTGACTAAAGAGATCATATCTATAGAAGAAGTGAGGAAACAGAGAAGAGCTCTGGAGTGAGGGTAACAAATTCAATTGATATTTTATCAGTCAGACAAAAGAAGGAACTAGCACAGAAAAGCACACTGGAGAAAACTACAAGAGATTGTACATTTAAAACAGAAAGAGAAAAGGCAATTGGAAAAGAGTTCTTGGTGACTCCAGGAAAAGGCCTTATCTTACTAACACTACTAGGCACAGCTATGTCATTCCTCTGGTCACTCTGGGCATTCCTCCTTCCAGGGACAGCATTCAGAACGGGCTACAACAGAGAGTCATTCCCACCTCACTTACTGAAAATAATGCATAAATAAATAATTAAATTTCAGAAGTTAAAGTTATTGAAGAAGGAGATCCTTACAGCATAGGATAACTGAACCTTACAGCCCTGGCTATGCCCCATTTCTCCTGTCCCCAGTTCAATGTCCATAATTATCACACTGGTCACAATGGAGATGGCATTCTCCGCTTAACATTCTGGCCCATGCATGAACATAGACCCTCCCCACCCCCACCCTTACCACCTACATAAACACAAACACAAAAACTCTCCAGCCATTCAGACAGAAACACACACATGCACACAAAATACCCTATTAATGACTAAGGATTAAAAATAAAAAGGTTAAAATGCAAACACACACATGTAATAAATGTCTAGAGATAATTTGAGTTTAAATATGCATTTATATGTCAAATATTTCTCAGATATACTTAAAACACATACGATCTTGCAGGTTCTGTTCTAAACACTTAAATTTTAGCTAGTTGGACCTTACATCATCCTTATGCATAGGTACTTCTATTATCCTTATATATACTTACGTGTGCGAAATTCAATAAGCATCTGTGAAAAACGTTAAAAAATATCATTCAAAATAATCTTTAAAAAGGGTTTTAGATAACTAAAAGACTTATTTTTCCTTTAAGTCTAACAACATTTTCATGATATATGGGAATATTTTGAGTTTTGACATTTATTTTAATATTTCATAAATTACTAAATTCCCTCCAGTTAAGTAATTTGCAGAGTTGTAGCTCTCAGTGGGGAGCTTCCATTCTTAACGCTCAGCAAATAAAGTATAAATGTCTTTAAATATATACCATTTGAAGGAAGTTTGACATCATTAGCCCATAGAGATTTCAATGTTGACCTATTATGGAGTATATTAACAAAAACAAAATGCCCTAAGGTCACTTTTACTAGTTCTACACTTTACTAACCTCATTTTAATCTAGTGTAGGTATTAAGAGCAAATTAACTGTTTTGGACCCCACCCTTCTGTATCACTTACAAAGAATGTAGTTGTGGGCAACCTGTTTAACATTTCTGTGCCTCAGTTTTTTCTTCTCATTAACTATTGTAAACTTCTCATTGAGCCCTTATGAGGACTAAATAAATTAAACTATAAAAGGCATGTAGAATGGTGACTGTCACTAAGTACCTAATAAGATTTCATTATTATTATTGTTGTTGTTGCTATTAAAGATGAAGAAACTGTGGAGGTACAGAGAAGTTGAAGGCACTTGTTCATGCAAGATGCTTGGTAAAGAGAGGTATTGGGTTTAAACCCAGATGGTAACATTACTGAAACCCTTAACTCTTCTATAGCTGTAGAAGACAGGTACTGCTGAGCTATTCCTTTCAAACTTCTAAAGATTATAGGAAAAAACCCAACACCTTAGAATATGGACTATGCACTTAAGAATCTGATTTACTGCAAGCCAATTATAATTTTAAAAACAAGCTTTAATTTTTTAAAACCTTTAATCCTTCTAAGATGATTTCTCTGGGAACTACATCTCCTATTAATTTGACTTTGTTTTTAGATATTAACTATAATTAATTGAAACAACAGTTTTTAAATTAGTAAAGCAAAAATATAGTGTCACACTAAAATGATCCTTTCTGGGATGTTCATTCGTCTGCTCAATGCCCAACTTAATATTTTAAATACACATAATGCCCCAGAACATCAGATCCTCAGTACAACTATTCCCTAAACAAGAATAAATAATTTACTAACCCTGAGCTAGATCATTTTGGGAACACTCTGATTAATTTGTCCCTGTACACATTTTTCTCTTCAGTCTCTGAAACAGCTTTGTACCAGGAACATAGAATCATTTTCATTTGTCAAATAATAATTATGCTGATGTCCTCTATATACCACCTTATCTTTTCTTTGGGGATATTAATTTATGTTAAAACATAAGCTAATTTTTTCTGATACTCCCCAGGAAGAAAATACTGTTAATGCTATTTTTATAGAAATAGTGAAAATGGAAATAAAGATAAGAGTTTATTCAGCAACACCCACCCAACAAAACTTCTAACTATGTGGTAACTATATACTATTTGCATTGGGATTGGATGGGTTAAATCATATAACATGTGAGAAAATCACGGAAATGTGGCATTTGACCACAAACTAGATGGTCCACACATAAGCAGGATTCAAGTAATATAAACTAGCAGCTCAAAGTAAGTAATTTAGAAATGAGTATCATACCCATATAAACCTATATTTAAATACTTCCAAATATGAATTAAACCAAATTTGCAAATAAGCAAATTATGTTTAATAAATTCTTTACCTCAGAAATAGATTGTCTATGATATAGTCAATAGAAAAAATAAACCATAAAACTTGAACTGTAATTCAAAACCTGCAACAATACAACAATAAACTTTTACTGGCTAGGAATATACCAGCTACCTCTGTCCTTTGGATATATGGATGTCCCTCTATTTTTTTTAGTTTTTTTTTAGATTTTTCTTTAACACATGAAGGAGTTCAAATTACTAGCAGAGGACCTATAAAAACCTTAGGCATTGGTGTGGGTCTTAGACAATGGCTTTTTGGGGATGGATTGGTAGCTTTGATTTAACTGCCATTTTATTTGCAAATATAACTACAATTTAACTTCTATGGGAATGATTGGGTCCTATGCTTTAAGATGGGTAAATTCAAAACAACTTGGTAGTCAAGCCACTAAACTCCTCAGATTTTCAGAGGAAACTTCTGGAATATAGAGCCTTTCCTTGAGAGTGATTGCTCCAGCCAAAGATGACAGCACACCAAAATATCCATTGTTCAGACCACGACCTCTTAGTCACAAGTCAATGTCTATTCTGTCAGCAGTATCCCTGCTCAAAATTTCAGAACTGAGCAGGGGCATGCTTGGGGTTTAGACATACCCACATTTACAGCTGAGTTCTGCCACTTGAAGAGATAATGAACTATATATCAATTTCCATATTTGTAAAATGAGCATATCAATACCTACTTCTTAGAGCCATTTTGAGTATTAAATGAGCTGTAGAAAGTCTAACAATATACAAAAGGAGATTTTTTTTGTTTGTTTTCACAGTTTAGAATGAGGTCCCAAAGCTGAAAACAATAAGTAAAAATTACTCCCACATTCCCAAGAAAGATGCCAGGCACATTTATAGATTATAAAGCACATGAATTCTTCCCTTAGCACATCTCTCAGCTCCAGTCTAAATATAATATAGGAGAAAGAAAGAGTGAATACTGCTGCACAGAGGAAGTGTTGGTCCAGTTGTGTGCTTCATACACCTCCCACAATGTGTTTGCCATCTCTCTCAAACCAAATGGGGGCAGATTCAAGAAAACCATACTAGAGAGTGAGTGTAACTTGTAGCAGGAAGACTGCCTTCCTGCCCACACACATGAGCTACAGCAATGGAAGTTTCTTAGGAGTTCAGGAAACATTAAGTGATAAATGTTCTCTCGGGAAAAACTGATGTTTTCTCTGGATATCCCATGAAATAGAAATCAATGTCTTACTTTTTCCTGGAAAATCTGAAGGACATAGGTGCTAGAGATGTCTTTGATGACCGAGCAAAGAGAAAATCAATGGAGTGTACCTACTTAGTTGTTTGTATTTTAGGAATATGTTGGGGGTAATAATCTTGTTTTCTTGTGGGACAGGTAAATACTTAGGAAGGTAACTGAGCCTCAGACACCCGGAAGGAGACCTGACTGTGTGTCAAAGTGAGGAAACCTTTATAAGAAAAGATCCATGTGCTGGAGGATTAAAGATGGCGGCGTGAGAGGTGAAACAGAGGCTTCCTCCTAAAACCGCATATAATATGAAAATATAACTAATACAACTACTCTTGAAAGAGCAACAGGAAAGAGGCTGCAAAAAACTGCATATGCCTGGAGACAAGAGCAGACCTCACGGAAAAGGGTAACATACTAAAGCTGTGGTCCTGTGGGACTGAAGCCCTTCCCACACCCCAGCTCACTGGCAGGAGGAACAGGAACGGAGCAGGGAGGGAGTGGAGATCTGGGACTGCTAAATACCTAACTCTGGAGATCTGCTCTGGGAGCACAAACCTACATTTCATGGTGCTTGCATAATACTCTTGTAATTAGGGGGTTGGAAAGCTGACAGGCAGAATTCCTGGAGAAACTGAGATTCCAGCTGCTTGTGGAAAGCAGGGATCCATACCCAGCTTCTCTGGGACAAAAGAAAGGCAGGCAGTCTGAGAGACTTCCTAAAAAAGAAGCCCTTAGCAAGAGGGCGGCTAAAGGGGAAAGGATTGCACAGAACTTACTGCTCAGAAGAAAGGACAGGTAGACTCTGTCCAGGTGCACACTGCCCAGCAGATTGGGAGCTTTCACAATCTTCAGGTGCTCCAGCTCCCTGGCTGCCTACACAGCTCCAAGAATCCCTTCTGTGACAGGCAGACTAGTGTGCCTTTCTCCTGGCCAGCCCCATGGGCTTGCAAATTGGGAAACCCTACCTTCGCATTATGCCATCCAGAGGGAAGATGTGTCTATAGCAACTAAAACCACAAAGCACAGAGGCTTATACCTGTGTGCTCGGCCCACTGGTTCAGGCAGTGGAGACAGGCATAGCAGCTGGAAAGCAGGAAACAGCTCTTTCCTCTCCCGAGGCACCCACTCTGCATCAGCGACATAGCTTCAGGGGCTGAGCAGCTCCTGAGAGTAGAGCTTCTGGGCACTAGAGAGTGCCTTTCACAAATATGAAACGCCAAAGGAACCTGGTCCAGAGTAAAATTATTAATATAAGTCATGAGAAAGATTTAAATGATATGGACCTCAAGACTCCCTGAAAGGGAGTTCAAAATAAAAATCATTAACATGCTCATGGATGTACGGAAAGATATTCAAGAACTCAGGAATGAATTATGGTCGGAGATCCAATCATTGAAGAGCACAGTGGACGGTATTAAAAGCAGATTGGATATAGTGGAGGAGACAATAAATGAAATTGAAACTAGAGAAGAGGAATACAAAGAAGCTGAGGCACTGAGAGAAAAAAAGGATCTCTAAGGATGAAAGAATATTGAGAGAACTGTGTGACCAATCCAAATGGAACAATATTCAGAAAATAGGGGTACCAGAAGAAGAAGAGAGAGAAAAAGGGATAGAAAGTGTCTTTGAGGAGGTGATTGCTGAAGAATTCCCCAATCTGGGGAAGGAGATAGTCTTTCAGGCAATAGAGGTGCACAGATCTCCCAACACAAGGGACCCAAGGAAGACAACATCAAGACATAGAGTAATTAAAATGGCAAAGATCAAGGATAAGGACAGACTATTAAAAGCAGCCAGAGAGAGAAATAAGATCACATACAAAGGAAAGCCCATCAGGCTATCATCAGACTTCTCAGCAGAAACCGTATAGCTTGAAGGGAGTGGCATGATGTATTTAATGCAATGAAGCAGAAGAGCCTTGAACCAAGATTCCTTTATCCAGCAAGATTATCATTTAAATTTGAAGGAGGGATTAAACAATTCCCAGATAAGCAAAAGCTGAGAGAATTTACCTCCCACAAACAATCTCTACAGTGTATTTTGGAGGGACTGCTATAGAAGGAAGTGTTCCTATGGTTTAATAGCTGTCACCAGAGGTAATAAAACAACAATAAAGAAAGTAGAACAGCTAATTACTAAGTAAATGCAAAATTAAATGAACTATCCCCAAAGCCAATCAAGGGATAGACAAACAGTACAGAATATGATACCTAAGATATAAAGAATGGAGAAGGAAGAAAAAGGAGGAGGTAAAAAAAAAAAAAAAAGAACCTTTAGATTGTGTTTGTAATAGCATATTAAGTGAGTTAAGTTAGATTCTTAGATGGAAAGGAAGTTAATCTTGAACCTTTGGTAACCAGGAATCTGAAGCCTGCAATGCCAATAAGTACATACCTATCCATAATCACTCTAAATGTAAATGGACTGAATGCACCAGTCAAAAGACATAGAGTCACTGAATGGATAAAAAAGCAAGACCCATCTATATGCTGCCTTCAGGAGACTCACTTTAAACCCAAAGACATACACAGACTAAAAGTGAAGGGATGGAAAAAGACATTTCATGCAACTAATAGGGAGAAAAAAGCAGGAGTTGCAGTATTATATCAGACAAAATTGACTTCAAAACAAAGAAAGTCATAAGAGACAAAGAAGGACATTACATATTGATAAAAAGATCAATCCAACAAGAAGATATAACCATTATAAATATCTATGTACCCAACACAGGAGCTCCTACATATGTGAAACAAATACTAACAGAATTAAAGGGGGAAATAGAATCCAATGCACTCATGCTAGGAGACTTCAACACACCACTCACTCTGAAGGACAGATCAACCAGACAGAAAATAAGTAAGGAGAGAGAGGCACTGAACAACACATTAGAACAGATGGACCTAACAGACATCTACAGAACTCTACACACAAAAGCAGCAGAATACACACTCTTTTCAACTGCACATGGAATATTTTCAAAAATAGATCATATACTAGGCCACAAAAAGAGCCTCGGTAAATTTAAAAAGATTGAAATTGTACCAACCAGCTTCTGAGACCACAAAGGTATGAAAATAGAAATGAATTACACAAAGAAAATGAAAAATCCCACAAATACATGGGGGCTTAATAACATGCTCCTAAATAATCAATGGATCAATGACCAAATAAAAACAGAGATCAAGCAACATATGGAGACAAATGACAACAATAATTCAACACCGCAAAATCTGTGGGATGCAGCATAGGCCGTGCTAAGAGGAAAGTATATTGCAATACAGGCCTACCTCAGGAAAGAAGAACAATCCCATATGAGTAGTCTAAACTCACAATTAATGAAACTAGAAAAAGAAGAACAAATGAGACCCAAAGTCAGTAGAAGAAGGGATATAATAAAGATTAGAGCAGAAATAAATAAAATCGATAAGAATAAAAAATAGAAAGGATCAACGAAAGCAAGAGCTGGTTCTTTGAGAAAATAAACAGAGTAGATAAACCCCTAGCCAGACTTATCAAGAAAAAAAGAGAGTCTACTCACATACACAGAAATGAGAAAGGAAAAATCACTACGGACAACACAGAAATACAAAGAACTATTAGAGAATACTATGAAAAATTATATGCTAACCAACTGAATAACCTGGAAGAAATGGACAATTTTCTAGAAAAATACAACCTTCCAAGCCTGACCGAGAAAGAAACAGAAAATCTCAACAGACCAGTTACCAGCAACAAAATTGAACTCGTAACCAAAAACCTACCTAAGAACAAAATGCCTGGCCAGATGGCTTCACCACTGAATTTTATCAAACATTTAGTGAAGACCTAATACCCATCCTCCTTTAAAGTTTTCCAAGGAGTAGAAGAAGAGGGAATACTTCCAAACTCATTCTATGACTCCAGCATCACTCTAATAACAAAACCACGCAAAGACACCACAAAAAAGAAAACTACAGACCAATATCCCTGATGAACATAGATGCAAAAATACTCAACAAAATATTAGCAAACTGTATTCAAAACTACATGAAAGGATCATCCATCATGATCAAGTAGGATTTATTCCAGGGATGCAAGGATAGTTCAACATTCGAAAATCCATCAACATTATCCACCACATCAACAAAAAGAAGGACAAAAACCACATGATCATCTCCATAGATGCTGAAAAAGCATTTGACAAAATTCAACATCCATTCATGATAAAAACTCTCAACAAAATGGGTATAGAGGGCAAGTACCTCAACATAATAAAGGCCATATATGACAAACCCACAGCCAGCATTATACTTAATAGTGAGAAGCTGAAAGCTTTTCCTTTAAGATCAGGAACAAGACAAGGATGCCCACTCTCCCCACTTCTATTCAACATAGTACTGGAGGTCCTAGTCATGGCAATCAGACAACACAAAGAAATAAAAGACATCCAGATTGGCAGGGAAGAAGTTAAACTGTCCCTGTTTGCAGATGACATGATATTGTACATAAAAAACCCTAAACAATCTATTCCAAAACTAAGAGATCTAATATCTGAATTCAGCAAAGTTGCAGGATACAAAATTAATGTGCAGAAATCTATGGCATTCTTATACACTAAGAATGACCTAGTAGAGAGAGAAATCAGGAAAACAATTTCATTCAAAGTTGCATCAAAAAGAATAAAATACCTAGGAGTAAACCTAACCAAGATAGTGAACGACCTATAGTCTGAAAACTACAAGACACTCATGAGAGAAATTAAAGAAGATACCAATAAATGGAAACACATCCCGTGCTCATGGATAGGAAGAATTAATATTGTCAAAATGGCCATCCTGCCTAAAGCGATCTACAGATTCAATGCAATTCCTATCAGAATACCAAGAGCATTTTTCAATGAACTAGAGAAAATCTAAAATTCATATGGAACCACAAAAGACCCTGAATAGTCAAAGCAATCCTGAGAAGGAAGAATAATGCTGGGGGGATTATGCTCCCCAGCTTCGAGCTTTAATACAAAGCCACAGTGCTCAAGACAATTTGGTACTGGCACAAGAACAGACCCATAGACCAATGGAACAGATTAGAGAGCCCTGATATAAACCCAACCATATATGGTCAATTAATATATGATAAAGGAGCCATGGACATACAATGGGGAAATGACAGCTTCTTCAACAGCTGGTGTTGGCAAAACTGGACAGTTACATGCAAGAGAATGAAACTGGATTATTGTTTAACCCCATAAACAAAAGTAAACTTGAAATGGATCAAGGACCTGAATGTAAGTCATGAAATCATAAAACTCTTAGAAGACAACATAGGCAAAAATCTCCTGAATATAAGCATGAGTGACTTCTTCCTGAACACATCTCCTCGAGCAAGGAAAACAAAAGCAAAAATGAACTCATGGGAGTACATCAAACTAAAAAGTTTCTGTACACCAAAGGACACCATCAACAGAACAAAAAGGCATCCTACAGTATGGGAGAATATATTTGTAAATGACATATCTGACAAGGAGTTAACAGCTAAAATATACAAAGAACTTACATGCCTCTACACCCAAAAAGCAAATAACCTGATTAAAAAATGGGCAGAGGATATGAAGAGACAGTTCTCCAAAGAAGAAATTCAGATGTCTAACATGAAAAGATGCTCCACATCACTAATCATCAGGGAAATGCAAATTAAAACCACAATGAGATATCACCTCACACCAGTAAGGATGGCCACCATCCAAAAGACTAAGAACAACAAATACTGGCCAGGATGCAGAGAAAGGGGAACCCTCCTACACTGCTGGTGGGAATGTAAGCTAGTTCAACCATTGTGGAAAGCAATGTGGAGATTCCTCAGAAAACTAAAAATACAAATACCATTTGACCTGGGAATCCCACTCCTTGGAATTTACCCAAAGAATACAACTTCTCAGATTCAAAAAGACGTATGCACCTCTGTTTATTGCAGCACTTTTTACAATAGCCAAGATATGGAAGCAACCTAAGTGTCCATCAGTAGATGAATGGATAATGAAGAAGTGGTACATACACAATGGAATACTATTCAGCCATAAGAAGGAAACAAATCCTGCCTTTTGCAAGAACATTGATGGAGCTTGAGGATATTATGCTCAGTGAAATAAGCCAGGTGGAGAAAGACAAGTGCTAAATGATTTCCCTCATTTGTGGAGTATAACAATGAAGCAAAACTGAAGGAACAAAATAGTAGCAGACTCAGAGACTCTAAGAAGGAATTAGTGGTTACCAAAGGGGAGGGGTGTGGTTGGTTCGGTGGGGAGGGTGGGAGAAGGGGATTGTGGGGTAATATGTTTAGTACACATGAATCACGGGGAGAACAGTGTAGCACAGAGAAGGCAAACCATGAATCTGTGTCATCTTACTACACTGATGGACAGTTACTGAATTGGGGTATGAGTGGGGACTTCATAATATGTGTAAATGTAGTAACCACATTGTTTTTTATGTGAAACCTTTATAAGAGTGTATATCAATAATACCTTAAAAAATTTTTTTAAAAAGAAAAGAAATGAAAAGGTCCATGTGACATGCAAGTTCTCAGTGTAGGAACTAAGAGGCATTGTGAATTGTCAGCAAGGGTGTGCAACCAAACACCCAGGGAACCAGAAGTAGAAACTCCAGAGAAGGTGTGGGTGTTGGGATCAGAGGGAATCTTCAGAAAACCCTCAAAAATTATTCCATGGGAAAGTAAGAGAGAGAAAGAGGGATGATGAGAGCAAGCACAGGCACACCTGAATTTGGGCACTCGAAGGTTAGATTACAACAGTACTAGTCAAGTCATATCTTTATGCCTCCTCATCCCACCATCTACCAGCTATGGAAGAGCCTACTTGTCATAAAATCAGGGAGAGGAGTGGAAGAGCGGGGTGAAGGGGAGCAGACAGACCACATGCCTCTTCCTCTCCTCCCCATGCTGTTGTTCTGCTATTCCCAGTCCTAGAGAAGATATCTTAGTCCAGGGACTACTATAAGAAAAATACCATAATCTGGATGGTTAATGAACAACAAACATTTATTTCTCAGAGTTCTAGACGGTGGAACGTCCAAAATCATGGTGCCAGCTGGTTGGTGTAGGTAAGAACTCACTCCCTAGATGGCCATCTTTTCACTGTGACTTCACATGGAGAAAGGAGAGAGGGAGCTCTTCAGGTCTCTTTTATAAGGGCACTGATCCAATTCATGGGGATTCCACCCTCATATCCTAACTACCTCCCAAAGGACCCACCTCCTACTAGATCAAATTGGGGTTAGAGTTTCAACAATTGAATTCTGGGGAGACATAACATTAAATTTATAACAGAAGGTAAGGTGAGTGAAACTTGGAATTGCAAGAAAGGCTGAAGCTTTTGTATCTTATTATTTTCTGGACTTTTTAATATCTGAACACTTGACTCAAAAATATGAATGTGATTGGTCAAAGCAGCAGAACTGTCCTGTGTTATTGTTAAAAGGTGGGGAAGGAAGATTTTGTACATTAATGTATAGAAATATTAGTATAGTAACCAGAAAAAAATACATATACATTCTTCAAGGATATTTTACAGTCTAAAATTTAACTTACTATGTCTGCAAAGAGGATATATTATATATGACATATACTGTGCATCCATCTGAATTTGAGTGTGTGTGTATGTGTGTTTCTTTTACTCTATATCCTAGGAGGGTGGGAGTTGGCTAAAATTAACCCACACACCAGAATGAGTTACTTCCAGTTCTTCACCTATTATTATCTGCAGTCAACATTAATGATCAATCTATTAACACAGTGCATGTTAGGTATGATTTTTCAGTGATGAAAATAATGATGCTTAAAACATAGCTTATCTACAACAGCACACTTGCCTTTACATAATAGGATATACAAATTTGGCAACCCAAATACCAGAATGGTTCTTAAGAATGGTTTCCTAAATTAAATTCAGAATGTTCTGTTTTACAGCTGTTGGTTCAGAGGTTACTAGGATGTCTTACTCCAACTAAGTGAATTCTGCTTAGGATACTGTTGCATTGTCTCATCTGAATCTTTCATTGAAGGCACCACAGGAGCACCTAAAAAGGACTGGAAGCTTACAGAACTGGAATGGCTCTTTCTCCCTAGTTTGTTAGTGTCTGTATGGTAGTATGTGTTGACTTTATTATAAACTGTTAACGAGGAGGAGATATTGTCCATACCCACCTCTATTTGGTAGCTACTTCAATTAATTTTAATCTTAAACCTAAGAGCTGTGTGTAACCAAGCTAAAACATTTTTACTAAGACAATCAGCATGTCACTAATCTGCTTAAAAACCGCTGGGGTCTCGTCCTCACTGAAAGAATAAAGGTTAAACTACTTAATCTGACGTTTAAATCCCATTACAAATCGGCTCAATTTAACCTTATATTCTAATCTCCATCTCACACAACCCACAGTCCAGTTACATTCATTCATTTAACAACTATTTGTTGAACAGTTGCCAGGCACTATATGTTTTTCTAGGTAAAACAGAAATAGTCCCTGTCTTGCAGAATACAGAGTCTGACAAAAGGAGTTATTCTATTCTACCAAATACTTGAAAAACATTACAGAAATTCAGAGGAATGAGTGAATGTCTCTGGTGGTTTTGTGGATGGCTTTAAAGACTGACTTTGATTTCTCAAATGCAGGTTACTTTCTCATGCCTTTCTGTGGTTGACCATGATGTTCCCTTCACCTGGACTACTCTTCCCACTCAGCCTTTTAATTTTATGGAAAATTATACTCATTAGGAGTTAAGTCTTCTCTATTGTGTACTTTCTCTGCAGCTTCCTTCCTACGTCTATCTCTTCCACTACTGTCTTCATAATGCATTATTCATATATTTACTATAGCACTAATCATATTTCATTTTAATAGAAGTTTGAAGTAGTCATCTTCCCATTAAAATTGTGCACAATGTGCTTCATTGATCAAGATCCACATGTAAGGTTCTAAAAAGTGTTTTAAAAATAAATAATTAATAAATGGCATTATGGAAATAAGTATAACTTAGAAGATTAAGTCAATTAGAAACTCTGGAGGAGATACTCCTAAGAAATTTTAGTTGCTGATTGTCTTACCATAGGCCCACCCAGTTATCATGAGTAGATTAAAGATTAATACTAAGGAAGCTATTGTCTTGAACCCAACCTCCAAGAGGTCAGTTTGCTTCATTCGGTTCCAACACTCGCTGCAACCCAAACTCTAAATGATCTTTTCATAAATAAATGTAAAAGTAGCAACAGACTATAAGCATAAATGTGTTCTGCCTAAAATCATTAGTGCAACTGCAATAGGATTTTACTAATAGTCAACCAAACTATATGTTAAGTCCACAAACTATATGTTAAGACCTGGATGGCTTTGAGGAAGTTTTAAAAATACTGCCTCATGTACCAATTCTATAGGTGAGAATCTGAGACCCAGAGATATTCAATATTTTATTTAGAAGTTTGAATATACAAATCATTATCCCTTCGAGTAATCTGCAGTCTTCCTGAATGAAGCATGTTACTTACTCCACAATCATGACATTCATGAACTTAATATTCAGGGTTCTGGTATTCTTGATCACATTGAAAATCCATGATTCACTTGTGATTCATTGATTTACAAAGGTGAATAGTATGAGTCACTTAGCTTGTGATCAAAACCAATAATCAGCTCATAATATGCTATTTTTCTAATATTTTCTCCATTCATCACTTAGGTAAGTAATAACTCTTGAAAAATCACATATGCAAATATTTCTTTTGAAAAATTGGCCCTGGCATAAGGCAAAATAAAAGTCCAATTGAAGACACTGAGTTAGAAGAAAAAAATATAAAGCCAACAGATATAATACATCTTTAATTCTTAGTCTGGGCATAATAGTTTCAAATGGTCTCAAGAGTCAATGGTCAAATTCAGTGTTGATCTATCACTTGAATATAATCTACAATATGGTGTGTATGGAAATGTGAAAAGTATTTTTAAAACTATTTCAATGAGTTCTCTAGTCAGTGTAATATTTTTACAGCATATATGATAAAATGTTAATGAAAACTGAAAAAGATGGGAAATATGGGCTGTGGGCACATGTTGGTACATATGTGACTTTTGGTGATACTGTGATTCAAGGAGAATTTATCTGCTTTGGTAAATATTTCTGCAGTTTTGATTTAGGAAATCTTTGAAGATCTGAGATATTTGGCTTATGGATGCCAAGCATAAACTCTCAAAATGTTAAGAAATAAGTTAAGGCAAAGGTGAATATTCAATAAAGATTTAAGGTCTTTGTGGAGTGGTAGTAGTCAAGAAAGGTTCAGGGACCAATATGTTTTGAATCATGCACTAATTCAGTAAATTTTTTTTCAAGTTACTGTTGTATAGAATAATTGAAAGAACCACCAATGATTTAAAACAAAGCAAAACAAAATATTGTGGTCAAGGGGCATATCCAGTACTGCCGAAATCATCGTACTTATTAAGCACTGTGCAATCCCCCCTTTTTGAGATTTTCAAAACAGTATCACATATGTAATCACTTGTTTACTAGTCATCTTCCATAGTTTCCCTCATCATTCCTTTGGCTAAAATACATCATATCTCTATTACTCAATAACCGGTCAGCTCAACCGTTCACATGGAGAATAAACCATGTTTGTCTTGTTCAGCACCAAATCCCTGAAGCTTAATACAATGTGGTGAGAATGGGTGCTCAGTAAGTATTACAAAACGAACTACAGTAATTTACAATATGAGAGATACTGATAAGTAAGCATACCATTATTTTATATTATAGAGACTTTGAAAGATTGACCAACTACCAAGTTGTGTCAAAAGTTTTACAGGGGAAGAAAAACTTGAGAGAAATTTTGAAGAAAAGGGAAGAGCTCTGTAAGCGAAGAATCAGAGGGGGGAAATATTTCCTATAGTGTCAAATAATAAATAGCTACAAAAATCCTGATAAAAACTGATTTAAGAAAACATAATGGACTTAACTGGAGCTCTATGTTGAAACAGCTTGAGTTAGAGCCTGACTCATACTCAGACAGTACAGTAATATCCATCTCTTGGCCCTGCTTCCTCTGGGTTTTCTCCATCGTTAGGTTTCACAGATTGTCCCTGACACTAGGCTCTTTCCTCCTAACTGCTTCAAGTCTCAGTCCCAGCCTCACACCCTTTCCCCAAGTCCAGGAAGTAAGTCCAGCATTCCTAACTGACGTCCTAAAGTCTACTGTGATTAGACAACCTTAGTTGTACTTCTAAATCAGTAAGATACTCCATACTCCAATATCAGCCTAAGTCCCAGAGAATATGGTTTTATCTACCAACATCATGATGGGAATGTGGTAAAGGAAGGTTTCTTAAAAAAATTTGGCTAACAGTTTCCATAAAGAAGGGGAAAATATGCACTGATGCAATTGTTATGCATCATAAGTGCCAAGGTAGGCTTTATATATTTAGTCCTAAAATCAGCCACTGGAAAAAAAAAGCAGTTTACTCATGTAAGGAAGATAAAATCCATTCACGTTTGTCTCCAAGGTCATCTGAAAATACAGAAATATAGGAAGGCATTAATATCAACAACAACTATAGTCACAGCTTCTCAGAGTATAGAAGAATCTTTGGCCCAGTTCCTAACCAGAAAGTTAAATATGACATCTCTCAGTGGTTATGCAAGTATAAATTTATGCCTAGGACCCATCCCCCCTGAAATGAAAAACAGAAACATGAAGGACTGATATGGATTCCACCCTGAAATAGAACTGAATCAGACAGGCTAGGCTAATCTGAGACCCCTGGAGGAGTTTCTGTAAACAGCCTAAGATTAGCAACTTCCTCCTCCCCCTACAAATTAAATAAAATTTTCTCTTTAGTGGGAGGAAGAGAAAATCTCAATGTTGCCCTGGGGACACATTAAACTTCTGTATGAGGCTTAGTTTTCATCTATTTTAGCTCCAAAATGACATAAAGTCAGGAAACTTAAGAGCAGAGGTTAAGGCCAGAGTTTGTTAGACTTCCATGAGCTAAGAATGACTATTTGGCTGTGGGCCCAGCCTAATATCACCAGGCCTTAACTAGAAAAAAATAGGTCTCCCACAAATAGCAAGGTGCCTGCCAAATACTGGCCAATCCTATTAATTTAGCATTTGAGGCATACTATTCTGTCCATACTGTGCCTACCTTCCACTGCCCCACAACATGGATCTTCCACTCTAGCTAAGCAGGTCTTTTTTGGTCACTCTCCTACCAGAAGTGAAAATCCCCCACATCTACCATTGAGAACTCTTCCTGTTATAGCGATAGAAGAATCAAATCAAATGGGCAATAACCAATAAGGAATTCCTTGGCCCAGCAACTGAAATACTTGGGAGGAAGGCTGACTTCAGGAACAACTTAAATCAAGGACACAGACTAAATTATCAAAGAATAGGAAAGCAGTTAATGCCCCAAAGAAATTTGGAGTGTTCATATAGGAAGAAAGAAGTATGTATGCAGGGGTGGCAAAAAATAAATTAGCATGCACATGCATACACAGATACTTTATGACACAATGTTCTGTGGTCAATCCATGTCATTCCATTCCCCAGGAATGCCCTCCTTTTACAAAACAAGACCATCCCTCTTAACATTTCTTTCTTTTTCTATACTCTTGGGCCATATTGATATATTCTTCCAAAAGTCCAGAACACATGTTTTTTATCAATGGCTTTTCCTTTGGCATACACTATAATGGAGTTACCTCATTTTCCCCCTCATTTTCCACTGACTAATTGGATCAGTCCCAATTTAGAATCAGCTTGTGTGGGCTGTGAGTTAAATCTTGAAATCTGCTCGATGGAAGAGATAAAATGCTTCCCCTAACAAATGGTATAACACAGATTTTCCAGGATAGCTTAGCAAAATTCAACTAATTTATCATGTAACTAAGGTAAAATAATTTGACTTTCCAGAACCATCCTAAATCCCTTACTGTTCTCTGACACCTGACACTTATATTGGAAGAGAGAATAATGCTTCCCCCTCTTGCCTCACTGGATGTGGGACCTGGAAGGTGGAGCTCATTCCCATATTCAGCAATAGAGAGGCTGGATTCACACAGGAGGCACAGATGCTCCAGCAGGTGGGCTTGAGTGATATGGGATGGAGGATGGCGGGCAGAGGAGATGCAGAACAGAATGTGATAGTTGTGGGGGATGAGAAGTCTAGTGTGGATAGGGATAAAAATTGTGGCTAAGTCAGGACCTGGGTGGGTATACATCAGAAAGAAACAGTAGAGGGAAGACTAGTACAAGTCAAGAGATATTATAACAGAAGCGTAGACTGTAAGACCCAGAAAAGACTCTAGCTTAATTTTCAGGAAACTAAAGGCTATTAAACTGACATTGGCACATTCACCCAGTGACTATATGGAAAATCCTCCATACAGGCTCTCCTTTTATTTTTTGGTTGCTTTCTCCTTCTTTGTAACCACCTACCACTGATGATCCTAATATGACCACATTCAGAATGAGAACATGGGCCTGAGATGAAAGGATGACCCTAACTATTATTGCTGGACATTCATGGATGAGAATGAGGCAAGGGATGACAGTGAAGTCTAGGACATCAGGAAAAATAAGCCGATACCAGCCCAGACAGTACCCATTCACACACATGCACACACTGATGTGAGTGTATCAAAGTATGTTGCTGTATATACATGGTTATTCAGTAAGTATTAATGTAATGAGTGAATGTTTTCTCTAATACTCACTAAAAGCAGACACCATGTTGTAGTCTCCTTTTAATTAATTCTTATCCTTGTACAGTGTCTTTCTTTCATTTTAGTAGGTTTCACATTATATTGTTGACCCATAAATAATAAATAATTTATACACTGGAACTTCAACTAATCCCCCTTATTCTCTCACCACTTCTTTGTGATGAAATGGTCACTTTCAATTAAAATTTGAAAGTATCTGCATATGTATTTTATGGAGCTAATAAAAACCTACTTTGTAAAAAATAAAAATACATTCTTTAAAGAATCCTTAGAATAAGGATATGAGTTAAATTGTTGAAGAATAGTTCCATTTTACATCTGAGGCAACACAAGATAAACAAATTATCCAAGATCTCTGTGGTTATTCTCGTGTTCATCAGATATTATGAAGGATGTAGCATTTGTATGTAGCAGTCAGGCACTCCCTTGGCTCTGCTACAGAACTGACCCCTTTGTTAAATACTTTTGCTTTGAGACTTATTTCCACTATGGTCTTGGAAATGGAGCTTAAATTCTGAAATCTGATTGGCTGGAGCTAAATATTCAGTGACAAGGAAGAATTATGAAACACTAAATTGTACTTATCTACCACAGAATCAGATAAGAATTCTAAAGAAAACATGTGAAGGACAGACAGAGGGGAAAGATAATTTCTTCAATGTTAATGGAAAATAAACCAACAAATGATGTGATCAGGATTTTTATATGACCAAAAATGTTTAGATCCATAGTCCCAGATTTTTTTAATTAAATTTTACTATTTGGGAATTTAATCATAAAACCACTCTCAAGAGAATTTGGTTTAAAAGTTGCAGAGTTGCAAAAGTTAATACAGTCATGTGTGTACCTATGGAACACACCCTAGTTTTCAGATTCATGATTTCCTTTCCTCACAGCAACTCCTCTGAATGGCCCAGCAATTTTTGGGTTGAGAAGACACAAGGGAGTAATATAAGTAGGCAGAACACTGGAAATGCAGAATGTGGAGACATTTCATCTCTATTGAATATATATTCTAAGCCCCATTCCTGCATAAGGTATTTTTTCACATTTTCTCAATCTCATACTCAACTCTGCAAAGCTTGTGTCCCACTGAGAACAGGCAAAAAGTATTAAATAACTTGCACAAGTTCTAAAATCTGCTGTATCTGAGTCACGGCCAGAGCTGTCCTATGACAAAGCCCATGTCATGTCTCTTGTCATGACCACTCCAGGGCCTGACAATGCAGGGTATAGAAATTATAGGCTGACCTCTATATATAATTTTTTGTGTGATCTGGGAAAAGCTACTCATGCTCTCTTGGCCTCATTTTCATTTTCTTATATAAAAGAAGTTTATGAATCTAGTTTTTCCCATCTACAGGTTTAATTTAGTCAAATTAATCCAGATCATGAATATTGTCACTAATAACTCTGCCTTCTTGTCAACGTTCAGAGAAGTCTTCTCATTTCTAAAGGCTAGATTACTTCTTAAAAGATGAACACAAGGAAGGCTTTCCTCTGCCCACTTTTATCTGGAGTGGAAATACAATAGAGAAGTTTAATTTCTAGCACAGAGAAAAGCTCAAGTTTTCCTTTTCCAGCTCCCACTGAAGTAAAGTGAAATCCCCAACTGCTTCCAAAAGCCCAAAAGCCCATGGTATCCTGAGAACACTGTTTCATAAAGTCAGTGTTAAAACTAACACAGCCTCACTGGATCCAAGACAAAAGCACTGAGCACCTCCTGCCAGCATGGGGCATCGACAACCAAACAGCCAACAAAAAACAGATTTCTCATGCAGCCAACACTTTTCTCTTTTATTTCTAGCACCTCTAGAACAAACGTCCCTCTACAATTATCTCTTTTGTTAGAGAACAGTGAATGCCCACAGTTATCTCTAGGCTCATAACAATTTTCTTTGATGTGTGGCATTTTACTATCAAGAGCAATCTAAGTATATATGGTCCTTCCTACCAAATCCTCCTATATTTTAACATTAAAAATTAATATTACTTATCAAATAAAACAAGTGCTCTTGAAGTTTGTTATGTTTACTCTCTGCATAGTCATATTCCTATGGACAACCATGCCTGATTCTGAGAAGCTCAGTTTGCACTATATATATTCTGCAATTTGCCTTACATGGATTATAATCCCCAGAACATGACCAGTAACCACATTCTGGAACATCACTAAATATGTAATCTATACTATATAATGTATTTAAAAATAGCATTTCCTAGATACTTATTAGTTACAGATATTGTAATTTATTTCATTTCATATTAACTACTCTATGAGGTAGAGATTTTTATATCCTTACTATATATGAGGAAACAGAAACATAGAGATTCATTGAACTTTCTGAAGTCACACAACTAAAGTATCAGAGCAACTTCTGAACTCTGGCTTGACTCTAGGGTCTAAGCAACTACCTTTCTATTGCTGTTCATGTGAATAATAATTTTAATTTACATGGGGTTACTAAATTATCTCATTATCTCCACTCCTGGGTAGACAACTTTTACTTCTATACCAAACAGTCAGTGTTCAGTTAAAATATGTAGCTCAGAAAATTACAAAAATAAATGTCATAGACTTTTGGATTTACTTATGAAAAGTAGAAAATAAGAATATTAAATCTAAGATTATCTTTGTAGTTTGTATTTTCTACTCACAAACTGGAGCAAGAACCTTCTGCACAGACTTTTCAGAGATCATAAACAAGTATATTTAGCTTTGAGAACTCAAATTATAGACTGGGAAAAAAGCAAAGGACAAGCAAAATAAAATCTGAAATATGAGAATGTGAAAGTAAGATACAAACATGGAGAATTCAGGTAGTTAATTGGTTATGTAAAAATAGGCAAAATACTGCCATCAATAATAGAATCTACCACAACTGACTAAAGGGACAAACAATGGTTTCTCCAACGTCGATGCAGAGATGAAAAGCATCCCCATATCAGGCAGCACAATGAGCTTTGAAAAGGCTCAAGATCTATGTGAGGGACCATAGCCACAGGAGTTGGAGGGGGGATCAGAAGCCAGTGATGAGTTTCCTAGTGTGCAAATACATATTAAGTGGTAAGCAATCAGAATTTATGGTGACTTGCAGGATTTCCTGGACCTTCCCCACAAAGGGCCTTATTATTTTTTAATCAAATGCCTATGAAAAATTAAATCAGAGAATCTCTGAAAGAGGTTCAGAGAATGTACTGTTCAAGTTCCTTTTTTTTCAAATGAGAGAACAGGTCCAGAGTGGCCTTCTCTTGACGGATCTGCCCACTGCCTAATCTCAGCCACTGTGTCATGCGGGGCTCATCCCACTCCAGCAATTACTCAAGAAGAAACCATCAGGGCATACAGTTGGATCTGAGGGGTATCGCTGCATCCTTTTCCTGTTTACTCAGTGATTTTCAGTGTGGTCTGGGGTCAGGGCAGAGGTGAAAGCTTTGTAATCTCAGCATGATTCTGGAACTGACACAGCTATGTGTCTTTTCATGCCTGATCATCAGCATGGTCTATGATTTTTTTTTCCCTGAAATCTCAGCCTAGTGTCTGTTTATCAAGCTGATGCAATGATTCTGTGAGCTGTAAAATATCCTTTTAACAAATATCTTTATTTTTAAACAGACAGACTCTGATTCATAAAAATTATTTCTCCATAGTACAATTATCATCTTCTTGCTTTCCATAGTTTCGTTGTTGTTAAAGTTTTATACATGCGCCTTTTCTCTTCTACAGTTTAGCTTTTTGGTGCCCACTACTTGATGCCTACATCTGTCACTATCTTCTCTTTCCTTACTGCTAACTACAGCTTGTAAAAAGTGTGTGGAGAATCTCGATTTGTCCTAGTTCTTTTGTCTTCCTTGAATTATTCCCTTTCTTGAATGAAGTAAAATGATTTATTTATTTGAGAAATTAAAAATAATGAAGCTGATAAAAAGTGAGAGCTGTAATTTTACCTGGATATAGTAGATGACCATTTACATATATGTACTAGCCATTTCTACATACGGAAAAATTTTGTTTGGAATAGGGCTAGGGGTTTGTAAGGCTGGGGGGAACAATGGCTGCAAAAATAGTGCTAAATATGAATATCCTTAAAACCCTAAGCAATTGTTTTCTTAGTATCTAATTCTTTTATGTGGGCCTCTATGCTATGGTCCCAGCCTGAGAATGAGACTGGATTAGAGAGGTCCATGGAAATGCTGTGAGAGACATCTGGAGACCTGAAAATTCTCAGATGTCAAGAAACTATATTTAGTCAAGGACTCAGACACAATTTGACCTCTTTCTATGTCTATTTTCATGTAAATTGTTTCTAATTTTTAAGTGTATAAAAAAGTTAAATTCCTTTAATATATTTTTTCTCTCATCATAAAAGTAATACATAATAAATCAAGAAAATTTGGAAAACAGCAAAAATCAAGAGATAAATTATTCTGTGATCCTATACCTTAAGATGAACAGATATCATTATTTTGTTACATTTTTTTACTTGCACAAATCTCATGTAATTAATTATAAAATATCTACATAAAATTTATAGTCTGCATAATTTTTCTGCTTCTTCAAGTGTTATGCCTTGAATATTTCCAGTGCCAATAAAATGTTCTATATCAGTTTTAAAAGTCTCCAAACACTACTTCTCAGGGGTGGGGAGTATGTTATAGTATAATTATTTAATAAATTCAATATTGTTGAACTCTTGTTTTCCATTTTCTATATTAAAGCAGCACTGCAAGAGCACCTTTGTTCCATTATTTCTATGTATATACCTGATTTTCCTAGATTTCTACTTCAAATTCCTATTGGTGGAATTTCTGAATCCAAAGCTATGCATGTTGTGAAATTCATTTGAAACATAAACATGGCAAATTTCTTTCCAGAATACTCATTAGCCTCAATACTTTTGCTTATATAACTCAAAATAGTGGTCTTTCAATGTGTTTCTACTATTATACATGGACATACTTTCATATATGCATAATTTGACTAATTCACAGTGTGCATCTGTACCCCACTACTTTATCTCCCACTTAAAAATAAAAAATCATTAAAATTAAAGAGAGATTGACTAACTACAAATGAATCTTGAATCTGTTTTACTTTTAAGGAGAATAATACTTGCAAACTGAGTAAAGCACATTTTCTAAAGTTAATTATAAATGACTGGTGGTATACCTGATTCCATAGTTTAGATGAGAACCTACCCACTGCTTTAGAGAGAGTTCCCTGTCAATTGCTTCCCAGGAAGATCGTTATGAATATAGATCATGGCTATATTTCATCATGTCAATCGGAGAATCTCATCAAAACATTTCATCACAAGTCTTGATTTTCTGTATAAAGTGTTGGGTAAGCCAAAGTACTGAAGTCTATTCCAAAAAATGGGAGTGAAATATTTTTATTTGGTATCAGAAAGACATGATAGCAGGAAACTTTTGAGGAGTGATATCTATATATCTGTATCTGTATCTATCTATGTACAATTTCATGAATTCCACCAGGTATTATGGGGTAAAGCAAAGGTCACTTATCAATACTTCCATTAGCAATCCCTTGTATGCTATCAGAGAAGCAAAATTTTAATTCATCAATTTGAAATATAGTAGATGCACTCAATTCCTAGTAGAATATTTTAGGCAGGCATTTAACAAAATGATAGCTTTGAGGTTATTTCCTTTTACAACATTACATTAGCATTAACTTTTCATTTTACAAGGGCAGCAAAAGTACACATATTCTATGAACCTAGGTTGCTCCTCTTGAAACAGAATGAGTTGAAGGTCCCTAGACAGAACCATTAAGAGATCAGTTACATTAAAAAAAAATTCCACAAAAGAAGTGAAGGTTTCTATCAATTGGTCCATCTTTGTAAAGTAATATTTGGAACAAGTAATTTAGCTCCTTCTGTTCATACATCTCTTTGCTGGTCGTTTTTTGGGGAACAGAAGTACAACATACCTCTTATACTGTGGGAGTTTATTCTTTATTTGATAAAATTACATTGAAAGCTATACCCAATATCTAACAGCTAAAACATTTAAATGAAAGATTAAATGTAGAAAATAAACATTTCACATTGATATCAATGCCATGGAAATGAGTACTCTAGACATTCAATACAGGGAAATAAAATGTTTTATATAAAATATGAGAAGGAGAGTTTGAATCTGAACTCATCTGAGAGTAATGTATAGATGAAAGAAAACTAGAAAAGCACTGTCAAGTGTATAAATGAACCAAGAACCATTACACACAAGTCAGCTGACAAAAGGACTATACTTCATTGTATATTACTATGATCAGAAATTATCCAGAAAAACATGCCATAATGTAGAGATCATTGTAGGGAGCCCTTGCCAATAAAACTATCATGACCACTGTCAAAAGCATCAGTTCTCAAACTTCAGTGTGTAGGACTGATGGATAGACAGTGACTGCATTGGGGTATGGGTTGGGACTTGATAATATGGGCAAATGTAGTAACCACATTGTTTTTTCATGTGAAACCTTCATAAGAGCGTATTATCAATAATACCTTAATAAAAAAAAAAACTTCAGTGTTACCATAAGGAATTTCTAAAAATCTAGATTTTTGGATTATGTCCACAGAGTTTACATGTAAAGGGACTGGGGCAGAATCCCAGAATCTTCATGTATTGGAAGTATCGTGTTGATTATAATGCAAATGTTCCATGGGCTACAATGTGGCTCTGGGAACTCCCTTGCTAAAAGCACTTTCTCCCAGCTGCTGTGTTCCTGCTCTGAGTAAGACTGGTGAGGTGAGATAGTCACTTATTGCAATCACATATATGGGCTTTTTTCAGTGTGCTCATGTGTGTGTGTATGTGATCATGTGGTTCAATGAGGACATTACATATTATTTATAAGGGGTTTATGTTTGCTCCTTAGGCTACTACTGGATTTGTGATTCTATGAAATCTTAAAATCTCTTAGAATCAGTCCAATGTGATGTTTATTGGTACAGTATGGTTTTCATATAATTGGAATAACTGAAAAAACAATTTAAAAAAGTAAAATAAAATTTTGTGTTAATAACTTACCTAATTGTTTTGAGGAATCTAAATTCTAAAGGAATGTCATGTCTTTGTAATATAGCAACAGGTTAATTTAGGACTGAAAGAACAATCTGTGGAGGATAGAAATGATAGGTAGGAGTCACTGGGAAGCTGATAAGAAAGCAAACATTCAGAAGCATCAAAGATACAGAAAACAGATGTAGAGACAGAGCAGTTAGTCTAAGAATTAGACGTCCATAGAGGTATATCCTGTAGACAAGGAAAGAGGACATTTTTTTAAGTTGTACCCAGGTCTGCTTCAGACAGTAGTCATATCTTCTCTCTGCTGTATTACAGTGACCATAACATGAAGAAATAATTAGCTTCCTAATTTGTGGGCCTCTAAGCTTCAAGTAGAGTCAGTCACCAAAAAATTCACAGAAGTCAAAGACACAATTAGGTTCAAAGAAGTTTTAATCAATGATATATGCATAATACATTATTATAGGAAATTAAAGATGTGTAGAGTTGATAAGTGTGAGTCAGTGATAACCACTGTTTTTATTTATATATACATAATTTGCTTCTCATTATTCATGTTGCCTGTAAGAAGCAGAGTGTCACACGTGTCAAACATGTTCCACTGATTTCACAGTGGGGAATGACCCATTGCTCCACGACAAATTTCTTAAGGTATAGAAATTATTAGTTGATTGGCTTATACTTTGATATGGAAATAATAATATTACCTAACTCTTTAAAGGGCTGAATGTAATTAAATATATATATATATATATAATACATACTTTATTTACATATACATACACACTTACACAAGTATATATACATGTTTATGTATATAAAATATGTTTATATAGAGAAACATTTAAAGAACTACCTAATAATTATAATGAAATGATACACACGGGTTTATCATTAATACCGTAAAATGGAAATGATGATGATGATGATCATGAGGACGAGATGATCAGAGCCTTAAAAGTCATTTAAAGCACATACTGGAATTCAGAGAGGATATTCATATTCTCATTACTGATTACTGATTAAATTCATTTCTGGAAAACAAAAGAAGCATTTTTCTCCCTCATAGTACTGTTTTTAAACTTAATTTCCAACTGTGTTGAGAAGAAAAAAGGAACACTAAACTTAGAGACGTAGAAACAGATTAAGGGCTCCTTAGCTTCCCTCTGCCTCTGCTACCCACTCCTAACCAACCAACACACACACACACGCACACAGTTACTATCTATGTATCACTTTGGTCCAATTACATTACTTCTCTGGGCTCTGAACTCTTCTTGTAGTAAATAAAGTTTAAGATAAATGAACGCCATCGCACAGATGTCTTGTGAGAAGTACAGAGATTCTATAGGCATAACTTATTTTCAAGTTATTATATAAGTGAAAAGCATAAACTGTTTTCACTGACAACAGAACATATTTCTTTTTAGACAGATATGCTCAACATTCTATGGACTAACATTAATCTGTTATATTTTATTTTCCCATGCTAGGAATATGTGCACCCACATGTTAAAAACATGCTGCCATACCTTTGAGATTAAAAGGACAGAGCTCTTTCCCTACTTCTACTATCACCTTATTTTAATTTTCATATGGATACCCCAGACACTAACTCTCAGTCTTAAATATTCAATGAATACAAAAAAAAATTCAATGAATACATTTTGAATGAATGAATACAACTTGACTCTCTTGGAAATAGGGCAAAGAGATCTAGCATACATGATGGATTCTAGAATACTCAGTGTTTCATAAAATGAAGGACAAATTCCACATTGGTACTATCCTGAGCAATGGCATACTCCAGCAACAAATTGTGTGATAATAGCCACAAAATAGTATTTTGGCAGATAAAATGCATATACAACATGATTTAAACAAATACTCCCTATGATAGAAAAAACTAAAAAATAAACCACACTATATTAGGTTATTTATTTAATCATACTTATTACATGTACTACACATAGGAACAAACAATTGTGTAAAGACAATTGCCATCAAAAAATAATGTAATAGAAGAGGAGTCATGGGCATACGAAATTTACAGTGAAAAAAAGGTGAATATTTCCATCTATAGGACAAACATTTTGTAGAAGTTTTGTAATAGGAAATAGCCCTTTATGCAAAGTTAAACATAGGCATTTGGGAAGACAAAATTTTATCTCAGTAAGATCTTAATAAATAGAGGAAGGATGCTTATTGCAAATTATTTTGAAAGAATAATAAGAAGAGTGATTGGAAAGTGTATATCATTCCAGTAGGACTTGTGTAGGTCAGATGAAGCTGAAAGTTTTGGAAAAGAACAGATTTATATCCTAGAGTCCCAGGTGTACAACAGGTCACACAGAGTTACAGACACTTTGAACAAAGATGGAAATGGGTCAGACTTGTGTTTAGGAAGGGCTTTGTGGATGTCAGGTAAAAGGCTTGTTATGAAAAATCTGAAAGTGAGATCAGCTGGAAGTCCTTGCAGTTACATGCACTAGGGAAATGAAGACGACCAATCTTTCAGCCCTTCAGTTTGGGCAGTTAGTGAGTTAAGACATAAAGAACCTCTTATCGCCAGCCACCTTGTTCAGTACTGGGGCTAAAGAGTGGCACACAAAAAGAGAAGACAAATGTTAAACTAATATACATACAAATAAACACAAATTTTATATTGCAATAAATGCTAAGGAATGTTTGAAGTGACATAGAGAATATTGATAAAAATAATGATGTAAGAAAGGGAGTTAAACTTATTTGTGTTGAATTTGAAGCACTGCCAGGATAAGGAGGTGGAAGTATCTTCCAGGCTTGGAGAAAGTGTTAACACCTAAGCTACAGATGTGTAGGTCAACTGCATAAAGACAAGAGTTGAATCTGTTGGAATAGATGTGCTGTGACAGAGATGACTAAGGAACAAAAACTAGTGAAAAGAGCATGGATATTTAAACCATGATTGAACTTTAAATACTTTATCAACCACTTTTTCCTGTCCAAGTCTACTGTATAAAGCTATGTTCATTTGTAAAGCACTGTTTTTTTTACCACGTTATGAAGATGTAGGTTTAATACCCAGTAAGAATCCAATTTAAGAAAAAAAGGTTTCATGGAGAACTATTTTTATAGTTGAAAGAAAATTTACAAAAGGATGTTGTATCTCCTGATTATAGAACTGCCTATACCATAAAACAAGTCAGTCATGTAATATAAAAGAATCTGTGAGCAACAACCAGTGATTGGTTAGGAGTCACATAAAACTTCTTTTCAAACATCTCAAAATAAATGAATGTGCCAAATTCTCTAAGAAGAATCCTCTAGTTGCAAAATTAAATTTATAATTTCTACAAGTATTTTTCATTGGACAAAGATTAAAGTCCAGTAACATCCAGAGTATGAAGTCTTTCATGACCTTTATATTTGCATTACACTCTTTGTTTTTTTAATGAGAAAAGATAAACAACCAAATCATAATGGAATTTTCCTTTAGAACATTTAAAAAATTTATTATACAAGATTGTTCTACAAAGCACAATTGACTCATTATGAAATATCCTGTAGCCATTCATTATAAGTCAGACCCTGAGAATTTTTTGATGAATGCAAACTATTAGTGTATAGCATTGCTTCCTCAAAACTGCAGAGCAAGAAGGAAAACTATGTTCTGGTTAAGTAACAACCACAGGTATCAAAAAATTATATGATCTATGTTGAATTCTATAAACACTGTCAGCTCATACAGAATCTAAATCAAGTCAAAAATAACATAACCAAAAGGAATATTCTGTTTTTCCTAATGAGAAGGTAAAGTGCACATATTATCCTTCACATCATTTTATACAAAAAAACAGAAATGAAAGAAATGAACAAAAGATAAACTTTTATGCAGTTTATGGATAAAACCTGATTTCATCAGTCATCCCAAACAAGACTAAGCCTTGATAAATCTTGATAGTTCAGAAAAACAAAATCACATTCACTATTAACATTCTTCTGAGTTTACTGAGTTTATTTTCTGACATTTCACTCTACTGACAAAACCCTCTGTTATTTTTGTAAAAATCTATTTATACATTTTGGGGAAAAAATAACTCAAGAAACTAAAATTAGCATCAGCTATACCACCACAAAGTAAGAGACATCAAAATTTATATTTTTATGTCTGCGGCATTAAAGAAGTAGAAGTACAGATGGAAGTTAAGATACAAAAATATCAACCTAAAGGTTAGCTTACCAGGGGGGACAGAACTGGAGTGCTGAAGTTCCAAATGACTAGAATCTGAAGAGAGTTCAGTCAAACAGGTTAAAGTAAAATCTGGGTTGGAAGCATGCTCATGTCTGAAGCCTTCAGGAGAAAGGTAATCCAGTTCAAACTTCACAGTTGACATTGCAAAATTCTTAAAGAGCTGTGTAAACCGAAGTTCACACTACTAAGTTTTAAAAATTATAGGAGGGTAAAAAAAAGTCACTGTATTATACTCAGTAATAACTCCAGGATTTCCAGTAATTTTCTTACTTGGAAATCCAGAGGAGAGAAAGCATGCAGAGCTGACTCTCTAAGAAGTTTTCTGTCTAGGCAATTGACTCCAAAAGGATGGATGGATCTTAGAGTTGTTTTTCTTGAAGATATCCTGTTGCCTTTACATGACAGCAGCACTAATCCCTTCTCAGAAAGGCTGCAGTGAAAAAGATGGGCTAAGTGAAGACAGGCAGGGCAAGCAGAGAGCTTTTAGTAATTTGGTATGCGAAGTTCTCATTCACATTTCTGTATACAAAGATCAGCTGGGTGGGGCTAAAGACTGTCAGAGAATGCCACTTTATTCCACTGGGCAGCTCATCAGAAGAGTTTTAATTTGGAAGGAAGTTAATCCTAAATGATATTTCTTGGGTCAGGACTGTGAGACTGTAGTCCTGATGCTTACTAAAAGATGACTGTGATTGTGGAGATTAAAAGAAGTAAATTAACTAAAAAATCTTCTGCACCGAAAACAAAACTATCAACAAAATGAGAAGCCAACCTGTAGAATGCGCGACAATATTTGCATATCATGTTTCGGATAAGGGTTAATGTTCAAAATATATAAAGAACTCGTGCAAATCAATAGCAAAAAATTCTAACTAAAAAAGTGAGCAAACAACTTGTATGTCTTCCAAAGAAAACATGCAAATGGCCAACAGGTACATGAAAAGGTGTTTAACATCACTAATCATCAAGGAAATACATATTAAAATCACAATACTGAGCTAGCACCTCACACCTGTTAGAATGGCTATCATCAAAAAGAAGAGATAACAAGTGCTGGCAAGGATATGGAGAAAAGAGGACACTTAGGAACTGTTAATAGGAATGCAAATTGGTATAGCCACTATGGAAAACAGTATGGAGGTTCTGCAAAGAATTAAAAATAAAACTACCATATGGTCCAGCAATCCCACTTCTGGGCTTATATACAAATAAAATGAAACTACTTTCTTGAAGAGTTACCTGCACCCCATGTTCACTGCAGCCTTATTCATAATAGTCAAGACATTGAACTACCTAAATATCTGTCAGCAGATGGATGATAAAAAAAATGTGATACACAATGGATTACTATTCAGCCCTAAAAAAGAAGGAAATTCTATCATTTGCAACATGAAAGCAACCTGAAGACATTATGCCAAGTGAGATAAGTCACACAGAGAAAGACAAATTCTGTATGATCTAACTTATATGTGAAATCTACAAGAGACAAACTTGTGGTAACAGAGAGCAAATTGTTGTTAGCCAGGGGTTGGGAGGTGGCGGGGGGAAGGGGGAGATGAGAGAAATAGGAAATGTCGGTCAAAAGGTACAAACCTGCAGTTATGAAATGAGTAAGTTCTGAGAATCTAATGTACAGCATGGTGACTATAGTTAACAATGCTGCATTGTATACTTGAAAGTTGCTGAGAGAGTAGATCTTAAATATTCTCACCACATGCGAAATAAAAGATGACTATGTGAGGTGAAGGATGTGTTAATTAACTTTATTGTGTGAATCGTTACACAATATGTACATACACTGTACACCAATAGCGCAGGGAGAAAAGGTGAATCTAAAAAATTATGGTCAAATAAAATGCACAGCTTGAGAAACACAGAAGAGTGGATTTCTCAAGATAAGCAAGTGATCAGTGGAAAAGAAAATGCTAAAAAGGTAGGGATTGAAGGGGTGTTATTGTACTATTTGACAGATAAAATACCTGTTCCCTCTGAGTAGCTGGGCTGAAGGTTGTGTTGTTCACCTCAGAAAACTTAATTTAGGATCTCACTCTTACTCATCTTCTGTTCTTTGGTCCATGAATATAAACATGACCACCAGGCGGTACCCACTGACAGCGTGTCAAAGAGTAATTCAGCAAAAGCCATCTTTCAATTTAGGGAGTCAAACTAGATGAGGTTCAGATTATTTCTTTGATGGTCTTAATCTACAATTTATTAATTAATTTATTTCTTCATTCAAGTGAATATTTACTGATCTTGTATTAGGTATTAACAACTATACAAAAATGTCAAGGCAGGCTCCCTGGAAAGGATGTGGATAGAGCTGGTCTCTGTGGGAAGAAGAGCTGAGATTGAACGGGCATTTTAATTATAATCATGATTGTTAGGTATTACAACAGATGTGCAACACATGAAGAATGGCAAATTCGAAGGAATTTTGCTTTCTCTTTTCAGCACTCTTTGAGAAAGTAAAATACATGTAGGAGGTTTGCAAATCTATTTTTATTACAATATAAAAAGTATTCTGGACAAAAAGTGGCACATCTTAATCATCACTAGTTATTACAATTGAAAAGCCAAGTAAAGAAAACTGGCTTTCTGCTTCACATGCCTTTATAAACTATTGCTCACGGCTGGGGAATGACTGTCCAACAGCATGGACAACAAACAAAATATGCTATGCAAGTTTAGAGAACCTCTGTTCTGAAACTGGCATGAAAAATTTCTGACAAAATGGCTAACATAGCCAAGTCCCACTGGTAATTATATGCCATTTTATTTATATAAGAAGGTAAAAACAGAACCAAAATTATAAATTATAATTCAGAAAATTACTATCACTGCTTAAAATAAAAATAAAAATATCAGTACATATTCTGAATGCTTGGCACTTTCATAGTAATATAAATTGGTACTTGTCTCCTACAACCTATGAATTCTTAAAGTCTGAGTTAAGGCTTCTAGAAAATATAAAAATTGCTCAGGAGTGAGAAAATGGGTTGTGGAAAAGAAGGTTGGTAGGAAAATAAAAAAGCAAATATAGGGAATTAATGAAGGATAAAAAAGTACAATATAAAGAGATACAGTACGTTCTAGAATCATGAAAGGTGAGCTTTACAGTTCTCAACTGAAATATTTGTTACAGCATATGATAGGGGGGCACTTCCAGAGAAATGGAGTCTGAATTGTTTGCTTTAAGAGTTGTTCAAAGAGGTTTAACTACTAGATCCTTTCTACCCTCTATATACCTCCAGTATGCCCAAATCCTGAAGTGTTCTCTTTCAAGTAATGATTTAAAGAATGTGGTTACATGGAAATGCGATTTGGTATGAACTGCAGTTGGAATCACTGATAAAGTGATTTCTAGCAAGCCCCTGGCAGGATGATATCTGACGTCACAGGATACCCTTATTCTTTCTAGCAGTGGGTCTTAGTTTTTAAGCATGAGGACATTTTGGAAAAAAAAAAAAGAGAGAAGAAAAATATCTGTATAGACACATATCCATTTCTGGACTCATGACACTACTGTATTTTGAGTATCAATATATTATGTAATCATATAAAACTACTTGAAATTCATTAGGATTTAAATATTTTATTAATCAACAATCAAGAATCTATCTACCAAGAATATGGCTACTATAAGAGTAGATATGAAAAGAAAAAAAATTCATTAATCAGGTCTATCTGCCTTGAAAATTTAGTCATGATGGTGTGAGAAATGTTCTCAATTTTGCTCTAAGATAATTGTTAATATACAGGTGAACTTATCAACCCACACAATTGCATGATATGGTCCATATTCCCACAAACTGGTTTACATTCTCTCATATACGATCAGTAAGATTTTACTGATACATGTAATATAGATGAACAACTTCTGTCCACAAACTCACTCATTGTCTTTTTCTACTAGTGATCTTGGTATAAGCATCTCCTGAGGCCTCTAGAAATTTTGGTAATAAATAACCCTTGGTTAATGTGGATACCCAAGAGTGGGAATATTCAACATTTCTCTGTTCCTGGGACTTTGGCCAAACCCTTTTAACTCCCACCCAGACCTCTGTAGACTTCAAGTTTTTTTTTTTTTTTAAGTCAATAAATACTTTACTTTCCCCCAGTTTTATGGACATATAACATTGTATAAGAAGGAGGTGTAACCTAATATTAATGTAGACTTGAAGTTTTCAGTGAAATATTTTACATGACATGTTAGTATACACTTTCATTTGGAAGTTTCTGTAAACCTTAGGAAATAACAGTGTAAACTTTTTACTCATGTCATCTTCCTAATACCAAGAACATGTCCTCCAGATTTTGTCTTTTTAGTGTGCAAACCAAAGATGGTAGGAAATGCCACACAGAAGCCTCATTACTTTTGATTGGTCTAGCTACAAATATTTTTCTCTCAGTCTGGATCAGTTTGTCTCTGTTACTACAGTAACCACTCACTATTAGTTACAGTAAATTCAGGTCTCTGGTCCTTCATTCATTTTAAAACATAAGCTGTACTTGCAAACCTTTCTCCTTCCCAGACATGCTTAGTTCTGTCTTGGATTTTCCTTATAGGCCAAATTAATTTTATTTTATGTTGAAGTAAGCTAAATTTATTGTGAATAACGGCAATATTAACAGGATCAGATCAATATGTTTTAAAACAAGTATAATAAGCTTGCTCTTTTGACACATTTTCCCATGAATTTATAAGTCCTTAAATGAACAATTGTTAAAAATGTGTCAGACAGGAGGTCCGGGAAGATGGCGGTGTGAGCAGGGCGGTGGAAATCTCCTCCCAAAACCATATATATTTATGAAAATACAACAAATACAACTATTTCTAAAAAAGAGACCAGAAAATACAGGACAGCACCCAACCTGCATCTACACCAGAGAGGACTAGGCACCCCGCGAGGCAGGTAAGATACGGAGCCGCATCCTGGAGATACGGAGCACTCACCCAACCCAGCGCACTGGCGGGACGAAAGGATTCAGAGCCAGGAGGGAGTGGAAGTACAGGCCCGTGAAATAATCAGCCCTGGTGATCTGTGCAGGGAGCACTGACACACATCACGCGGTATATCGGAGACTGGAGAGACAGAGGGTGCAGGATCTGAGCCAGGAACGCACCAGGTCCTGGCAGCCGGCTCCCTGGAGAAAAAGAAAAGCACGCGCTTTTTTTTTTAGCAGTATTAAAGAGACAGGGGCCCAATGGAGGAGCAGGATCGTCCCAGCACACTCAGCCCAGCAGGCTGGGAGTCCTGGGGAACTTCGGACCCCTTGGCTGGTGACTGGGAATAAGTAGCCGAACTTAGACTTCACACAGAGATCAGCAGCCTCCAGTTCATACCTGCCCCGGCCAGAGCTAAAGGGCCCTGCGGAGCGGCGCGGCAGTGGCTGCAGAATAGTGGAGCAACAGCGCCACCTACAGCATCCTCACAGAATCTACTCCCGGTGGGTGTCTTTTTGTTTTTGTTTTTGTTTTGTTTTGTTTTGTTTTGTTTTTTTGACTAGTGGTCCTTTTTTTTCTTTTTTCTTTTCTTTCTTTTCTTTCTCTTTTCTTTCCTTTTTTTTTTTTAAAGTCTTAAAGAGCTCAGCTGACATACGTGGCACCTACCAGCGACCACTTCTATTGCCATGAAAAGACAGAGGAATATGGTACAAACAAAGTTATCCAGACCCATACACCAGAGAGGGAGTCTGAAGGGATGGAAATGCACAATCTTCGGGAAACAGAATTCAGAATAAAAGTCATAACCATACTGATGGATCTACAGAGAAATATGCAAGAGTTAGGGGAGGAAGTGAGAGAAGTGAGGAAAGACAATGCAGAAATGAGACAAGCCATCGATGGGCTGAGCAGCAGACTGGACGAGATGCAAGAGACTGTTAATGGAATAGAAATCAGAGAACAGGAATACAGAGAAGCTGAGGCAGAGAGAGATAAAAGGATCTCTAGGAATGAAACAATATTAAGAGAACTGTGTGACCAATTCAAATGGAACAATATTCACATTATAGGAGTACCAGAGGAAGAAGAGAGAGAAAAAGGGATAGAAAGTGTCTTTGAAGAAATAATTGCTGAAAACTTCCCCATGCTGGGGAAGGAAGTAATCTCGCAGTCCATGGAAGCCCACAGATCTCTGAACACAAGGGACCCAAGGAAGACAACACCAAGACACATAATAAATAAAATGGCAAAGATCAAAGATAAGGACAGAGTATTAAAGGCAGCTAGAGAGAGAAAAAAGATCACCTACAAAGGACAACCCATCAGACTATCATCAGACTTCTCAACAGAAACCTTACAGGCTAGAAGAGAATGGCATGATATATTTAACGTAATGAAACAGAAGGGCCTCAAACCAAGAATATTGTATCCATCACAATTATCATTTAAATATAATGGAGGTATTAAACAATTTCCAGACAAGCAAAAGCTGAGAGAGTTTGCCTCCCATAAACCACCTCTACAGGATATCTTAATGGGACTGCTCAAGAAGGAAGCACTCCTAAGGCTAAAAAGATGTCCCCAGAGAAAATTAAATCATAGCAAAGAAAGCACACCATCCAAATACTAACTAAAGGCAAAGAATAAAACACCTCGTATATAAAGAATGGAGGTGGAAGAATAAGAAAGGAGAGAAATAAAGAAACATCAGACTGTATTTACAATAACTTAACAAGAAAGTTAAGTTAGATTGTCCAATAGTAAAGAAGCAACCCCTGAATCTTTGGCAACCACGAATCTAAAGCCAGCAATGATAATAAGTACATATCTATCGATAATCACCCTAAATGTAAATGGACTGAATGCACCAATCAAAAGACACAGAGTAACAGAATGGATAAAAAAGCAAGACCCATCTATATGCTGCTTAAAAGAGTCACCTTAAACTCAAAGATATACACAGACTAAAAGTGAAGGGATAGAAAAAGATATTTCATGCAAACAACAAGGAGAAAATAGCAGGTGTTGCAGTACTTCTTTCAGACAAAATAGACTTCAAAATGAAGAAAGTAGCAAGAGATAAAGAATGACATTACATAATGATAAAGGGGTCAGTCCAACAAGGGGATATAACCATTATAAATATATATTCACCCAACACAGGAGTGCTGGCAAATGTGAAACAAATACTAACAGAATAAAAGGAGGAAATAGAAAACAATGCAGTCATTTTAGGAGACTTCAACACACCACTCACTCCAAAGGACAGATCAACCAGACAGAAAATAAGTAAAGACACAGAGGCACTGAACAACATACTAGAACAGATGGCACTAACAGACATCTACAGAACTCTACACCCAAAAGCAACAGAATACACATTCTTCTCAAGTGCACATGGAACATTTCCCAGAATAGACCACACACTAGGCCACAAAAAGAATCACAATAAATTAAAAAATATTGAAATTCCACCAGCCAACTTCTCAGATCACAAAGGCATAAAACTAGAAATAAATTTTAGAAAGAAATCAAAAGGCTCACAAATACATGGAGACTTAACAACAGTCTCATAATTAATCAATGGGTTAATGACAAAATCAAAACAGAAATCAAAGAATATATGGAGACTAATGACAACAACACAAAGTCACAACTTCTGTGGGACGCAGTAAAGGCAGTTGTAAGAGGAAAGTATATTTCAATCCAGGCCTATTTAAAGAAGGAAGAACATTCCCAAGTGAATAGTCTAAAGACACAATTACTGAAATTGGAAAAAGAAGAACAAATGAGGCCCAAAGTCACCAGAAGAAGGGACATAATGAGAATAAATAAATAAAATTGAGAAGACTAAAACAATAGAAAAAATCCAATGAAACCAAGAGCTGGTTCTTTGAAAAAATAAACGAAATAGATAAACCCCTAGCCAGACTCATTAAGAGGAAAAGAGAAGCTACACACATAAACAGAAGTAGAAATGAGAAAGAAAAAATAACGACGGACCCCACATAAATACAAAGAATTATAAGAGAATATTATGAGAATCTATATGCTAACAAGCCGGAAAACATAGAAGAAATGGACAACTTCTTAGAAAAATGCAATCTTCCAAGACTGACCAAACAAGAAACAGAAAAACTAAACAGACCAATCACCAGCAACGAAATTGAATCGATAATCAAAAAACTACCCAAAAACAAAACCTCCGGACCTGATGGATTCACCTCTGAATTCTACCAGACATATAGAGAAGAAATAACACCCATTCTCCTTAAAGTTTTCCAAAAAATAGAAGAGGAGGGAATACTTCCAAACTCATTCTATGAAGCCAGCATCACTCTAATACCAAAACCGGGCAAAGACCTCACCAAAAAAGAAAATTACAGAGCAATATCCCTGATGAACATAGATGCAAAAATACTCAACAAAATATTAGCAAACCAAATTCAAAAATACATCAAAAGGATCATACACCTTGATCAAGTGGGATTCATCTCAGGGATGCAAGGATGGTACAACATTCGAAAATCCATGAACATCATCCACCACATCAACAAAAAGAAGAACAAAAACCACATGATCATCTCCATAGATGCTGAAAAAGCATTTGACAAAATTCAGCATCCATTCATGATTTAAACTCTCAACAAAATGAGTATAGAGGGCAAGTACCTCAACATCAGAAAGGCTATATATGACAAACCCACAGCTAACATCATACTGAACAGTGAGAAGCTGAAAGCATTTCATCTAAGATCGGGAACAAGACAGCGATGCCCTCTCTCTCCACTGTTATTCAATATAGTACTGGAGGTCCTAGCCACGGCAATCAGACAAAACAAAGAACAAGGCATTCAGATTGGTAAAGAAGTCAAATTGTCACTATTTGAAGATGGAATGATATTGTACATAAAAAATCCTAAAGACTCCACTTCAAAACTACTAGAACTAATAATATATGAATTCAGCAAAGTTGCATGATACAAAATGAACACACAGAAATCTGTTGCTTTCCTATACACTAAGGATGAACTAACAGAAAGAGAAATCAGAAAAACAATTCCATTCACACTAGCATCAAAAAGAATAAAATACCTAGGAATAAACCCAACCAAGGAAGTGAAAGACCTATACTAGGAAAACTACAAGACACTCCTAAGAGAAATTAAAGAGGACACTAACAAATGGAACTTCATCCCATGCTCTTGGCTAGGTAGAATAAATATTGTCAAAATGGGTATACTACCTAAAGCAATCTACAGATTCAGTGCAATCCCTGTCAAAATACTAACAGCTTTCTTCAATGAACTGGAATAAATAATTCTCAAATTCATATGGAAACACAAAAGACCCCGAATAGCCAAAGCAATCCTGAGAAGGAGTAATAAAACAGGGGAATTATGCTCCCTGACTTCAAGCTCTACTACAAAGCCACAGTAACCAAGACAATTTGGTATTGGCCCCAAAACAGATCCACAGACCAGTGGAACAGAACAGAAAATCCAAACATTAACCCAAACATATACAGTCTATTAATATTTGATAAAGGAGCCTTGGATATACAATGGGGAGATGACAGCCTCTTCAGCAGCTGGTGTTGGAAAAACTGGACAGCTCCATGTAAGAGAATGAAACTGGATAACCCCACAAAAGTATACTCAAAATGGATCAAAGACCTGAATGACAGTCATGAAACCATAAAACTCTTAGAAAAAAACATAGGCAAAAATATCTTGGATATAAACATGAGCGACTTCTTCATGAACATATCTGCCCAGGCAAAGGAAACAAAAGCAAAAATGAACAAGTGGGACTATATCAAGCTGAAAAGCTTCTGTACAGCAAAGGACACCATCAGTAGAACAAAAAGACATCCTACAGTATGGGAGAATATATTCATAAATGACGTATCCGATAAGGGCTTGACATCCAAAATACATAAAGAACTCACGCACCTCAACAAACAAAAAGCAAATAATCCAATTAAGAAATGGGCAGAGGACATCCAAAATATATAAAGAACTCACACACCTCAACAAACAAAAAGCAAATAATCCAATTAAGAATGGGAGAACAGACACTTCTCCAAAGAAGAAATTCAGATGGTAACAGGCACATGAAAAGATGCTCCACATCGCGAATCATCAGAGAAATGCAGATTAAAACCACAATGAGATATCATCTCACACCAGTGAGGATGGCCAACATCCAAAACACAAACAACAACAAATGTTGGCGAGGATGTGGAGAAAAGGGAACCCTCCTACACTGCTGGTGGGAATGCAAATTAGTTCAACCATTGTGGAAATCAGTATGAAGGTTCCTCAAAAAACTCAAAATAGAAATACCATTTGACCCAGGAATCCCACTCCTAGGAATTTACCCTAAAAATGCAGCAGCTCAATTTGAAAAAGACAGATGCACCCCTATGTTTATTGCATCACTATTTACAATGGCCAAGAAATGGAAGCAACCTAAGTGTCCATCAGTAGATGAATGGATAAAGAAGGTGTGGTACATATACACAATGGAATATTATTCAGCCATAAGAAGAAAACAAATCCTACCATTTGCAACAACATGGATGGAGCTAGAGGGCATTATTCTCAGTGAAATAAGCCAAGCCAAAAAAGACAAGTATTAAATGATTTCACTCACATGTGGAGTATAAGAGCAAAGAAAAAACTGAAGGAACAAAACAGCAGCAGACTTACAGAGCCCAAGAACGGACTAATAGTTACCAAAGGGAAAGGGACTGGGGAAGATGGGTGGGAAGAGAGGGATAAGGGGGAAAAAGGGGCATTACAATTAGCAGACGTAATGTTGCAGGAGCACGGGGAGGGCTGTACAACTCAGAGAAGACAACTAGTGATTCTATAGCATCTCACTATGCTGATGGACAGTGACTGTAATGGGGTTGGTGGGAGGGACCTGATGAAGGGAGTAGTTTAATTACCATCATATTGCACATGTAAATATAGATTAATGATACTAAAATAAATTTTATTAAAAAAATGTGTCAGACAGTGTATTTTAACTGTTTCAGATGCTCTGCTCTTCCAAACACTGTTTGAAACAATTCACTGGACATATATTTATTATTTTTCTGGTTTCAGAATGACTGACTCACTGAGGCCACAAATTTATACCTTATCCCCTCCATTGAACTAACAATTGAACTAAGTGAATATATTACCATAGAATACTGTTGAACTAATTGAAGAAATTTTGAAAATCTCAGGGCTGCAAAACAGTAAATTATCAGAAAATTTGAGAAAATTCTGGAATATATGTTGGAGATAAAGTCTGAACAAATTGAATAATAGGCAATTCCATGAAAGCAAAGAAGAAGTTGCCTAGGAGTAAGTAAAGCTTTACTCAGGACAACCATGGGCACACTCCCACCACTCCCCAGTTCAGAATAGGAGATACTGAAGGTAAGATGGAATTTGTTCTTTGTCCTTAAGCATCATTTGATTTCAGCCATGCACTAAGAAAGCAAGAGATCAGTGAACAATCATTTCCTTAGCTGGATTTCAGGGCCAGACAGAGAAGGGGTGTTCCCCAGCTAACAGCAGAGCACCCGAAGAAACTGAGGAAAGTCAGTCTTCTTCATAATGAAATTTTAGTACACACTCAACCTTCCCACAATTTCCTTCCCTAATTCCCATTAACAGTTGCACCAATGTCCATCGAACAGTGGTGGAAACAGACTCCCAAATCAGTGAGTATGGCACAGGGGAGTCTGGCTACTTTAACAAAATTCTACATACAGACTCTCCAGAAGTAGCATGACTGGCACAGATTATATGAGGAGTAAAGCACAGGCCTCAACCTGAGTCACACTCCTTCACTTGAGCTATGGAGTTATGGTAGTTTGAGAAAAAGAAAGGATACTTGAAGAGAAAGAAAAATTAAAAAAAATCAAATTGAGTAATAAAATCAAATGAACTTCACCATATAGGACTAAATGCATAAAACAAGAAAATTTCACTCCTTACTTTCAATGGGATTTGAGAGAACAGTACAGACATCTGACAAAAATAAGCTGCCAGGAAAAGGAAGAAGAGTAAAGAAAAAAGTTACTGAAAATAAGTAAAAAGCATACTTAAAAATCAACTTCATAAAGCACTGGATAATAGGTGAATCACTGTTAAAAGCACACTAATTGATTAGAAAATCAACAAGAACGATTATTTAGAATATAGAGCAAAAATACAAAAAGTTGGAAATCATGAAAGAGGATAGAAAATGCAATATGTACAAAACTGAAACTCAAAGAAAAAGAATGGAACTTATGAAAATATAAGAAAAGATAATAGGTTTATTGTGTGGAAGAAACCGCTGATTCTTCCAATTCAAAGGACTGTATTAACGGCAAAGGTACCTACAACTGAAGGAAGGTACATAACCTTGAAACCAAACATATCTTGATGTGATCTGAATTTTACAGTTAAGGACACTAACAAATTTCAAGATAAAGTTGGCAGTGATGGGAAGGGTGTTAGGCAAATTTGACAGAGTTCTTAGCTTCATCATCAAATGTTAGAAGAATGTAAAGCAAAGCTTACAGGTATCTGATTAAGCAATCATGTTTCTATAATTCAGAAACACAGCAATAATAAAATATTATAAAACAAGCAGGACTCAAAATTATTTAACAAGTGTTATTCCTGAAAATGTTAAGGAAATATTTCAGCCAAAGGGATAAAAACAAACAAAAGAATATGAATAAGGGACTCAAGAAAGAAAATTATAGCAAATGTTGAGCTAAAATAATCTGGTTAAACATGTATTTATGACTCAACAATTATTACTGAAAATTCTGTTTGGAAACAATTCAAATAATTTGAAGAGAATTTCATAATTTAAAAATCCAGATTATTTTAACAGAATTTAAGATGAAGGAAAAAAAAACTTTACCAATCAAGATATAAGATCAATTAGTTAATAAAAGAACACAATAAAAATGACAAACAGATACAATAGGCAACACGTAAAATATCAGTGAAAGTGGGTTAAATTACCATATTAAACAGAGACTCAGAATTTCTCTACTCCTACTTTTCTCCTTCATCCCCCAACCCTGACATGTTCCAAATGACATCCTGAATTCCAGGTGGAAATGTTATTTACGATAGACTGTTTCATATTGAAAATAAGTTATAAATCAGCAAAAATGTTACAATAGTTAATGACCTATATAAAAGGATGTTAAAAAATGAGTATAGCTGCTAGATCAGTTTTGATCAAGGAACAATATAATGATAGCAATTATATACCTGGAAACTTTCCAATAATTGTGCTTTCTTTTTTGTCTCCTTTCTGCCCTGAATAATAAATCTAGTACAATGTTGTTTGAAATGGTAATAGTGGATATTCTTATTTTATTCCTAATCTTAGTGGAAAATTCTCAATACTTAAGTATATAGTTTGTTGTATGCTTTTTGTAGACATTCTATTATTAGATTAAGGGCATTGATTGCATTTATAAATAATAAATTTGAGTTAGCTTTTACCAAATGTTTTCTCAATTTCAATTGAGCTGATTAATACATTTTTCCTTTTTAATGTGGGAAATTGATTGTCAAATATAAAACTAATTTTTTTCCTATATTAAGTTCAATTTGGTCTTGATGTAATGATTCTTTTTATGTATCTTGGTTCAGATGCTAATATTGCATCTATGTTTATGAGACAGATCAGCATATAATTGTCTTTCTTGTAGTCCTGATAAGATATGGTATTGAAAATGATGCTGTTCTCATATAAAACAGAAACTTATTTTTCCTCTTCACTGGAAGTTTTTTTTTTTTAAGATTGGAATTATTTCTGTCCTATATGTTTGATAAATTAACTGGGAAAACCATCTGGGTTTGGAATTTTTCTTACCTTTAAAAATCTTATTAGCGTCAGTTGTATATTGTCTTTTTCAAGGTATTTTCCCTATCTACTTTTAAAAATCATTTTGCATAATGCTATTCATAACATGCTCTTAATATATTTTTTAATGTATATAAGATCTGATGTTCTGTCCATTTTTCATTCTTGCTCTTGGTAGCTTATGCTTTCTGTCTTTAGATTTGATCAGTCCTTTCCAGATATTATCAATTCTATTAATCTTTTAAAATTGCTAATAGTAAGCTCTGTTTACTTTCTCTCTGACTCATACATTTTATACTTCAGTTTCTACTTTTATCTTTAAAATTTCCTCTTGCTACTTTCTTTGGGGTTAATTTGTTTTTGTTTTCTAGATTCCTAAGAGATCCATAGATCACTAATTTTATAATCTTTTCTAAAATATAAATGTTACTTATTTTCCTCTAACCTATGGCTTTAATATATCTCACGTTTTGACATAGTTTTCTACTGTAATTAGTGGTATTATTTTTATTCAATTCAAATTATTTTTGAATGTGATTTCTTCTTTCTTCTTTGAATTGTAGGTTACTTAATTGTTTAATTCAGATTTGGAGAACCCTCTTTTATTTATTCCTTCTTTCCTTTTCTTTTTCATATGTTGTTTTTCCTGGTAAGTTGAGTTCTATCATGGTCAGGGAACACACTTGTTTCAATTTTGTTGGGGAGGAGGAATTTTCCTCTGTTCTTTGAAAGGTCTTTGGCTAGTCTGAGTTAAATTGATACTAGATTAACAGGAGAAAATCAAATTTCATTTCATATATATATGGAAACCTCACATACATCAGAGGTTCGAGGACAGAAGGGCAAAATTAGGTTTATATGCCACCTTGTGCTAAGAAAAATGGGATAGGGGCCTGCAGCTTCAAAGGAGACGAGGGCAATTCACAGGGCAACAGGGAGAACAGATGTTTGGTAATTAGATAGCTGCCCTGCCATATAGATGGGTCATTCAGATAAAATTTATCTATGACAGTAACATATTCTTGGAAAATACCTCTAATTTAGATTCTTCTAGGTAGTTAAGGGAGGGGTAAAATCTCCTTGAGTCCACAGAGCCTCCACCATCTTCAGCTTAAAAAAGTCCACATGCCACAGTGAAACATTCTGGGGAGGCTTGCTGTGAGCCCCTTCAATTTGTATCTTTGGCTTTTGTTGAAACTTACTTATATGGCTCAGCATAAGATCCTCAGTGCAATGTTCTTTGTAGGTCAACAAGCCATTTGTTAATATATGTTCGAAACTTTTGTATACTTGGTGATTTTTATCTGCATGTTTCACAAGTAATTCAAGAAGTTCTGCTAAAATCTTTTATTATGAATGCACATATACCTGTTTCCTCTCATTTCTGTCACATTTGATTTATATAATTTGAGTTCATGTTATTAGGGTGCACTCAGTTATGATGCTACACAGTAGATTTAAACTTCAAAAAAATGAAGTAACTCCTCCTTATCTCTTATATCTACTAATATTTGTTGACTTACAGCCTACTTTAACTGACAGCATTTTAGGCAAACAAGGCTGGTTTTTGTTAATATAAGTATGGTATAACATTTTCCTACCTCTTTACTTTGAAGCTTTTTGTACTATTATATTACAGTTTGGATTCTTCTAAAAAGAATATAATGATTTTTGTGGCTGTGATTCATAGGAGATGGAATTTCTCAGAAGACATCCTTTAAGCATAACTGCTAGAACTCTAGCTTATTTGTTTTTGAATACTATGTGTTCTACATTTATACCATCCCAAAATTTTGTTCTGGCTTCCACTGAGGTCTTCTTTCAATCTTAACTCATTAAAAAAACCCCAAACTTTAATTTTGGGACAGTGTAAAATTTACAGAAAACTTGCAAAGCTATATCAGAGAGCTACCATTTATCTTGCAACCAGTTTTTCCTATTATTATCAACTTATATTATTGGTATGGCACATCTGTTACAATTAATGAATCAATATGGGTACATATTATTAACTGAAGTCCATAGTTTCTTCATGTTTTTCTTGCTTTTAGTGTCATTGAGTTTTTCGACTAGGTATAATATAGGATATACTCTATTGGAATTTTCTGATGTTTCTTTTCTCACAATTAGATTGGAGTTATGAGTTTTGAGAAGGAAAATCACAGGGGTAAAATGGTTATTTTCATCACATCACACCAAAGGTAAATACTTTCAACATGATTTATGACTGTTAACGTTGACCTTAATCACCTACCTTGGGTAGTTTTTATCCTGTTTCTTTACTATAAAGTTTTTTTCTTGTATCTCTCAATACTGTGTTCTTTGGAAGGAAGTCACTATGCAGAGCCCATGTTTAAGTAGTGGGGAAGTTATGATTTCACCCCTTTAGAGCAGAGTAGCTAAATTATTTGTTTGGAACTCTACTACAAGAGAGCGTTATCTTCTCTTCACCACTTACTAATTTATTCACTCATTACGTATACTGGTATGGATTCATTCATATAGGGTATATTGGACATTTATTTCATGCTTTGGGTTATAACTCAGCACTACTTATTTTGTTGATGAAATTGCTCCAGCTCTGACCATTGGGGGTTTCTTTAGTTCCTGTAATCCTTTTGCATACCCTTATCAGTGTGTGTGATAGTGCTATTAGAGGCCAAGATCTGCTGGTTAGGTTCATTGTTGCTACTTGGGTGTCATCTCCTTTAGGATGTCTCAGCTGACAGAACAAAGAAATATATGTGTTTATAGTAACTGGTGCATATACACACATTTACAAATATTTGATATGTAATTCTATTACTGTACTAAGCTAAATATGAATTCATACTGATACCTCCAATTCTAATCCATTATGACAGGCACCCCTCTAGCCTCCTCCACTTGCTCATCTACACTCTCCCACTCCAGTAGAGTATCTGAGTCTGGTGCTGCTATTTACTTTGTTCTCTTCATACTTTTTTTAGCTTTTAACATGCCTTTAATTTTTTGTTGTTCTTGCAATCCAGACATAATCAGTAATGGAAGTTGGTCTGTGTTTAATGTTTGCTGTACCTGTAGTTGCCAGAGACTTTGAGTTACTGTGTTGTCCTGTTTTTGTCTCCCTAGTTGTCTTTGGATTTCCATAAGAACTCTTGAATAAACAGAGTCAACATGTTGCAGCTCTTTCAGTTATAACCCTGTATGATATTTCTGTGGTTCTGTTGTAGTGATGGCAAGATGTGGGAAGAGGGATCATTCAATTAATCTATGATTGAGTTTCAGTCTTTTAGTGGGCCCATGTGTCACTCAATTTTTGATAAGGAATGTAGCCCCTCAAAATATAAACAACACATTTATATCTTCATCAATAAAAGTCAATGTAGAAATGACATAATCAGCAAAGATCTCATTCTTTTATAAATATACTTCTTTTCTTTTAAAATTTAGCCCAAACTAAATTCTAATTATTGAGAAAATTACTTACTTAGTCTCAGTTTCCTCACATCCATTGGTTATTGGATTTATCCAGAAACTGTTAATATAGTTTCCATGTTCACACTTCAGATTTATAGAAGCAGAAACCCTTGAGCTGGAGATAGAGAGCTACATGTTTCAACAGCCATTTATCAATCTCAGTAATGAATCATATTAAGTAAATCAGCAGATCAGATATTATCCATGAGCCTGGCAGTGACTGAAGATGCTCTGACACAAGATTCTAAAGATTTTATATTGGTTACCTCCAAAAACTTCACTTAAAATTAAAAAGCAATATTGAGATCCTATAATCCAATATTTTGATTTTATTCTATGAAATGAGTCCAGTGAAATTCATTGATTTGCTTAAACTGCTAGAATGAGTTATGAAAAAGACAACCAAGGCAAACTCCAACTTGAATTCTGAGGCTTTCAGTGTTTTTACAGTCAGAAAAAAATAAAATGTCAGTAACAGGATTAAGAGACTCCTTCTATTCAGTGTACAACTTTATTAATTATTACTTATTTTTTATTTACTGAGTGCAACTTTGTCTTATTATGGCTATTGATTTTAAATATACTGACTGATCATTTTAACCTACCTACAATATTTTCCATATAAAATTTTATACAATGCCTCACATTTAACAGGACCACACTCTATACCGAAATTGATCAAAATCCTACAGTCAAACTGAATACACATCCAAATATATTTTCATCCAACACCAACCACTACTGATGAGGAAAAAGTGTTCTTATCTCTTTACATTTACTGTTCACATAAATAATGCACATTCCTAATGCCCTGAGTATTTGCTTCCTAAGTTTCTCAAATAAGCCACTGGAAATTAACTTATGGGAATCAATCTCACATGCCGATGTGTGTTTAAAAACTCTACTTAAAGTTAGAAATATTCAACTTAGCACAAGTGTTATTAGAAATAATGGAAAAGTTGCTACCTGAATGCATTAGCTGCACATTCCATCTCCTACGAACCACAGCCACAAAAATCCTTTTGTCAGACCACTACTTATTACATCACACAACTGTTATCTTAAACCAAAGGTGAATTCTAATGTAAGAAAGATGATTATGTGGGTAGTCCTAAAAAAAGAGTTTTGAGCCAAACATTGGAACACTTATAGGAAGTCTTGGGATAATAACATGATTATATTTGTCGAGAATGTAAAGACTTCATAAAATAAATTTGCAAGGACAAAAAGAAGGAGCCATTCATTTTTCTTGGAGTGAGGCAGAAATAACCCTGACCACTCATGGATGGACTTTGAATTCTGTGTCATTAAAAAGCCTGACATTTCTGAATTGGTCCTGAGGCTCATAGGGTTAAGGATGAATGTGCCTCCTAAAGTCCCTAGATTCAATAAGTTGCACATTATTTTTTAATGAAGAAATTAAACTGCATATCTCATTGAAGTTAGTAAGACAGAAGAATGTATTTTAGAAAAGACAATCAGAGGTTTGATAGTAATGGTATGAAGAAACATCCTTGTAAAACTACAAACTTAGTTTAATGGCTATCTTATACTAAAACATATGCTATAAAATAATGGCTTGCAGCAGAGATAGAAATCTTCATTTTCCTGACTTTTCATTCAAATAATCAGAAAGACAGAATAATGGAAAAAAATAGAACTCTAAAATCACATGGGCCTGGATTCAACCCTTTGTCAGGTATTTAGCACTTATGTGCATATGTTAAATTAATTACATTGACGTGTTTGAATTTGTTTCCCCATGTGTGAAAAGTAGAATAATGATACTCATGCCTAGAATGATAATTTTAAGAGTAAATGAGATAATATATTCAAAGCTGCTAGCATACCATCTAGCTCATGACTAGCATAACACCTATTCATTTGACATGTTAATATTAAGTATCTGCACTATACCAGTTGTTGTTTCAGGCGTTGTTTATTAAACTAGTGGGAAAAATAAAGCAAATAAATTACTCTGACATGAAGAACAGTAAGCAATTTTTTGCTTTTGTTTTTTTAAAACCAACATATCAGGTAAAAAGACAGCACACAAAAGGGTAGTCATAGAGGTGATCTTGGGGAAGTGTTATCTGTATGGAAAGTGCAAAGAAGGTATGTGCTTTGTGCATATCTGAAGCAGGAGGCTTCCAAGCAAAGGGAAATAATCTGTGAATAGGGTATGTGTTTCATTTGTTTAAGGACAGTGAGTTCAGAGAGGTTCTAATATACCCCTAGATTGTAAGCAAGGGTATGATAACATCACAAATAGCATATAGTAAACTCTATAGTTAAGAACAAGGTCACTGGAGTCAGAATGACTTTGTCTATGTCTTTGTCTACCTTTGGCAAGTCACCTAAACTTCTAGGCTTAGGTATACTCATCTGTAAAGTGGGAATAACTATCTCCTAGGGTTCTTAGAATAACTAAATGTATTAATTAATACTATGGTGACAGCACATGGCAAACACTAAAGAACTCTTAATTTTTAAATTAATAACATACATAAAATAGTGTCTCATGTTCCTCTTAATGGAAAAATCAGTTTCCATTTTCCAAGAATGTGTTCAATCAGAATTCTTGGATTTAATATTTTAAAATACATCTTATTTTTGTGAATCTTATGCATGTATTCTATTCTGGAAATATGCCTTTCCTGTTCTCTTGCTTTATTTTTGTTTCTTTTGGATAGGTTGAGGATTTTGTTTCTTTCCAATCTTTAGAAATCTTACTTAAGAGCTTTACTATCTCCTGAACATCAATGAGCTATACAAATATTTTGAAGATTGATGAATCATAAAATTCAAAGAAGAATTTTAAAATTCAAGAACAAATAGTTCTCACGCTTTCTTTTTTAATCCTTTGTTTAGTTCAGTTACAGATTTTGTCTACTTTAAACGTTAACTGGAATTTGGCAGTAGAATACAATGCAGATTTCATTGCCTGTAGAAATACCTTTTGTATTTAGACTATGAATTTGCTTCTTGCTTTTCTTATTTTCTTATACAACTCAGTCAACAACACAGTGAAATGAGTATTATTTTCCCCATTTTGCAGATGTTGGAACTAAGATTTACACAGAGTAATTTAAAATAACTGTGAGGTTAAACATTAGAGGTAGAATTTATTCATAGGCATATTGAGTATACTTACTCCTTATTGCTATAGTCTAAATATTTTGTCCCATTCAATCCCTCAATATGGTGATATTAGAAGGTCAGGCCTTTGAAAGGTGCTTTGGGCATGAGAATGGAGCCTACTTGAGCGGGTTGTGTCACCTAAAAGAGGCTCCAGAGAGATCCCCAGCACCTTCTACCACGTGAGGATTTAAGAAGTTTTGGACCAGGAAGAGGGCCTTCACTTGCCCATGTTAGATTTCCTAATCTTGGACTTCCGGACTCCAGAACTGTGAAAAATAAGAATAAAACTTCTTGATGTAAGACCCTATAAAATGGATTTAGACATACAGGAGTTATTTGGGAAATTTTTGATAAAATATTTGCACTTGTAAAGATTACTGGATTTAGAGCTACACAGAGTTAGATCGAAATCTGCTCTTTGACATTTCTTAGATCTATGATTCTTGGTAATGGTACTGAGTATTTATTATCTTTATATATTATATGAGACTATTAATTTCTTTCTACCATGGTCATTGTATGGATTGAATTTGTAGGGGAGAAAAAAATAATTTTCTTTTTCCCTGAGTTTTTAGCTGACAACTCCTTTTTAAAAAGCAACATTAACAAGAAAAAAACACATTTATTTACATGTATACCTCATGTAAAAATGGGAGATACCCAGGAAAAAATGAGTAACTCCTCAAAGTGGCTCAGAATTCAGGCTTAAATGTCATTTTAATAGGGAAGGGGGAGGAAGGATATAGGCCTCTTAGGGGAGAGTACAAACTTTGGCTGTGGTGTCAATTTCTTAGTCTCTTCTCCTGTAATAAGGGTCGATCTTCCCTGTTTGATGAAACTCCCAGGGACTTATGACAATTGAGTTTCTTTTGGAGGATCTGTCATTAGGCAAATAAGGGGATTTCAGAGAAAGCCTCTCCCTGCATTTACTGTTTTTCAAAGTACTTATATCTCAAAATAATCAATATGCCAAAGGAGCATAGTTTGGGGTGGCATGCTCTGAACTCCTACAGTCATATGGAGAAACATACTCTGCTGCCTTCAAATAAAAACCATCTACCATGATTGTAGAACACTATGGTTATTCCAAAGGTATCAGTGTTCCAGATCCCATCATGCCTCACATCTGTTGGAATAAATTGAACAAATATTGCATGTTATCTTTTTTAACAAAAATAAGTCCATTTTTAATTCAGTATTCTAAAGACAGATTTATGTTTTTGGTTTATCTTTCAAGCTATTTAGTTTTGAGAAAGAAAATATGCTTTTCACTCTTAGTAACTGATTGTGTTCCATTTAGTTATAATTCAAATTTAGATTTTCAATTCCTTCCATTTAAATAATCTGTAAAACGATTTTCCCATGAATCTCATCCAAGAATATGAGCGATACTGGAGAGGCAGGAGAAAATCTTTATAAATAATGCCACCTAGGTGTCAGAGACTTTAATGTATAGTGTGGATGGTGTCTGAATTTTTTTATAAAGTTTATAAATGTTCATAAAATGTTTAGAAAGTTTTGGAAGACCTTGCAGATCTCCTACTGTAGAGAGACGAGCTAAGGGCCTTAGCTATTGCGATCTAAAGTCCACTGCAGTGTTTTTGCCAAGGCCCCACTTCCCCCAGGCTGCTTCCAGGCAATGACAGAGTGTCAGGGCTACTAAGGCAGACCCACTTCTGGAAGATTAGGGACTCCTAGAGGACTCTGACCTCATCAAAGTTCTTAAGCTGTCCTGCAGTTTAGGACAATTCTACTCAACCTTCCTTCCCTTTCTTCTTCATACAGAGCTGGATTTGCCTCACAATCTACTTGTTCTCTCAGTCTTTCCTGATTCATTCCCTATTTTCTTTCCAACATGTTTCCATAATAAAATTATTGCACACTTAATTTTATTTACTGACTGTTTCTCAAAGAATGAACTAAAACACCATATTATTGTCAAGCTGAAGTGTAGAGAGTAAGAACAACTAGATGCTTGAGGAACTGCAATGCATAGCACATTAATGAATTGAGAATATTTAGCTAGGAGAAAAGATCTACAACATGCCCTCTACCAATAAAATATACTAAAGGATCCTACTAAAAGACAAACCTGAATATATTTTAAAAGACTTCAAAAATGTCTTAATATCTCAAGGTCAATATAGTATAGGCAAAAATTGTGGTTTTCAAGGTCAGAAAGACTTCATTTGAATAAAAATCCTGCTACTTATGGACAAATGCATATAAAATTAGGTAAGATAATTAAACCTTTTGAGTCTCATTTCCCTTTTATACAAAGTAAGAATGTAACTACTGATGGAGCTATCACCCAGTAAAAATGCTTTTGCATCACCTTTGCTAGTTTAGAACCTGTATCATGAATCCAGGGACTCCATACTGATTTGCTGCTTTGTACTCTCATCTGATAGCTTCCTTGACTCCATTATCCTCCATGATTATTTCTGTACTTTTGGACCCAATGCTTCATAATGCTTCTCTTATTCTTTAAATCAAGATTTGTACTCATTCAATTTATTCTGTTTCTGACTGATCTAGGTAGAACATTTTAAAACCTGTCCTCCTATATCCAGACATGGACTAAATGAACGGTCTTTCTCTCACATTTGTTTCAGCCTTTAAAAAGAGGAAGAATGATGAGACTACTACAAGGTGAGGTAAAATTACAACTAGTTTGCAACACTTGAGAGAATGTAATGTAGTATGATGTAATTCTGTAATGATTTGGAGAACTCATCAAAGTCAAGGGAGAAATAAAAGCCACTTTAAAGCCTTCATGAACACCTGCATCCTCTTACACTGTATGGCCTGAGCATGACTTTCTAAGTCTTTCTTTTATATCAAAGTAATCCTATAGCGTTAAATTCTACATTGAGTCTAAAATCTTACTGCATTTTTCTCATTCCAGAGCATACTGGTATCTGAATAGTCATACTCTTTTGCTCATAAAATATGGCTCAATTCAAGGCTCTTTAAAAAATATTTCAGCATCTGCGATGCCTTCCTGTATTCTGTAGGCAGAGATGATTATCTCTCTTTCACACTCACCCACAATTATACCTCTGTCATAAAACTTGTCACACTTCTCTGTCATTACTAATATTTGTGTGGCCTTTACTGTTAGTCTGTGAAGGACTTGAGAGAAGCTGATTCTCATCTTCATATCTCCTGAATGAAATATGCTATTGGTCCTTAGCTTGGGTTCCATAAGTCTTTGTTTTAGATGAAAAGTAGAGGGAATGGTGATAATGGGTATGGAGGGATGGGTGCAAAGACTGAAAGAAGCTTCAACTTGGTATTAACTTATTCAAATTTGACAAAATGTTTTAGGTGAAATAGTAAAAACAGTATATACAACTGGAATGAAAAGGTCAGAATTCATTCATAGAAAGCACCTTGTTAAAGAATTCAGTAGCTTTCCTAGAATAGAACATTTGTCTAAGGTCACAGGGACAGTAGTACAGCATGCAGAATATAGTCATTGATTCTGTAACATCTTTCTATGTTGACAGATAGTAATTGCACTAGTGGGGGTGAGGATTTAATAACATAGGTGACTGTTGAACCACTATGTTGTATATCTGAAACCAATATAAGATTGTATATCAATGATACTTCAATAAGAAAAAAAGAAATTTTTAGTGCTAGGAATATGTTCTGTTTGGCTGATGACAATTGCTCTTACAGAAAATTTTAGAATATAAAAATGTCAGGTAAATAAAGATATATGCACAACTCTTTAAATTTACTCTCAAAGAAAAATAATTGTAAACTATGTTTTTTGCAAAGAACTTTCTAGTTGATATCTGTGAAATGAAGCTTTAAAACACTGATGAAATTATGCAAAGCATATTTTTATTTAAGTTTCATATGATTCCAGTCAGATCTTCCAATTTCTGGACTCGAAAATAGGGTAGTATATTAGTAGAAATTAATAGATGATTACTTTATGCTTATCAATTAATCTGATAAACTTCAAAGCAATATTATTTGGGTATTGTTTTAATCTGGAAACAGAAAGGTAATTTTGTAGTTACTGGGAGTTATTTCCAATATTATATAAAATCTAGTTGCATAAATGATTTCATAACAATGTGTCTAAATTATGATGCTATTAGCTATTTCAAAATGAAAGCTCTGAATAATTAATTATCTGATGTTTTTAAATTACTTAGATCAAATGGTGAAAAAAAGGGCGACTGTATTTCAAACAACCAATTATAACAGGAAATATGATTTATGATATGGATATAAATTATGTACAAATGCTGCTTGATTCCTTTGGATTTATGAAGACTATCTCACCAATAGTAAATCTGCCCTGTAGGGTAGAAATTGACCAATCATCATATCTTAAATCTCAGACCAAAAGTTGCTTTGTGAAATTGCTAAGACTATCTCACTGTCTAGGGCTACAGCAAATAAAATGACAAGAGAACTCTTACTACATTAGCTTTGTGAGCCTTTTTGGATGAAGTTTTTCTATATTTCAAAATGAATTCCTGTGTTTTCATTTATAACACCACTGGCTATAGACTGAATATTAGGTACCATCCCAAAGGACTGTCTAGATAGGAAACATAGATAAAATGTTCCTCAAATATGGAATTACTCAGCAGCTTTAAGTAGCAGAATTAATCAGATAGGATATCTATTAAATTTGAGAAGGCAGCAAACTGTATTAACTAGCTCGGCTGTGTATCTAACAACTTCAAAATCCTAATGTTTATTTATTGCTCATGTCTGTGACCTACAGAAATACTGGTTAAACTTGAGCAACAACTGTATTTTTTGAAGTAGTAGCAGTTTAAAAAATTGTCTAATATTCACAAATATTTCATTAAAATGACACAATATATTAAAGACTTTACAAGAAGAAATCTCCAAATAAAAAGAATACTTAAGTCCCAGATAGAATCTTGCAGTTTTCCTTCCAACTTAATAAATAATCAGTGTATCAAAACAAAACCAAACAAATGAACAAAAATAGACTCAGACAAATCATTATTTTATATTTTATATACTTGAAACTAATATAATACTGGATACCATCTATACTAAAAAAAAAAAAGGAACCAGGTTATGACCTAAATCACATTGAGTTAAATGGTAGGAAAACTTCTGATTTCAGCTCCACATTGGACACATTTTCTAATTAATTATTCAAATATCAGAACAGAGAAATATATCTGAACAGTTTGTAAATGCTTTAATCTTTAATCATTTTTTATCTATATTTTGTTTTCCTTTGAGTCACTCAAATCCCCCAGAACTAACACTTTAGGATTATGTAAGTGGATATTTATATTAAGTAGAGTTTGATAATCCTCCAAAATAGAAGATTTATTGCACAATTGGATAGGTTTTCTTAGCAAGGTTTTCAAAGACTGTTTACTAAGATTTGGGAGCATGCATTTCATATATTAACTCATTAATCCATTGAGGGTAAATGTTTTGTGATAAGCACTTCAAACATTATATTTTATAGTCCTATAGCTATCACAAAATGAAAAAGTAATTTTAAAGCTTACTTTACAGAAAGAAAAGAAAGACTCAGAGAGGTGACGTTACATTCCCAAGTTTGCTCAGGTCATAGCAAAGGAGCCAAGGTATGAAACTAGGCCTGTGTTACCTTGAGCTTGCACATTTAACATTACTTATGTTCATTCTATTTACTGATTTACATATACAATCGTAAGACTAATATAATACTGTGAAGTTTATATCACCATTTTACAGGTGAGGAAATGAAGTTAAATAATTTGCACAAGGTAAAATCTTTATTTAGAACCAGGAGTTATATTAATGTCCTTATGACTCTAATGCCCAGTTGAACAATTTGACTTGACACTTAACACTCAGAAATTCAAGAAGGATCATGTGAAGATGAATGAAAGAATAAAATGAAGAAGTTTTGACCAGCAAAATGCCACAGTATAATCAGGAACATTCAAAGAGAACATGGCTCTTCCTAAGACGTAAAGTGAATCCATTGAACGGGGACTGTTTTTGAACAAGCCCATCAGTGACCTTATTTAGGAAGTACTTTTGAGCAGAATGAACAAAAACTTTTCCCTGATTTCATTTACTCTTTTTATTCAGTCCTCAAAATTCCAAAGACATAATTTAAGTGAAATGAAACAAGCTAATAAGTATTGCTTACAGAAAAGGAAAAACTCAGAGTAAAAAAACAACAGCACATATTTAATTCTAGAAGAACTGAATAGTTGAAAGTATTACAGTTGGTTGACAAACCTGAGTTTGAATCCTGACTTTAGCACCCATTAACTGAATGATTTAGGGTAAGTTCTTTCATCACAAAGAATTACAGTTGTCCACTAAATAAGGTGTAGAAAACTTTAACTCACAGTGTTTTTTATAAAAATCAAATGAACTCAACCTATGAAAATCATCTAACATCCTGCCAGGCATGTGGAAATTATTATATTATTGATTTTTCTCTCATTCTTTGTATATACAATACACATTTTTTTGCTCAAATCAGCATTAACATTTTTCTCTATATATTCCTTTTATGTTCTTGGCATGATCAACCCAACTCTATTTTCAAATATCGCATATATTGGATATATTAGATATGTTGAATATATATTGAACAGAACAAGGATAAAATATTTTTCTTAAAATATTTTTCCATTTTATATAAAAATAATTGTATATGTGAATAGTAGATTATGATGCAAATTAAATTCTTACTGTGAGTCACCCTCAAAATAGTTGAAAAATATAGCTTAGTACAGTTATGAGGGCAGAGTGGGCTTTAAGTAAACATGTAGTAGAATATTTTGCATCAGGTAAGAATTGTGCTTGGCTTCTAATAAAAAAGACCCCTTTAAATATTCAGGAGTTTTGTTGGTTTTATCTCTTGGGTTAAACAAGGCAAAAAGTAGGTAAACCTTGGCTCATCTAATGATTCATAAAAGCATCAGGAAACCTCACTACTTTTATCTTTCTGTACAACCATTGGGTTGTTTTCATCTTCAGCTTCCCTACCTGTCCAAGATGTCTACTGCAGCTCCAACTATAACAACTGCATCACTTGGAACATTGAAGAGAACAGTAATGCAAATGACTTCCCTCCACTCCAAAGAATGAAACCTAAGTCCCTCTTAGCAATTTAATGCCTATCTCATTTATCAGAACTTAGTTCATTGCCACAGAAGCTGAAAGGAAATTACTAAGAAAGGTATATTGCTGAGTTGAGTTTAGACTAAGGAAGATGGTAAAAGTGTATATTAGAAGGCTCTTTGCCCAAATGGGGGTCTGTGTTTCTTTGTCCCACTTTGTCCTGCCTCATGGGAAAGAGGTCTTTTAGCATTTGCACATATTAGAATTATGCTTTGCATGAGAGTTGATTGATATTAAGAGAGACTTACGTTCTCCTTGTAGATATTCAACTCTTAACAATGCCAGTTTTAATTAAAGGTATAATAGTGAGATAATGCAAAATATCTTGGTGGAAGTGGATGAGAAAAATAAATGCAGGTGAGAGAATGAAGGAAGAGGGGATCTGGGGGTAATTATGAAGGGTTAGCACACAACAACGAACAGATAATGCTAGTTGGATGTAACATAAATGTTTTCGCTCTTCTTCAGACACCAAGATGCTATGAATAAGATGAAATAATTTCTGTGCACACTGAACGTGCACTTTCTCAGCTATTACAGGGTAATCCTAGAGTTACAAATAAATGAAAGGATCAATGAACTGCTGAGCAACTTGTTGAGTGATATTTGCCTAACTACACAGTACCACATGAGCCAGTTGTTTCACTCACCTAAAAGGGATTAAAATAATTCAGAAGTTTTGGCAATCACATAGACAAAACTTTGTATTGGTTGACCATTTCCACTTTTTCAAATGATTACTATTTTGTCTTAATGTTTTTCAGCAAGGAACATGTAAATATTCATCACTTCTCCTTTCAGTATTTGGTTAAAGGGCCCTTCAGAAACCTCTAGCTCAGTCCTTCAGATAAGCTAAAACAATCCAACAAATAAACAAACAAAAACAGCATATGTTAGCACTTTGGTAGTGTGCAGTTCCAATCAGTGACATATCTTGTTTCTTCCAAGTATTTTTCATTGGTCCTGACCAGCATGCCTTAATATTTCAAAATTACTTTGAAACCACTAGGTTTAATGCTAGGGAGTTTTCTTAATATGATCAGTCTTATAAGATTAAAATCATCCAGGGTGTCAGTCACTTAAGGAATAAAGACACTATGGTCAGGCCTGAAATTAGTTCCAACAGTCACACTTGCCTTCAAGAAACTTATAGTTGATATGCTGTATCATAATTTTTGTCTCCCTAGAGCCCTCAGGGCACCCAACAAACTTCTGTTAATGATGTCCTGAAATACATAAAGGCTCTTAGGTACAATATTAGTGGAAGGCGAATATAAAGAACTTTTACCAAGAAGGTCCCACAGATTTATATGGGTAACTGAGACTTCCTAAGTTGCCATAAATGCATTAAATGTACAATCTCAGAATGATGGTGCGAAATAGATTTGAAATGTAATTTAGGGGAAAAAGGGAGAGGGAAAGGAAGAGGGAGAGAGGAGAGAGATCTCAAGTTCACAGGGTAAATTGTTTTTTTAAAAAAATGAAAGTGTCCTAGAATGTTTCATTTATCTCCTGATGTTTAGAAATAAATATGAAAACAAATTCCAAACTACATTCCTTAGAATAGTAATTTCCTTACATGTTAAAAGTATTCACATAAATTTGAAAATAAGCACTTGGAGGCTATATAAAATACCCAGTAGAATGTTAAAATCTCTGATATATTTTTCAGGATAGAATGAGATTGATATTAATTCAGTATTTCTCTAATATATGTATTTGAAGAGAGATGCACTCTTTTCTCTTTCTTTTTTTTTTGCTTGAGCCATTACTTGAATTTTAGGATATTCAGTATACAGTGTAAACACTATTAGAAAAGCTAATATCATTAAACCAGGCTGTCACTAATATAACTAATAACTAGTTGGAGTAAATCACACAACAAAATGCCATTTCATTATCATTGTTTTGAAAAGTTCAGATTGGGTAACATTAACAAACTATCAAAATGGCATCTAGTCTTCATGGAAGGTAGATTCTAGAATCAAAACATAATTATTTCCTGGGCTAGTCTATCCATCACTTTTATTCCAATAGAATAAAAATGTCTGCAACTTTATTATGCACTTGGTCAAGTATGTGAGTTCAAATTTAATGTCATCACCAAGTCTCTTACTACATAGCCCTAAAATGGAGTATTATTTTTCTTCTTTGTTCCCCACATGTATTATTTCTCTTACTATTTTGTTTCATGTTTTTTTAACTTATGTCCTCTTTCCATGACATAATAAATCTTCCTTTCCTGTTTATTCCCTAAAATTACACACTATAACTTGTTAGACCTTCAGAAAGAACTCAAGGAGCAAGCTGATTTGGAATTTACTTCCCATGAATATCTCTTGTTATGATGCCTTTTTTTGTTTCCTTGTACATGGTACCTTAAGAAAAAAGAAATTTATTGTACCTATTTATGCTTTTCCACCTCCCTCTTATTTTTATACAGTGTCCAAGTATTGCTTCCTATTGTAGCTTATGTTTATTTTTGAAAGTTAGATAGTCAGATTTGTTTATTTGGAAAATACCTATCTTATTTCTCATAAAACCAAGATAATAATTTCGTTTTATGATAAGAATCACACTTCAAAGATAGCAAAATATTTTAGAGTTGGAATTCCTGGAAACAAATTAAAAAAACGTGCATGCAGAAATAACAAAAGTGTGAAAACAACTTTAATGTAAGTCCAAATAATGATCTGGTCTCTCAATGAAGGCTTACATGTTTTAAAAAATGAAAACTTTGATGAAAGTACAGGTTGATCATTCTTTATGCCTTTTCTTAAAAATCTAATATGCACAGGAGACGGCAAAGGGAGTTGTGATAAACAGCAACATTTGCTAAATAACCAGACATATCATGTGAGCATGTGTTAGCTAAACTGCTTTGGATTTCAAGTAATAACAATCCCAGTGGTTTTAATATTCTAATGTTATAAAAGGAACTACTAAAAAGGCAGAGGCGGGTGGATTAACTAGTTGCAGTGAGGTTAAGCATCATCAGGTTTTTGCTGTTTCTCTGTGGTTCTCTCAAGCTGCCTTCTCTCCTGTCTCTCAAGCTGTCTCTTCCTGTCACTGCCAGCAGCCTCCCAGCCTCCCATAGCTTCCTCATGGACAACAGGAAGAGAGCGTATTCTCTTGTCCCAACTATCAAAACAAATAACTAAATTTAAGTCCTGGGTTTGCCAAGATCTCTGGAGTTAAAGCACATGGCTGTTACACAATGGCAAATGGGTAAAATAATTCTTGCAATATCCTCTATAATGTTCAGAATGCTTATGAAATCCAGTGAGGAAAGTGATGATAGGATTCCTTTCTTATTTCATTCATCAATTCACTTATTCATACAAGACATATTTATTAAGGGCTTGTTATGTGCTTGACACTTGCAGCCACTGAGGAATACAGCAGTAAACAAACACATATTTAAAGATAGCCCACATCCTCCTGGACAGCCAGATATTATGTATATAATGCAATTTCAAATAGCAACAAGAGCTATGAAGACAAATCAAGCAGAGACAAGAGATACTCAGGTTTGCTTTTTTCAAGAGAATAATCAGAGAGGATCTTTCTGGGGAGACCTATGTAAGCAAGGAGAGCAAATCAAGGGGAAAGCATTTCATGAAGAAAAAATAAAAATGGACTGAGGCAAGAGTGAACTTGATCTGACTTGAATTTTAGCAGGACCAGTATGGCTTTCACACAGTAAAGGATAGGAAGAGGAGTATGCAGTAAGGAAAGTTTGGTAGGACATTTTTGGAGGATTCTAAGTAGGGTACAGTATGATTCAATTTACATTTTCCAAACAATGTCCTCATTGCCTTTGGGAAATTGAATGTAGAAAGGTCAACAGTAGAAGTTCAAAGGAGACATCTTCAGTGTTACAGGTTGGAGACAGTACCTTAGACTGATTGGTAGAAATCAGGATATATTCTTGAAGGTACAATAAACCCAATAGATTTTGAGAATGTCATGTGACAAATATACTTCAATAGAGATATTAACCTGAAAAGTGCTATGGCAGTTCATCTGCATTTTAGAAGACTAGAGAACAGCCAAATGCAAAGTCTTTTATTTCTATCAAACATTCTAACAAACATTAAGTCCTATTTTGGGGGGTGTTTGATAAATGTTAGTTTCCAGACTGTGTTCTTAGAGTAGAAGCATTAATGCACACAGTACAAACGGACAGAAATCCAAATATTGTCTCACTTAGCAGCTTTATAACTTTGGAGAAACTTCCTAACTTCTGTGTTCAGTTCCCTCATTTCCAGACTCAAAGTAGTAACATATAACTCAATATATCATCTCAAGTAATAGTACGTGCATTATGAAAAACACATGGTATCCTACATTAGCAACATTCAACAGGTATTTATTTTCTCCTGTGGCTCAGTAATTCTCAGGCTTTGGATGTCATGAGAAATTTAACTATGCATGCACAATGGGAATCACCACCAAGACACAACTGTTTCTGAGGGAGAAGGTGGTCTTAACTACATGCACAGTGGTCCAACAACTTTCTAGCTACTGCCAGAAGCTCTTTGAATAAGACGTGACTATGCCATGGAAATGAAGAAAAAAAATTTCATGTGCTGGGAATTTGTCCATTCTAGGCATAGATAATTTTCCTTTGGCAGGAGGCCTGAATGTGTACTGGCTTTTGCTTTCTATTCTCTGAAAAAGAGAAAAATAATTTTCCCAGGAAAATTCTAAGTTCCCAGAGCTGTTTATCAAGAAAATTTTGAGTAGACAGACTTTATTATAATTTAACTAGACATTCTGTGACTTTCAGCTATCACTTAATAAAATTCCTAATCTCTATGACCCTTTTTCAAAGTTGCACATTTTATCCAAATTTTTGTATGATGATAATAGATTCATTTGAAAAAAAAATTGGCTTTTTAAAAAATTTATGGTGGCAGACTGAACCAAGCTTAACTCCTGCAATGTGCCTTGATGTCTATCAGTCATAGTGTTAGGGGGTGAGTTTGTTCTCCTTGGTCCTTGTCCTCACGGTAACAAAAAAATTGAAAGGCAGAGACACAACAGCGAAGTAAAACAAAAGTTTTATTTGAATACCCTCCAAGGAAGCTGCAGGCCAGAATCAAGGTAGACAACCTGAAATTTTAGGTGGGAGGCCTTTTACGTTCTGGCTAGGAGGTGCCTCTTCGACTGACTAGTTGGGGTTATTTGATTTACAGGTTCATCTACACAGCCATCCCTCTCAGTGAGCAGGTCCTTTTCCATGATGAGGCGTGATTTGGGCAGTTCTTAGTTCTAATTGATCGTGCTCACAAATTGAGATTTGGTTGGGAAGGAAGTTCTCTCTGAAAAGCCTTTGTTGTCTTCACATGGGACCCCCTTCCTGGACAGAGTTTGGGCCATTTTTTCCTTGAACCTTATCTGGGCAGTTTCTGTCTTTGAACCTTATCTCCCCCTTTCCCGGCTGCTCATGTCTTTCTACCTAACATTCTGAGTAGTGGTCCTTGTTATGGATGAACTGCACCATAGTTAAAATGCAAAAACAAGTCAGAGACACTCAAAATTATTAGTTGGGAGGCAATATTATAAGCACATCTTAATTTTGCTAGATACCTACATACCAGAGGAAGTCCATGTGAACATGGGATCTGTTTCACTCTAATAATGTTAGTGCTTACACATTCAATCAAGTACCTACTTCATTGATCCTTTCCCATGAAAGTCATCCTAAAACCTACTGTATTCAGACTTTTCCTATAATTCCATTTGCTATTGCTCTTGATTTGCTCTTATTTGGACCTGGACTTACTTGGGAAGCTGTCTCTTAACTAGTCCTGTTCCTTCTCCCTTTTGCTACTATCTCTCACTATGTACTGACCTTCCTGATTCACAGATCTGAATATGGCACAGCTCTGCTCAGAAACTTTGTGAGATTGCCTATTGCCTACCAAATAGTTGAAGGGGAACAGAATTTGGAATCTGAAAAAATGCCTCTTTGGTGCAGGATCATTTTAGGCTGCTTATTTTTAAGAAACTGCAAATATAGGAAAAACTCTGAAAACCAAAAGTTACCCTTTTATAAGAGATATTTACATTTATAAGGGAAATCTCCATTTGTAAGAATGTCTCCTTCACTATACCAGCAAGAGGGGATGAGTAAATCTCTTAGAAATTCTTATACCTGGAAAAGGCATAGACTTAAATCTGCATAACAACAACCTTGGTTTACTATGCTTTACCTGAAAACTTCCTATAAATGCATCTTCATCCCCAACATCATCTTTTGTCCCTAGAAGGAGATGGCATTTAAGGGAGTTACTCAGTTTTCTTGGGTATCTCCCATGTATAGAGGAGGTATATATGTTATTAAACTTGTTTGTTTTTCTCATATTAATCTCTCTTTTATTGGGGAGGGGGGCACTTAGCCAAGCACCAAGAAAGGTAGAGAGAAAATTATTTTTCCTGCCCTACACAGTAAACTGATGTTCAAAAACTTGGGGATATGATTACCATCTTTCCACAGTTGCCTTTCATTCATTTCCTTTCATGGAAGGACATCTATGACTTGGAGTGGTTGCAATAGAGACACCTTTATGAATAGGGCACCCACAACTGGCTGGGTAATAATCTGTTAGAGCTGAAAGTAATTTCATACACTACAGGTCAAAGTGTTGTCATATTATGACACGAGAGAACTTTATTTTGGTAACATGTACTTTACTTTGAAGCCAGTTTCTGGCAGACTGTACTTACATGGCATATACCTAGGAGATATGATAGATTTTACAGATATATTTTTTAGCCCTTATAAGCCCTTTGGGATGATAAATATTGGTGATTTTAATCAGTGCTCTATTTGTTTTAACTTTTAAATTAATGCATTTCTTCTGACACTTTCTTATCCTATAGTCCTAGTTTGATTACAAATATCTCAAAGCACCTCTTGACTAGACAGAGACATCATTCATATGGGACCCTCTTTTTCTTCTAGTGCTGAATGAACATAAGCAGGTACTTGTAGTACATTTCCTTTTTCAATTCATGTTCAAGCCAGGTAAACTGAAAATGACAAAGAGAAGAGCTTCCTATAAATTGTTATAGGTCTGACCTGGGGATTGTGTGGTAGGGTTAGAAGGTAATCTTCTAAAATCTGTGAACAGATTTTTAGGAAATATTGTAGTATAAGAAACTAAGACTGCTTATGCCAGAGCATTCAGTTTCTTGTGCTATAGGAGGTAAAGGACAATACTTCTTACCACAGAGCACCACATATCTGTCTCATTCCACTCGGCTTTGTCCAGTCAAAAAAGCCTTTTGGGCTAGAAACAGGGCACTTAAACTCTACAGTCTCTCTTCCCCAGTATTCTACAACTTTACAAGTGGCAATAAAATTTACTTGATTTTTTTTTTTCCTTTTTTGGTTTTCTGTGTTCTCATTTGGAAAACTTCTAAGTCCACCCATAAAAAATTACAGCTAAAATATCCTTCGCCAAAACTTCTTTTTTCCCATACACTTCAGACAATTTACTCCTCATGAAGGACATGTTTTGAGAAAGAAAAACAAGTTCTAGTAAGTGTTCAGCACTTTCCTCAGTGATTGATCTTAAGCCTGCAAACAATGGCTGAATAAATCTCCAGAATGCTTCTCAGAAACCTAACTATAGATATTTTTAAACTTATAGGACATCAATCTCCTAAAAAGAATAAAGGCACAAAACCCTCATAGTTTTCTAAGATTCATAACAAATTTCAGGGATGAAAGCCATGTAAACACAAACCAGGGAGGATATTAGACTTAAAACTTAACACATCTCACAGATGTTAAACCGGACCCACTGGAATCATTTTATAGAACTCACAAGTCATTTGTGGATTTTAGCATCAAATAAGTATCCTTACTGTGAGAAATGTCAGGTCAAATTGAGGTAGAGCTGAGACATGGGATAAGCACCATGATTAATTTTTCCTGCCTATATTGAAAAATGCTAAGACACAAATAGTATTAAGAACAGGAAGGAATCCATCTTAATGCTAAGATTCCATTTAAAAAACCAGGGAGTTGGGAGGAAAGATTCTTCTTTTTATTTTGGTATCGTTCATGTACAATCACTTGAACAACAGTATGGTTACTAAACACCCTATTATCAAGTCCGACCACGTACCCCATTACAGTCACTGTCCATTACCGTAGTAAGATACTATAGAATCATTACTTGTCTTCTCTGTAAATACTGCCTTTCCCATGTCCCCACCTATGACATTATGTGTGCGAATCGTAATGTCCCTTTTCCCCTCTTATCCCTCCCTTCCCACCCTTCCTCCCCAGTCCCTTTCCCTTTAGTAAATGTTAGTCCATTTTTCGGTTCTGTGAGTCTGCTCCTGTTTTGTTCCTTCAGTTTTTTTCTTTGTTCTTACATTCCACAGATGAGTGAAATCATTTGATACTTGTTTTTCTCCACCTGGCTTATTTCACTGAGCATAATACCCTCTAGCTCCATTCATGTTGTTGCAAACGGTAGGATTTGTTTTCTTCTTATGGCTGAATAATATTCCATTGTGTATATGTACCACTTCTTCTATACCCATTCATCTACTGATGGACACTTAGGTTGTTTCCATTTCCTGGCTACTGTAAATAGTGCTGCAATAAACATAGGGGTGAATATGTCTTTTTCAAACTGGGCTGCTGCATTCTTAGGGTAAATTCCTAGGAGTGGAATTTTGGGGTCAACTGGTATTTCTATTTTGAGTTTTTTGAGGAACCTCCAAACTACTTTCCACAATGGTTGAACTAGTTTACATTCCTACCAGCAGTGTAGGGGGGTTTCCCTTTCTCCACATCCTTGCCACATCTCACCGTGGTTTTAATTTGCATTTCTCTGATGATTAGCAATGTGGAGCATCTTTTCAAGTCCCTGTGGGTCATTTGAATTTCTTCTTAGGAGAAGTGTCTGTTCATATCCTCTGCCCATTTATTATTTTATTTTATATATTTTTTATAATTTATTTTGGTACCATTAATCTACAATTACGTCTGTAATATTATGGTTATTAAACTACCCCCTTCATCAGGTCCCTCCCACCAACCCCATTACAGTCACTGTCCATCAGTGTAGTGAGATGCTATACAATCAACTTGTTTTCTCTGAGTTGTACAGCCCTCCCCGTGCCCCCTCAACATTACATCTGCTAATCATAATGCCCATTTTTCCCCCTTATCCCTCCCTTCTCATTCATCCTCCCGAGTCCCTTTCCCTTTGGAAACTGTTAGTCCATTCTTCGGATCTGTGAGTCTACTGCTGTTCTGTTCCTTCAGTTTTTTTCTTTGTTCGTATACTCCACAGATAAGTGAAATCATTTGATACTTGTCTTTCTTCACTGGCTTATTTCACTGAGCAAAATACCCTCTAGCTCCATCCAAGTTGTTGCAAATGGTAGGATTTGTTTTCTTCTTATGGCTGAATAATATTCCATTGTGTATATGTACCACACCTTCTTTATCCATTCATCTACTGATGGACACTTAAGTTACTTCCATTTCTAGGCTATTGTCAATAGTGCTACGATAAACATAGGGGTGCATCTGTCTTTTTCAAATTGAGCTGCTACATTTTTAGGGTAAATTCCTAGGAGTAGGATTCCTGGGTCAAATGGTATTTCTATTTTGAGTTTTTTGAGGAACCTCCATACTGCTTTCCACAATGGTTGAACTAATTTGCATTCCCACCAGCAGTGTAGGAGGGTTCCCTTTTCTCCACATCCTCACCAACATTTTTTGTTGCTTGTTTTGGATGTTGGCCATCCTCACTGGTGTGAGGTGATATCTCATTGTGGAATTAATCTGCATTTTTCTGATGATTAGCGATGTGGAGCATCTTTTCATGTGGCTGTTGGCCATCTGAATTTCTTCTTTGGAGAAGTGTCTATTCATGTCCTCTGTCCATTTCTTAATTGGATTGTTTGCTTTTTGTTTGTTGAGGTGTGTGAGTCTTTATATATTTTGGATGTCAACCCCTAATCGGATACGTACGTCATTTATGAATATATTCTCCAATACTGTAGGATGTCTTTTTGTACTACTGATGGTGTCCTTTGCTGTACAGAAGCTTTTCAGCTTGATATAGTTCTACTTGTCCATTTTTACTTTTGTTTCCCTTGTCCAGGGAGATATGTTCATGAAGAAGTCGCTGATGTTTATGTCCAAGAGATTTTTGCCTGTTTTTTTCTAAGAGTATTATGGTTTCATGACTTACATTCAGTACTTTGATCCATTTTCAGTTTACTTTTGTGTATGGGGTTAGACAGTAGTCCAGTTTCATTCTCTTACATGTAGCTGTCCAGTTTTTCCAACACCCGCTGCTGAAGAGGCTGTCATCTCCCCATTGTATATCCAAGGCTCCTTTATAAAATATTAATTGACTGTAGGTGTTTGGGTTAATGTTTGGATTTTCTATTCTGTTCCACTGGTCTGTGGGTCTGTTTTTGTGCCAATACCAAATTGTCTTGATTAATGTGGCTTTGGAGTAGAGCTTGAAGTCAGGGAATGTAATTCCCCCTGTTTGATTCCTCCTTCTCAGGATTGCTTTGGCTATTTGGGGTCTTTTGCGTTTCCATATGAATCTTAGAATTATTTGTTCCAGTTCATTGAAGAAAGCTGTTGGTATTTTGATAGGGATTGCATTGAATCTGTAGATTGCTTTAGGTAGCATAGCCATTTTGACAATATTTATTCTATCTAGCCAAGAGCATGGGATGAAGTTCCATTTGTTAGTGTCCTCTTTAATTTCTCTTAGGAGTGTCTTGTAGTTTTCAGAGTACAGGTCTTTCACTTCCTTCATTAGGTTTATTCTTAGGTATTTTATTCTTTCTGAGGCACTTGTGAATGGAATTGTTTTTCTGATTTCTCTTTCTGTTAGTTCATCTGTAGTGTATAGAAAAGCAACAGATTTCTGTGTGTTAACTTGTATCCTGCAACTTTGCTGAATTCAGATATTAGTTCTAGTAGTTTTGGAGTGGAGTCTTTAGGGCTTTTTATGTACAGTGTCATGTCATCTGCAAATAGTGACAATTTGACTTCTTCTTTACCAATGTGGATGCCTTGTATGTCTTTGTTTTGTCTGATTGCCGTGGCTAGGACCTCCAGTACTATGTTGAATAACAGTGGAGAGAGTGGGCATCCCTGTCTTGTTCCCGATCTTAGATGAAAAGCCTTCAGCTTCTCGCTGTTAAGTATGATGGTAGCTGTGGGTTTGTCATATATAGCCTTTCTGATGTTGAGGTACTTGCCGTCTATACCCATTTTGTTGAGAGTTTTAATCATGAATGGATGCTGAATTTTGTCAAATGCTTTTTCAGCATCTATGGAGATGATCATGTGGTTTTTGTTCTTCTTTTTGTTGATGTGGTGGATGATGTTCATGGATTTTCGAATGTTGTACCATCCTTGCATCCGGATGAGTCCCACTTTATCATGGTGTATGATCCTTTTGATGTATTTTTGAATATGGTTTGCTAGTATGTTGTTGAGTATTTTTGCATCTATGTACATCAGGGATATTGGTAGTTTTCTTTTTTGGTTAGGTCTTTGCCCGGTTTTGGTATTAGAGCGATGCTGTCTTCATAGAATGAGTTTGGAAGAATTCCCTCCTCTTCTATTTTTTGGAAAACTTTAAGGAGAATGGGTGTTATTTCTTCTCTATATGTCTGGTAGAATTCAGAGGTGAATCCATCAGGTCCAGGGCTTTTGTTCTTGGGTAGTTTTTTGATTACCGATTCAATTTCGTTGCTGGTGATTGGTCTGTTTAGTTTTTCTGTTTCCTGCTTGGTGAGTCTTGGAAGGCTGTATTTTTCTAAGAAGTTGTCCATTTCTTCTAGGTTTTGCAGCTTGTTAGCATATAGATGCTCATAATATTCTCTTATAATTCTTTATTATTTCTGTGGGGTCTGTCACTATTTTTCCTTTCTCATTTCTGATTCTGTTTATGTGTGTAGATTCTCTTTTTCTCTTAATGCATCTGGCTAGGGGTTTATCTATTTTGTTTATTTTTTCAAAGAACCAGCTCTTGGTCTCATTGTTTTTTTTCTATTGTTTTCTTCTTCTCAATTTTATTTATTTCTTCTGGTCTTTATTATGTCCCTCCTTCTGGTGACTTTGGGCCTCATTTGTTCTTCTTTTTCCAATTTCAGTAATTGTGTCTTTAGACCGTTCATTTGGGAATGTTCTTCCTTCTTTAAATAGGCCTGGATTGCAATATACTTTCCTCTTAGAACTGCCTTCGCTGCATCCCACAGAAGTTGTGGCTTTGTGTTGTTGTTGTCATTAGTCTCCATATATTCTCTGATTTCTGTTTTGATTTTGTCATTAACCCATTGATTACTTAGAAGAATGTTGTTAATTCTCCATGTATTTGTGAGCCTTTCTGATTTCTTTCTAAAATTTATTTCTAGTTTTTATACCTTTGTGATCTGAGAAGTTGGTTGGTAGGATTTTAATGTTTTTGAATTTACTGAGGTTCTTTTTGTGGCCTAGTATGTGGTCTATTCTGGAAAATGTTCCATGTGCACTTGAGAAGAATGTGTATTCTGTTGCTTTTGGGTGCAGAGTTCTGTAGATATCTGTTAGGTCCATCTGTTCTAGTGTGTTGTTTAGTGCCTCTGTGTCTTTACTTATTTTCTGTCTGGTTGATCTGTCCTTTGGAGTGAGTGGTGTGTTGAAGTCTCCTAAAATGAATGCATTGCTTTCTATTTCCTCCTTTTATTCTGTTAGTATTTGTTTCACATATGCTGATGCTCCTTTGTTTGGTGCATATACATTTATAATGGCTATATCCTCTTGTTGGACTGACCCCTTTATCCTTATGTAATGTCCTTCTTTATCTCTTAGTACTTTCTTCATTTTGAAGTCTATTTTGTTTGATACAAGTACTCCAACACCTGCTTTTTTCTCCTTGTTGTTTGCATGAAATATCTTTTTCCATACCTTCACTTTTAGTCTGTGTATATCTTTGGGTTTGAGGTGAGTCTCTTTTAAGGAGCATATAGATGGGTCTTGCTTTTTTATCCATTCAATTACTCTGTGTCTTTTGATTGGTGCATTCGGTCCATTTACATTTAGGGTGATTATCGATAGATATGTACTTATTGCCATTGCTGGCTTTAGATTCATGGTTACCAAAGGGTTTCTTCTTTACTATCTAACAATCTAACTTAACTTTCTTGTTAAGTTATTGTAAACACAGTCTAATGTTTCTTTATTTCTGTCCCTTCTTATTCTTCCTCCTCCATTCTTTATTTACTAGGTGTTTTATTCTTTGCCTTTAGTTAGTATTTGGATGCTCTGCTTTCTTTGCTATGATTTTATTTTCTCTGGTTACATCTTTTTAGTCTTAGGGGTGCTTCCCTCTAGAGCAGTCCATTTAAGATATCCTTTTGAGGTGGTCTATGGGCAGCAAACTCTCTCAGCTTTCGCTTGCCTGGAAATTGTTTAATCCCTCCATCATATTTAAGTGATAGTCGTGCTGGGTACAATATTCTTGGTTCGAGGCCCTTGTCTTTCATTACGTTAAAAATATTATGCCATTCTCTTCTGGCCTGTAAGGTTTCTGTTGAGAAATCTGATGATATTCTGATGGGTTTTCCTTTGTAGGTGATCTTTTTTTGTCTATCTAGCTGCCTTTAATACTCTGTCCTTATCTTTGATCTTTGCCATTTTAATTATTATGTGTCTTGGTGTTGTCTTCCTTGGGTCCCTTGCGTTGGGAGATCTGTGGGCTTCCATGGACTGTGAGACTATTTCCTTCCTCAGCATGGGGAAGTTTTCAGCAATTATTTCTTCAAAGACACTTTCTATCCCTTTTTCTCTCTCTTCTTACTCTGGTACTCCCATAATGAGAATATTGTTCCGTTTTGATTGGTCACACAGTGCATTTAATATTCTTTCATTCCTAGAGATCCTTTTTTCTCTCTCTGCCTCAGCTTCTGTGTATTCCTATTCTCTGATTTCTATTCCATTAACAGTCCCTTGCATCTAGTCCAGTCTGCTGCTAAGCCTGTTGATGGCTTGTCTCATTTCTGCATTGTCTTTCCTCACTTCCCTCACTTCCTCCCCTAGCTCTTGCATATTTCTATGTAGATCCATCAGTATGGTTATGACTTTTATTCTGAATTCTGTTTCACGAAGATTGTGCATTTCCATCCCTTCAGACTCCCTCTCTGGTGTATGGGTCTGGATAACTTTGTTTGTACCATATTCCTCTGTCTCTTCATGGCAACAGAAGTGGTCGCTTGTAGGTGCCATGTATGTCAGCTAGGCTCTTTAAGACTTTAACAAAAAAAAAAAAAAGAAAGAAGGGAAAGAAAAGAAAGAAGAAGAGAAAGTAAAGAAAAGAAAAAACAAAACAAAACAGAAAGACACCTGCCAGGAGTAGATTCTGTGAGGATCTGTAGGTGGTGCTGTTGCGACACTATTCCAAAGCCACGGCCCCACAGCAACGCAGGGCCCTTTGTAGCTCTGGCCGGGGTAGGAACGAATGGGAAGCAGCTGATCTCTATGGTAAGTCTCAGTGAGTCTACTTTTTCCCAGTCACCAGTCAAGGGGTCTGAAATTCCCCAGTACTCCCAGCCTACTGGGCTGAGTGTGCTGGGACAATCGTGCTCTTCCATTGGGCCTCTGTCTCTTTAAGACTGCAACAGATTTCTGTGTATTCATTTTGTGTCCCACAACTTTGCTGAATTCAGATATTAGATCTAGTAGTTTTGGAGTGCATTCTTTAGGGTTTTTTTTATGTACAATATCATGTCATCAGCAAACAGCTAAAAAAAGTGCGCGCTTTTGTTCCGGGGAGTTGGCTGCGAGGATCCGGTGCGTTTCTGGCTCAGACCCTGCACCCTCTGTCTCTCCAATCTCCGATACACTGCGCGATGTGTGTCAGTGCTGCCGGCACAGATCACCAGGGCTGGTTATTTCGCGGACCTGTACTTCCACTCCCTCCCAGCTCTGAATCCTCTCCTCCCGCTGGTGTACTGGGTGCTCGTTTCCCGCTGGGACGTGGCTCCGTGTCTTACCCACCTTGCGGGGTGCCAAGTCCTCTCAGATGTAGATGCAGGCTGGATGCTGTACGGTATCTTCTGGTCTCTCTTTTAGAAATAGATGTATTTGTTGTATTTTCATAAATATATATGGTTTTGGGAGGAGATTTCCGCTGCCCTGTTCACACCACCATCTTCTCGGAACTCACTCTGCCCATTTTTTAATTGGTTTATTTGCTTTTGGTTTGTTGAGGTGTGTGAGCTCTTTTTATGTTTTGGATGTCTACCCCTTACCGGATACGTCATTTATGAATATATTCTCCCATACTGTAGGATGTCTTTTTGTTCTATTGATGGTGTCCTTTCCTGTACAGAAGCTTTTACTTTGATATAGTCCCACTTGTTCATTTTTCTTTTGTTTCCCTTGCCTGGGGAGATATGTTCACGAAGAAGTTCTCATGTTTATGTCCAAGAGATTTTTGCCTATAGTTTTTACTAAGAGTTTTATGGTTTCATGCCTTACATTCAGGTCTTTGATCCACTTTGGGTTTACTTTTGTATATGGGGTTAGACAGTAATCCAGTTTCACTCTCTTACATGTAGCTGTCCAGTGTTGCCAACACCAGGTGTTGAAGAAGCTGTCATTTCCCCATTGTATATCCATGGCTCCTTTATCGTATATTAATTGACCATATATGCTTGGGTTTATACCTGGGCTCTCTATTGTTTTCCACTAGTCTATGGGTCTGTTCTTGCATCAGTACCAAATTGTTTGATTACTTTGGCATTGTAGTAGAGCTTGAAGTCAGGGAGCATAATTCCACCTGCTTTATTCTTCCTTCTCAGTATAGCTTTAGCTATTCAGGGTCTTTTGTGGATCCAAATGAATTTTAGAACTATTTGCTCTAGTTCATTGAAGAATGCTGTAAGTATTCTGATGAGGATTGAATTGAATCTGTAGATTGCTTTAGGCAGGATGGTCATTTTGACAATATTAATTCTTCCGAGCCAAGAGCATGGGATGAAATTCCATTTATTAGTGTCCTCTTTAATTTCTCTTAAGAGCGTCTTGTAGTTTTCAGAGTATAGGTCTTTTACTTCCTTGGATAGGTTTATTCCTAGGTATTTGATTCTTTTTGATGTGATTGTGAATGGAATTGTTTTCCTGATTTCCCTTTCTGCTAGTTCACTTTTAGTGTATAGGAATGCAACAGATTTCTGTGTATTAATTTTCTGTTCCACAACTTTGCTGAGTTTAGATATTAGATGTAGTAGTTTTGGAGTGGATTCTTTAGGATTTTTTATGTACAATATCATGTCATGAGCAAACAGGGACAGTTTGACTTCTTCCTTGGCAATCTGGATGCCTTTTATTTCTTTGTGTTGTCTGATTGCCATGGCTAGGACCTCAGAACCATGTTGAATAAAAGTGGGGAGAGTGGGCATCCTTGTCTTGTTCCCAATCTTAAAGGAAAAGCTTTCAGCTTCTCGCTGTTAAGTATAATGTTGTCAGTGGGGTTGTCATATATGGTTTATTATGTTGAGGTACTTGCCTTCTTTACCCATTTTGTTGAAAGTTTTTATCATGAATGGATGTTGAATTTTGTTGAATGTTTTTTCTGCATCTGTGGAGATGATCATGTAGATTTTGTCCTTCTTTTTGTTGATGTAGTGGATGATGTTGATGGATTTTTGAATGTTGCACCATCGTTGCATCCTTGGGATGAATCCCACTTGATTATGATGGATGATCTTTTTGATGTATCTTGGAATTCAGTTTTCTAATATTTTGTTGAGTATTTTTGCATCTATGTTCATCAGGGATATTGCTCTGTGATTTTTTTTTTTTTTTTTTGGTGTCTTTGCATGGTTTTGGTATTAGAGTGATGTTGTTCTCATAGAATGAGTTTGGGAGTATTCCTTCCTCTTCTACTTTTTGGAAACTTAAGGAGGATGGGTATTAGGCCTTCACTAAATATTTGATAAAATTCAGCAGTGAAACCATCTGGTCCACGAGTTTTGTTCTTAGGCAGTTTTTTGATTACCAATTCAATTTCTTTACTGGTAATTGGTCTATACAGATTTTCTGTTTCTTCCTGGGTCAGCCTTGCAAGGTTGTATTTTTCTAGAAAGTTGTCCATTTCTTCTAGGTTATGCAGTTTCTTACCATATAATTTTTCATAGTATTCGCTCATAATTCTTTGTATTTCTGTGGTGTCCATAGTGATTTTTTCTTTCTCATTTCTGATTCTGTTCATGTTTGTAAACTCTCTTTTTTTCTTGATAAGTCTGGCTAGGGATTTGTCTATTTTGTTTATTTTCTCAAAGAACAAGTTCCTGCTTTCATTGATTCTTTCTATTATTTTATTCTTCTCAATTTTATTTATTTCTGCTTTAATCTTTACTATGTCCCTCCTTCTACTGACTTTGGGCATCATTTATTCGTCCTTTTCTCGTTTCATTAATTGTGAGTTTAGACTGTTCATTTGGGATTGCTCTTCTTTCCTGAGGCAGGCCTGAATTACAACATGTTTCCCACTTAGCACAGCCTTCATTGCACCCAAAGATTTTGAGGTGTTGAATTACTATTGTCATTTGTCTCCATATATTGCCTGATCTCTGTTTTTATTTGGTCATTGATCCATTGGTTATTTAGGAGCATGTTATTAAGCCTCCATGTGTTTGTGAGCCTTTTCATTTTCTTTGTGTAATTTATGTCTAGTTTCATATTTTTGTGATCTGAATCTGGTTGGTACAATTTCAGTGTTTTTGAATTTATTGAGGTTCTTTTTGTGAACTAGTATATGATCTATTCTTGAAAATGTTCTATGTACACTTGAGAAGAATGTGTATCCTGTTGCTTGTGGATGGAGTGTTCTGTAGATATCCATTAGGTCCATCTGTTCTAATATGTTGTTCAGTGCCTCTATCTCTTTATTTATTTTCTGACTGGTTAATCACTCCTTTGGAGTGAGTGATGTGTTGAAGTCTCCTAAAATGAATGCATTCCATTCTATTTCCTCCTTTAATTCTGTTAGTATTTGTTTCACATATGTAGGCAATCCTGTGTTGGGTGCATAGATATTTATAACAGTTATATCCTCTTGTTGGACTGACCCTTTTATCATTATGTCCTTTTTTGTGTCTTGTGAGTTTCTTTGTTTCGAAGTCTATTTTGTCCGATACAAGTACTGCAAGTCCTGCTTTTTTCTCCCTATTAGTTGCATGAAATATCTTTTTCCATCCCTTTACTTTCAGTCTGTGCATGTCTTTGGTTTGAAGTGAGTCTCCTGTAGGCAACATACAGATGGGCCTTGTTTTTTTTATCCATTCAGTAACTCTATGTGTTTTGATTGGTGCATTCAGACCATTTAAATTTATGGTGATTATTGATAGGTATGTACTTATTGACACTGCAGGATTTAGATTCGTGGTTACCAAAGGTTCAAGGGTAATTCCCTTACTATTTAACGGTCTAATTTAACTCACTTCTTATGCTATTACAAACACAACCTAAAGGTTCTTTTTTTTCCTTCTCCATTCTTTGTATGTTATGAATCATATTCTGTACTCTTTGTCTATCCCTTGGGTGACATCTATTTAGCCTTAGGAATACTTCCACCTATAGGAGTCCCTCAAAAATGCACTGTAGAGGTGGTTTGTGGGAGGTAAATACTCTCAGCTTTTGCTTACCTGAAAAATGTTTAATACCTCCTTCAAATTTAAATGATAGCCTTGCCGTGTAGAGTCTTCTTGGTTCGAGGCCGTTCTGCTTCATTGCATTAAATATATCATGCCACTTCCTTCTGGCCTTTACTATTTCTGTTGAGAAGTCTGATGATAGCCTGATGGGTTTCCTTTATATGTGATCTTTTTTCTCTCTCTAGCTGCTTTTAAAAGTCTGTCTTTATCCTGGATCTTTGCCATTTTTATTATTATATGTCTTGATGTTGTCTTCCTTGGGTCCCTTGTGTTGGGAGATCTCTGCACCTCCATGGCTTGAGAGACTGTCTCCTTCCCCAGATTGGGGGAGTTTTCAGTGATTATCTCCTCAGTGACACTTTCTATCTCCTTTTCTCCCTCTTATTCTCATACCACTTTTATGCGAATATTGTTCCATTTGGATTGGTCACACAGTTCTCTTAATATTCTTTCATTCTTATCTTTTTTCTCTCTGTCCCTCAGCTTCTTTGTATTCCTCTTTTCTAATTTCTATTCTATATACTGTCTCTTCTACTATATCTAATCTTCTTTTTAATCCATCCATTGTATGTTTCATTTCAGATATGGTATTTCTTAATGATTGAATCTCCAACTTAAATTCATTCCTGAGTTCTTGAATATTTTTCTGTACCTCCATAAGCATGTTTATAATTTTTATTTTGAACTCTCAGGAAGATTGGTGAGTTCAGTTTCACTTGGTCCTTTTTCTGGGGTTTGTGTTATTTTGGTCTGAACCATGTTTTTTCGATGTTTCATATTTCTGGGTGGTGCCCTTTAGTGCGCAGAAACTCCAGTCTCTGGAGGTGCTCAGCCCCTAGAGTGAGGTTGGGGGTCGTAGGGTAGCAGAGCTGGTGCCTGAGGGGAGGAAAGATCTGTTTCCTGATTCCCATCTGTGGTGCTTGTTTCCAGTGTCAGAACCAGTGGACCAGTCACACACGTGTAAGCCTCTGTGCTTTGCATCTCTAGCTATTGTAGGCAGGGCCTCCCTCTCCCTGGCCTGATGCCAGTGCAGTGACTGCTGGTTTGCAAGCAGGTGCCTGCAGTCCAGTAGGAAGGCTCGGCAGGCTCTGTGTCACAGTGGGGAGCCTCAGAGCTGAGTAGGCAGTCAGCGGGATGGAGCACCTGAAGCTCCTCAAAGTTCTCAACTAGCTGGGCAAAGCGTGCCCAGACAACCTTGTCCAGCTCTCCCTTCTCCCGTGCAGCAAGGTCCATGCAAACCCCGCCGCCTCAGCAGCCCTCTCACTGCTAGGAAGCCTGTCAGACTGCCTGCCCTTCCTCTGACACAGAGCGGCCATATGTGGATCCTTCCTCCACAAACGGCCAGAATGTCAGTCTCTCAAGCACTCTGCCAGTCCAAGCCCCCCTATGTCAAGAGCACTACACAATATAGGCCTCTGCAAAGCACATCTCCAGGGCTAGGCCCTCAGCAATACCAAGCTTCCACCCCATCCCTGCTCCGCTTCTCTTCTTCCCGCCGGTGAGCTTGTGTGGGGGAAGGGCCTGGGTCCTGCTGGTTTAAGGCCCTCATACGTTACCCCATTTCATGAGGTCTGCTCCGTTGGTGAGGTCTGTATGCATTACAGTTCAGCCCTCTTTCCACTTGCTCTTTTAGGGCTAGTTGTATTAATTAACTATATTTTTGTACCATTTGCTGTTTTGGGAGGAGTTCTCCATGTCACCTCTCATGCTGCCATCTTGAATCCTCGGGAGGTAAGATTCTTAACATATTTTATGGTAATTAGCCAACAACTGACCCTGTCTTAAGGCTGGGTGACAGGCTGTAAGCAACACGTTTCCACTGCTTTGAGAGTGACCATTCTCTTGAAGAACAAGATCAATAAATTCCTTCTGTTAAGTCTATCTTACAGAATATCTAGAGGAATGACTATGGATAGTGACACAATGTCTCTCACCCGAGACAGACATCATGAGACCACATATCAAGACTATGCTCCCTTGGCCCTTTACTCCATTTCTGAAATCCTTAAAAGACATGAAATCTAAGCCTTTAAGTATAGCTCATCTCTGAGGCTGCACACACTACCCTTTCTTCAGTGTGTACTTTGCCTTAAATAAAAGCTTCTTGCTGCTTACCTTACTGCATTTTGTCTCTTTGCTGTTCCAAGCCTCTTGGGAAGTTAATAAGAGACCACTTTTATCAGTGGTAAGCATCTTTGTTACTTCGCTATTTCATTCAATTTTCTAGAATTAAGCACTAGTCTTCTCTCTCTCTTTCTGTTCTACTTCAGACAGATAGGGAAGGGCTACTAAGATCTCTGATTTGAGTTTACAAGTTTCCATTGCCTGGGTGACCAGACAGGATTGCAGCTATAAGATCACACTTTTTAGCAGCCTGATCCAAAATTTCACTTCTTTGCTTTGGGAAATTTCAAGAACATAATCTCACTCCATCCAGTATCCCATAGCTCCCCCCAATTCTGGGATGGTAGGGATATAATTCTCATGTCATGCAGATCAAGCAAACACTGGATGCCAGATGACCCTGGCTTCAGAAGTTGGCAAGGGATCTGTCTATGCAAAGCAGAAGTGCAATGACTTCCCTTCCCCCCCTCTGTTCTTCCTGGGTCTCTCCTGCTGCATGGCTGCTACCATTCACTACTACTATCTCTTTAATGAATTCCTTCCTTACCTACACTCATCCTGCCTGTTTGTGAATTCTTTCCCTATCAAAGTCAAGAACTCTTCCCACTCTGGGTTGAGGTTTCACCTTGTGCACAGGGAGAGACATCTCCAGACAGGTGCCTGGCAACAAAATAATAAAAGTTAGTAAACTTATTATCTGGAGCAAGACACCAATGCCAAATTTAAGGAAACGTGTTGTTGATATAGAATTTAATAGCAGAAAACTACAATACACAAACCAGGTCACAGGTCCCCTCTGCATTCAATCACTGACCTATCTTGTTACTGTGACTGACTGAACTAGGAGAAGAAATTAAAAAGAAGAAGCCCATCCATAGAGAAGCCTGTTAAGAAAAGATCATCTGGGCCAATTAGATAACTCTTTTGCAATTTAATATTTGGACACAGAGATTGTAATCAGTTAGCAGGTAGCCTTAAATGATTTTATGCAGAATGCCAGTCATTGTGAAACATTTTCAAGTTAGGGCCCAGATGAAAGCTCTGGAGCGAAAGAGGAAAATAAAAAGAAAGGCAGAAAATAATTTCTGACCTTGAGACAGAGAACTGGCCTATGTTCCTGCCACACTTTTCTCAAGAAGTCTAACCCTATGTTACTTTCTGTATTTGGGTCCTGGGAAAGTTCTCCAGGTTTTTTAAATAAATACTTTCCTATCTTATGCAAATATGAAAAATTTTCCCTTGAAACGATGTAGGTAAATAGAACCAAACATTTAAATTATATAGACAGAGACTAAAGGGGAGATGACAAAATTGAGCATTTCAGGTAAGACACTGTTTTTTACATAATACTATCTAGTTTAGAGTCCAAAGACCAGAAGGTAACTATATTGATGCCAATAATTACTCAGATACAATGAAGCTTTGTAAGTCTAAAGTGGAAATATTCTACTTTGCCACAAGATGGTGATTTTGTTCCAAAAAATAAAATGATTTGTTGTTAAGAGTGGTATGTTACTATGTATCAGGCTCTGTGCTGGGCAGTTAAGAAAAATAAATTCTCATTTCTTAGAATCTCTCAGAGTTGTTCGGAAGATAGACACAAACAATAATTATCAAATAATGCTGCGACATTACTGATAGAGATATATACAGAGTAACTTGGGGAGGATACAGCACTCCACCTTTTACAAAGTACAAGACTATGCTTTTCTCCAACTGGGAATGGAAGGATTTCAGGAAAGCCTTGATTAATAAGGTTGAATCAGGACAAAAACACTTCTTCAACAATGCACATCCTGTTTATAACCTGTAACAGCTTTTATTCCTGTAGTCAATCATTCTAACTTCCTTGCAAACATCCGTAACTGTCTCTTCTTTCCTTTACTTTTTCATCTCTCCTAGGAAAGCCACAGTCCAAGTTAAATCAAACTCTGTGTATCATAGCCTGCATCTTTGAAGATAAATGTGAGTGAAAACAAAAAATTCCAATCTCACTTTAAATTTAAGATTTCTACCCTCAAGCGGGCCCTTCATGCTGACTAGTGCCACATTACAAACCCCAGCCTCTTCTCTCACCTGTTCTCCTAGATGAACATTTCACGTTTCTCCTTTCTTTTCAAATTTCTTAAATCCTTCACCCATATTCCCTCAGCTTATGACCTTTATTCTTACTTAGTTGAGAAAATAAAAACAACTAGAAAATAAGTATAGCTAGAAAGGGTTTCCATTTGAAAACCTTTTATCTAATGGATCAGAGATCTAAAAAACATATATAATTTTTTTGAGTTTTTAAAAAAATCTATAATGAATACCCTCTAAAATGTACAGAAAAGTTGCAAGAACAATAAAAATAACTTATTTTTCATGAAGTCTTCTTCAGTAACTTGAGAACATGATGCTCATCATCCCCAAACACTTTAGTATTTTTGAGTTCTTACACAACGGCAAGATACTATAATCAGGAAATTAACATTGAGTCATTGCCAGTCGAATCCTCAGACCCCATTAAGTGTGAACTCTGTCCTCAAAATGTCCTTTAGAGCTGAGATATATATTTTCAAATCATGCATTACACTTACTTGTCATGTCTCTTTAGTCATTTTCAAGATGGAACAGGCCCAGAGTCCTTCCTTAACTTTCATGACCTTGATACTTTTGAAGGCTAGAGGCCAATTGTTTTGTTTTTTGTAGGATATTCTTCAAATGGAGTTTAATCTGATGCTTCCTAGTAAGTAGATTCAGATTATACATATTTGGCTGGATACTGCAGAAGTGATACTATGTGTATTTCTCATTGTATCCTGTAAAGGGCAGAAGATTTCAATTTGTCCCATCGGTAATAATGTTTAATATAGGTATGGGTTATAACTGTCAGTCGTCTATTCTCAAATATAACATTTCTGCTCTTTGTAATCAATAGGTGTTTTATGGGGAGCTGTTTTGAAATTGTATAAACATTATGTTCCTCATCAAACTTTCAATTTATTCATATGTCTGTTTTATTATTCTGGTGCTATTGGTTCTCCATTTCATTCACTGGATCCTAATACATTAAAATCATAATTATTTTTGTGCTTAAATTGTCCCAGAACAAGCTGGCTTCTGTGTCCTTTAGCCATTATTCTTTGAATACTTCCTTACTCTCTTTCATAAGCAGTGCCAGGCTCATCTTCAAGTTTTGTTGCCTTATCTTTGGATTCAGTCATTTCCCCAATAATTGTTAGTTTCTTGGAGAAAAGAACGGCAGATAGAAGTCAAAATCTGAGAGATAGATATATGTGCAATCTGAGTTTCCATTAAATCTTCTAAATTCAATCAAACATCATTCTTCTTTACTGTTTTTCTCATCTATTCTTGTAACTCCATCCTCCAATAATAGTATCCATTACCCTCAACACATGTATTTACCTAATATTCCCAAAGGCACCACTCTCCTTCGCTTGTGTGTATGCTCTTTACACCCTACTTCAGCTCTACACCTAGTCTCAACTACCACCCACCTGTGTAGAACTCACCTCACTTAGATTCAATATCCCATACTTGACAGCATTTCCTTCTCACTTTGCTGGGATTTCCATTCCTTACTCCTATTTCTTTCCCATGTGAATGCCTTCCTCATCCCCCTGGGCTCTGACCCCTGCTTTGAGCCACCATGACTCTTCTCCATTTAGTGCAGACTGTTATCTTGCTTGGCCATACTAAATGGCTTTAAGACTTGATTGCAAAGGAAGGGAAAGAAAGAGACACAAAGGTAGAAAAGCAAAGAGAAGGAGTGGAATAAAAAGAGAAGGACAATATTCCCACAATTTTAACACATACTGAGATTGGCTTACTGAATCTTTTGTTTCATAGGCCCTCCTCTCAACTTTTTATAGTTCCTCAGTGTGTCCTCCTTAAATGGCTAATACATAAAATTGAAGGACAGTTATGAAGATGACACTTTTTAAGCAGAATTTTTAATGACAATATTAATTATGAAACTGAATGACTGGAACATTGCCTATGGCTTACTCTGTAAAGAAAGTCATTCCCAGTTATGCAATCCTCAATTTCTTGATTATTATTCCTGTATATTATTATTCCCAGTCCTACATGGAGGAAAAACAAATCCTGCATACTGAGAAAAAATTCTTAAATAGTTAGCAAAACAAATCTGACACTGGTATTCCTGTTTACTTCATTATTAAGTTAAATGTTAAGTAGGTGAATCATCCCATTCCTACAATTCCTACAATTTTACCTTTCCTGACTACCATCCCCATGTTGCCTTCCAACTTTTCTTTTTGTTAACCTTCATCTTCTAGGCTTTTCTGAAAGCATGTTTCTTTCACTAATGGTTAGGAATGGTTCTGCTCATACTGATAATATGCTTCCTCACTCTAGGAGAATCAAAGCTCTCCAAAAGAAATATAAGGAGTCATGTGTGCAATTTATGAATTTTCTAATAGCCACATTAAAAATAAAAAAGAAACAGTTAAAGTTGAGTATAATTATTTAGCTAAATATATAACAAGTTATTATAGCATGTAACTAATATTAAATTATTAATGAGATAGTTTGTCTTCCTTTGTTGTACTAAATCTTTGTGATCTGCTACTTTTTAACATATATATCATTTGCATGCTAAATTTCCATTAGAAACACTTCTTTTACATTGAGATTTCATAAAATTGTCTGTTGAAAAAGTAGATTCATATTTCCAAGTTGGTTCAGTTTAAAAGTAATTATGAATTAAGTATTCATTTATAAATTATAATTAAGCTAATATAAATAAAATAAAATGTAATAATGTAAATAAAATCAAAGCTTCATTTTTTCAGTCAAGTGCTCATTAGCTATATGGGGCTTGTGGCTACTATATTAAATAATGCAGACCTAATCACAGAAATAAAGTATGTTTGAGTTACAGCATGTTGTTCATGTCAATAAGAGTCAGTGTCAGTAACTGTAAGGTGATGAAACTGATCTGATTCAGAGACAGATTAGATCTGGCGTTATGAGAGTTTAAGAGGAAATTCCAGAATAAACTCCATTACTCACCTAATATAATATAGTTCTGAACAATGTTTCTAAAAAAAATGTGAGGAATTTTCTTGAGGAATTACTTAACATTAGATATTTCTTCTCCTTCATCCCTTTCCCTCAGAAATTCTGGTTTAGAAGTTCTACAGTAGGGTTTAGAAAACTTCATTTTTGTTAATTCTGCTTCTGGTGCTTCTGGTGGTGTTAGACAAAACTGAGAAATACTGCCCTCCAGAGTTCGGACTATAGTAAAATCAGTCTCCAATTCAGTATTAAAAACACACATCGGGCAGCTAATTTTTTTTTTAATTGATTAGACAATGCTGAGCCAGTAGCATCTTCCCTATTTCATTAGTGACATGAACCTGAAGTTCTAACTCACAGTTTAGAATCTTGACAACAGGAAGCAACTAGATCATTAAAAACACAGCAAATGATAAACTGTCTCAGTGATTCTAAACAATGAAATCTAATACTATCTCTCTTTCACATTGCCAATATTCACATAATGGCTATACTTCTATACAGATACTTCTCTGGCCTACAGTTAAAGTTAAGTCAAAAGAAGCAGTGTTCTTAACACTAGAGATTACTCATTTGTCCAGAAAAAATTATTCGTTTTGTTCATCTACACATTGACATTACTTCCTGCTTTTTTCAATATTGTTTTATTTTATTTCTAAAATTTTGTTAACATATATTTTGTATCACTATATTTAAATCTGTACCACTATTCAGGTATTTGAACTTTGTAATTACATATCACAAACTTAAAATGGAGTTTTCTATTTTCTAATATCTGATGTTTCTTATGACTCATCATCTAGTCTTTAATCCTAATTATTACTTTAGGAAAATAAAACAATGCAAGACACTAAAGGGAAAATGAAATTTTTTCAGCTATTTCTGCATATGGCCTCATTTTATTACAGATGTGCCAACATATCTTGACAGTAGTTTCATGGGAAAATTGAATATATGAGAACAAAATGAGTAAAAGGTGTGATTTACATCATGACAGTCTGAATATATTCACTGATATTTTTTCTGGGATTCTCTGCAAGTGCTAATGGGAAACTTAGTGTCAGACAAACATCTGATAACATCAACAGAACATCTTATGGCTATAGTGTTCTGTCATAAACTTCCCAGACAACAAACCCTTGCCTCTTATTAAAGTAAAGTGGTGGTACTGAGTATGAAGTCCGCCACATTCTCAAGTGGTCCTTTCTGAAAAGAAGTCAAATATTATTTGACAAAAACCTGTTGGCTACAGGGTAATTAGGGTAGGGACTTCATGAAACTCTAAACTGTACAAATCATTGCTTCAAGAGATGTACCACAGATGGTGGCAAGAACAAGAGATGTATCCTTATCTCATTTGGAGGAAGAAACTGGACCTAAATAGGACACAATTACAAGCCCAGATAAGACTTAATGGCTGCAATTTAAGCAGGTTCATATGGAGCACATCTCTAAAGGAAACACATCTCTAAAAGGACTTTATTTTTTGCATGTCAGAAAACTTGCTCTTCCAACCCAACACATCCATCAAAGACATATTTCAGTCCCTTGTCACTCTTTTATTTGTCAATTTTGGCTAGGCAGTTACTATAGTTCACCTTTTATTTGACACCCTGAAACAAAAGCAGGAATCTCAGTTTCCATAGCTTTACACACAGCTACAAATTGATCTATCCCTAGAAAATGACCCTGCATAAATTAACACGCAAACTATTCTTGATTTAAGACAGAGTAGAGAATATGTTTTCTCCTGAGTGCTAATTACAGGGAAAGTAAGAGGTAGCATGAAGTCAAGTACCTGGTGATGCTTAGGAAGATAGAGAATATATACTCTAGCTGTGCATAAGGGCTGAAAAGTTTTATAAATGTATTCAAAACTAGATCTGTTAGAAATTATATCTTTCACCTAGTTAGATCATTACTCGAGAGGAAGGGTTGGAAACTGTTTTAGATTCCCTATATAAATAGTTGTATTAATTAACTCTATACTTAGTAATGTATTGTAAAAACCCATTCTTGCTCCAAAATTAATAATCAGATATTCCTAATAAATGTTTGTTACATCTATAAATTCCAAAGTTAAGACTCCATTCAGATATCATTATATATAAATACCAGGATAAGCCAACCCAAACTGTCTCTGCCAAGATACCTATGCCCAGCCTTCACCAGTACAGGTAAACTGCCTCCTTCAAGAATTCATTCTGAACTGTTAACGTATGGCACTTATTACACCAGTGAGTTAGGTCTTCAGAATATAAACATAGCATATAGAATCAACTATAGGCTCATAGTCCAGTGGAGAAATCAAGCAAGACTAGGAAATACTAATTGTCCATTGTGCTCTGAGACAATTGTTTATAAAAGGTGTGAAAGATTTGAGACAGGTTTATAGACGTAGTTTAAATTAAGTGAGTTTAAGTTTGCCCCATAGTACAAACTGAATAGACATTCCTGACAAAAGGAATAGCAGTTACAAAACAGATGTGACAGTTATTGTATGTTTTAGGAAATGCACATAGTTCAAATACCATGAGTATAGAAAAGCATGCAGGATAATAAGGAAGAATAAGGAGATGAAGCTGAAGGCAGAGGTCATGATCACCATGCTAAGGGAATTGAATTTTATCCTGTAGATGATGGGGACATGATTAATGGATTTTAAAGCGGGGGATAGAAGCTTAAAATGCATAGTTCAGCGATATTCATATAACTGTTTAGAAACTATAGTTACTGCAACCACAAAGAAACAGCTTCAGTTCAACAATCCCTAACTCACTTTTTTTCCTCTGTTTTTCAGCTCTTGGCTCCACTTCAAGGGATAACAAAAACATCTTCAGCAAATTGGGAAAGAAGGTAGCTTTTCTAACCTGAAAACAAGCACCAAAAGAAAAGTTATGGATAACATTATACCTAATGATGAAAGCCATTATTTTTCTTCTAAAGCTAGAATAAGACAACAATATATCACCAATTCTATTCATCATTGTACTGGATGACAATGCAGCAAATCAAGAAAAATAAAAGTTACACATATTGAAAAGGAAGGAATAAAAGTGTTTCTATTTGCAGATGGTATGATATTTTATGTTGAAAACCTTGAGAAAAAAAATGAATACATAAAGCCTCTAGAACTAATAAGTGAGTTTCTCATATGTTTAGCATATGTATTTATATAACAGCAAAAAATAATAATAATTAGACATTCCATGCCTATAACTTGAAGATTCAGTATTGTTAAGATATAAATTTTCCCTAAATGAATTATAGATTTAGCTAAACCTCAAGCAAAATCCGGACAGGTTCTTTTACTTTATTTATTTATTTATTTATTTATTTATATATTTATTTAGAAATCAACAAACTAATTGTAAAATTTATTTAGAAATTCAAATGTCCTAGATAGCTTAAATGATTTTGAAAAAGAACTAAATTGGACACTTTATACTATATAATTTCTGTGCCTGGGATATTGAAGGCACACAACATATATTCATTAAGTTAATAAATGAATATCTGATTCCTCTGCATTTAACAATGTCTTATTACAATCAAACCTGATATTCACCACTGGTAGAGCAAATGCATTATGAGAATGGCAAATGGATGAAGTAGGATGAAAAGAGAATTATCAGATCTTACATTATATTGACTTTGTTTTATTTTTTATTTTTTATTTTGGTATCATTAATCTACAATTACATGTGCAATATTATGGTGATTAAAATACTTCCTTCATCAGGCTCCCTCACCAACCCCATTACAGTCACTGTCCATCAGCGTAGTGAGATGCTATAGAATCACTACTTGTCTTCCCTGAGTTGTACAGCCCTCCCCGTGCCCCCCTACCTTACGTCTGCTAATCGTAATGCCCCTTTTACCCTCTTATCCCTCTCTTCCCACCCATCTTCCCCAGTCCCTTTCCCTCTGGTAACTATTAGTCCATTCTTGGGTTCTGTGAGTCTGCTGCTGTTTTGTTTCTTCAGTTTTTTTCTTTGTTCTTATACTCCACAGATGAGTGAAATCATTTGATACTTGTCTTTTTCGGCTTGGCTTATTTCACTGAGCATAATACCCTCTAGCTCCATCCATGTTGTTGCAAATGGTAGGATTTGTTTTCTTCTTATGGCTGAGTAATATTCCATTGTGTATATGTACCACATCTTCTTAATCCATTCATCTACTGTTGGACACTTAGGTTGCTTCCATTTCTTGGCTATTGTAAATAGTGCTGCAATAAACATAGGGGTGCATCTGTCTTTTTGAAACTGGGCTGCTGCAGTCTTAGGGTAAATTCCTAGGAGTGGGATTCCTGGGTCAAATGCTATTTCTATTTTGAGCTTTTTGAGGAACCTCCATACTGCTTTCCACAATGGTTGAACTAATTTGCATTCCCACCAGCAGTGTAGGAGGGTTCCCTTTTCTCCACATCCTCGCCAACATTTGTTGTTGTTTGTGTTTTGGATGTTGGCCATCCTCACTGGTGTGAGGTGGTATCTCATTGTGGTTTTAATCTGCATTTCTCTGATGACCAGCGATGTGGAGCATCTTATCATGTGCCTGTTGGCCATCTGAATTTCTTCTTTAGAGAAGTGTCTATTCATGTCCTCTGCCCATTTCTTAATTGGATTATTTGCTTTTTGTTTGTTAAGGTGCATGAGTTCTTTATATATTTTGGATGTCAACCCCTTATCAGATACATCATTTATGAATATATTCTCCCATACTGTAGGATGTCTTTTTGTTCTACTGATGGTGTCCTTTGCTGTACAGAAGTTTTCAGCTTGATATAGTCCCACTTGTTCACTTTTGCTTTTGTTTCCCTTGCCTGGGGAGATATGTTCATGAAGAAGTCACTCATGTTTATGTCCAAGAGATTTTTGCCTATGTTTTCTTCTAAGAGTTTTATGGTTTCATGACTTACATTCAGGGCTTTGATCCACCTTGAGTTTACCTTTGTGTATGGGGCTAGACAGTAGTCCAGTTTCATTCTCTTACATGTAGCTGTCAAGTTTTTCCAACACCAGCTTCTGAAGAGGGTGTCATCTCCCCATTGTATATCCAAGGCTCCTTTATCAAATATTAATTGACTGTAAATGTTTGGGTTAATGTTTGGATTTTGTATTCTGTTCCACTGGTCCGTGGGTCTGTTTTTGTGCCAGTACCAAATTGTCTTGATTACTGTGGCTTTGTAGTAGAGCTTGAAGTCAGGGAATGTAATTCCCCCTGTTTGATTCCTCCTTCTCAGGATTGCTTTGGCTATTCGGGGTCTTTTGTGGTTCCATATGAATTTTAGCGTTCTATTGACTTTGATGTGGACATATTATCTATCAGGTAATAAGTGGGTTTGTCATTTGTAGATTAAAAGCAAATTTTTCCATTGTCCCCATACCAAGATTTCAAATCAGCATTATATCCTTTTATAGCCACCACTATTTTTTATCTTGTGACGTATTTAAAACTGCAGAACATATAAATGCTTTGACCATAAGAGCCAAAGAATTAAATATTATTAAAACAAAAATAAATCACTCCATATTGAAACCTCTAAGCATGACAAATCAATGAAAGATAAAAAATATGTGAATTTTAGGAAAAACGTATTGCTTTACATACTCAAAGCTAAATTTAATTATCTCATAAATAAGCAAGAAACAGAAGCAGTGATCTTAGGCCTAAAAAAAGTTGTTAAACAGATAACACCGAAACAAACAGATATTCATATGAGCTTTCTTTCCAGAAACACAATCTCTCCACTTTAATTTTATTTAGCAGGGTTTTCACTATGCCTATCTGCTTCAGGTCTGACATTTTCAACCAGTAGACTGCTGTACATAATTTTTCCAATGATTTGGAAATTCTGTGTAGTTGACAAGATACAGTGATTAACCTAGTGATGGCTCTAAATGAGGAGAAATTGCCATGGGTTTAGGAGGGTTCACCAATGGGCTAAAAAGTAAATATTCCTAAATTGCCATTGTTATACTGTTAAAACGAGATTTGCAAGAGATTGCTTCTTTCCTCTTCTCTTTAGTAGTAATGTCTTTCAGAATTATAGATTTAGTCATATACATGAAACCTAAAGCATGAGGAAAAATTTACTCTTAACTTGAAAGATTTGTTGATTCTAGATGGACAACCTGCCATTGGGAGAAAGAGAGGAAATTGACATTAGTGACATCAAAATTTAAAGTGTGTTATTATTTGAAACACTTTAATCGTATTTTGTTATGCTCATGTCCAGAACAGTAGTATAATATGAAAAAGGAATAAAAGGAATAAAACAAAACAAAAATGAGAAGTACAAACAAAGTACAAACAAATCAGAGGATACAAGGAGAAATAAAAGGGGGACTAAAATATTTTATCAAATAGGAGTTGAAAAAGAACTACTGAGGAAGAATTCAAACCATGAATGGTTGAACAGAGAAAGGCAATGTAGTGTGGAAAGCAGCACTCAGGAATGAGAGCTCCAGTAGAAGCAGAGAAGCAGAGACTCCCAGCATGGGCTGGGAAAAGAAACAGGCACCTTCAGGTTCAAGAGAAATATGTGTACAAGGATGCCTAAGAGAAGAGTTCTAACAATCCAATGTGTACCTTATAGCTCAAAATCAGTTTCAAAATGGACATAGTTAAGTATCATCTCTTCTCTCTCCCTTTGCTTCATTTCTGATAGAGGCTTCTTAATTCGCTCTGAAATCAATCAGTAAGTGAAGTAAGTGCAGCCTGCCCCTGGATAAACAGGAGCAACAGCCACAAGAAAACATGGTTATCCAATCTAAACACTGAGAAACTTATTGGTACTACTCCTGATTCACTAGAATTAGAACTGTTTTATAAGAGAGATTTTCAAGTGTTACCGTTTTAAGGAGAAAATTAAAGCTCTGTCATTAATCAAAAGAAGAGAGGATTCTTAAAATAACACCTGTTTGTTAGAGAGCATTTGATGTGTATATGTATTTACATACACGGTCACTATATACATTACAGTAAACATTTTACAGTAGAAGGAGGAAAGAGGATAGGGAAAAATAAATTTAAGTCAATTTTAAAAAGCTTATAAGACAAAATAGGTTTTAAAGAGACAAAGTATAAAATGAATGTAATTTTGTGGGGAAGGCATAAAGGAACTGTATCAGCCTATACTTAATTATTCCACAGGAACCTCAAATTCAGCATATTTAAGACTATACCTTTGATTATCTAATATTTCCTCCAAATGCCAATCTGACCATCGTACCAAAGTCCTCAACCCAGGAAACACCACCACTACCAGGCATTGTACAACCCACAAATCACACTCATCTTCTGACTCTCCCTGTCTACTCAGTGCAGAATCACATCACCTTCTAACTGACTGTAATTGCCCATGTCATGTTTCAGGCCCTCATCTTTCCTTTCTGACTAGCCTTCTCACCTAGTCTCCCCATCTAACAGTCTGACATCTGTACTGTAACCAGCATTTACAAAAATGAAATCTAATTAAGTCAGTCTCCTGTTTAAAATCACTTGGTTACATATCATTAGATATAAGATACAATTTAAAATCTCAACTTATGATTCAAGGATCCTTATCCATTAGCTTCTGCCTATACACCCTGCAGGATTTCCTGCTAAATCCTCATTTACACCCTAAACTCCTATTATATTGAGCCAATTTTCAATTCTCTTTTCTGTATCTCAGTGGCTTTTCATACATTGTTGAAGCTGCTGAAACTCTCTTTAAACTTCATATGCACCCTCTTTTCTCCCACCTGCTTCTTTACATGGCTGGGTAGCTCATAGTTGTGCTTTAACATCCAGCTCAAGCATTACCTCTGGGAAGTCTTTCCTAACTGCCCATTCCCTCTTCTGCCTTCCTGTATTCCCACACTACCTTCAAAATATGTGTGTGTATATGTATACACACACCCACACACGTATATATTTTTTTCCTTAGAAAGTTTAAGTCAGATTTATCAAGGTATATTTTTATCCACAAAATAATCCTCCTTTAAGAATAAAGGTTAATTAGTTTTAGCAAGTGTAAATAGTCTTAAAATATATACCACAAACAAGATATAGGGTAATTCCATCACCCACCAAGTCCTTTTACTATCAATCACCTCTCACCGCATCTAGACCCTGGCACACCTCTGATCTGATTTCTGTCCCACAGTTTTTCCTGTTCTAGAATGTAATATAAATGACTTAGTTATGTGACAATTTTTGTCTGGTTTCTTTTGCTTAATATAATGCCTTTGAGATTTACTTACTTTTTCCCATGCATTAGTTGTTATCACTACGTAGAATTCCACTGTATGATCTGTCACAGTTTGTTTTTCAATTCATTAATTGGGCATTTCGGTCATTTGCAATTTTGAATAAAGTTGTCATGAATACTCAGGTACAAGTCTTTAGATGGACAAATTTCATTTCTCTGGGTAAATACCTAGGAGTGGGATTTAGTTTAATTGAATGTTTAACTTACTATATACTAGCTATCATGTTTATACACTATAGTTTATATTTATTATAATCTAGCATAGTGTTTTTCAAAGTAGCTATAGCTTTTTCATTTCCTCCAACACTGTATACAAATTTGAGTTACTCTGCATCCTGGCCAGTATGTCTAGATTCAGCCATTCTAGTGGATTTGTTTATACATCACTATGGTTTTAGTTTTCATTTCCCTAAGGAACAGTGATGTTGATGATCATTCACTTACTTATTTTCCAAAAGTAGACCTTTGCTGAAGTGTTTGTTTAAAATGTTTGCCATTTTATTAAATTGTACTGGTTCATTTTATATTATTGAATTGTATGCATATATACAATCTTACAACTCAGTACTCACATACACATGTATATATATTTACATATATGTTTTATGTATATATGCATGCATATGTGTGTATAATATGCTGGATATTAATCTTTTATGTGTAATTAGTTTTGTTTTTTTCCAGACTGTGAGTAGGCTTCTCATTTTCTTAAGTGTCTTCTGAAAACAGAAGTTTTAAATTTTGACTACATTTAATTTTAATATTTTTATCATTCATACGTTTTGTTTCCTAAGAAATCTTTGGGTAGCCCAAGTTTATAAATAGTCTTTCCTAGGTTTACACCTAAAAACTGCAATTTTAAATCTATGATACATTTCAAATTCAATTTTAGATAGTGTGATATACAGTATGTTTTTATAAGAGATCATTAATTGTTCCATTTGTTGCAAACATTACCCTTTCCCCATGAATTACTCTGCACCTCTTTTGGAAGACAACTGGCCACATACCTGTGGGTTTATTTCTGGATTCTATTCTGTTCAAGTTATATATTTGCACACTCTTGCACAAATGTCACATTTTTATTGCTCTATCTTTATAGTAAATGTTGAAATCAGATAGTGACTCTCTCTTTTTCTTTTTCAAAAATATTGTGACCATACTATGTTCCTTGAATTTCCATATATATTATAATTTCAGGTTCTTCATTTGCAGAAAATACAGACTTCTGGGATTTTGAGCTTAAGTTCAATATATAGAGCAATTTAGAATGAAAATTTAATTTCTTTTGGCAATAGTTTGTATGTTTCAAGGTACAAATATTGCACTTTTCTTCTAGATTATTTTTTCCAAAATTATTTAATATACTTAGATGGCACTGTTAATGGTATTTGGTTTCAATTTACAACCATACATTGTTTAAATATAGGAATACAATTAAATTCTGCATATTGCCTTGACTCTTTTGAGATTGATAAATTATCTTATTGCATCTAGTTGTTTCTATATGTACTTTCAGATTTACTATACAGAATACTGTCATCTGGGATGTCATTTTATTTTTGATCTGTATTTATTTTACTTAAGTATTTGCTCAGTTACTTAGTTATCTGCACTCATGTGATAATTCCTTTTTTAACACACAAGACTGTGTCCAACTCATCAGGCCAGGTGTGGTTCCTTATCCACCAGCAAACATGGAATAACTGGGTAAGTCCGGTGTGAGTAGTCCTGGACAAGAGCACTAGTTAATGATTCTGCCCTTTCCTTGGGTTAGCTTTGGCCTAAATAAATTGGTGTTTCTGATTAACATGTGCCAGTAGAATGGGGTCCAGGGGTACTTAGCCTTAACAGACCCCAGAGAGTTTGGAAGGGAAGAAGGCCCCAGTGATTAATTCTCCCCCGGCCCATTCAAGAGCTTGCTCCTCCGCCTCTCCCGGGGTTCAGGGAGTTCCTCCAGTTTTCTGTCCCACCCAGGCAGAGGTGGCTCGTGCCCAGACAAGGGTACTCCATCCTCCAGGCAGGTGGGGGTCCGCCCCTGGATGGCCAGCACGCGGACAAGCTTGGCCAGCTGTCTGGCAGTGCGGCGTGGACCAGCTCAGTCTCTCGGCCAGAACTTACCTCGGCCATGCAGAGACGCGTCTCGCTCCCTGACAGGTTCTCCATTCACTGAAAGGCTCCACCACCTGGGGGCTCCTGTCCTTTTTCCAACTTCCCACCAACGGCAGCCTCACCAGACCAGTGATCCCTGAATCCGCCCTGCAAAGGGACAGACCACAGACCCAGCCAGCATTGGAGACTGCGCGACCGCTCCACGGTCCCCTCAGCTTCAGCGGCCGCTCAGCCCTGACCACCACCTCAGAACGCGCGCCGGCCCACGCTCGGGTGGGGAAGCACGGTCCTCGCGTGCTGAGGCATGTTGGGAAATGGAGTCCTAAGGCTGGAAGCCACGTGATGTCCCGAAGGTGCGTGCGAACTCTAGTCGCGGATTCTCCAGAGCCGCGAGGGCGTCAGGCGCTCAGAGCCAGAGGGATGTAAAAACTAAGGTAGTTCTTGGGGTTCGGGTTATTCAGTGGATGTTACTGTCAACAGTCCTAGATAGTCTAGTCCGACTCCTTTATTTCACATATAAGAAATTGGTAGTTTAGTCCATTTGTTAAAAAACATATATTGTGCACCAGACCCAGTGCTGGAGGCTGAGAAATAAAGACAAGTCCTGTCCTCAGGATTCCAGGTAAGTAAGCAGGCACCTGCAATACTGTGTGCTACATGCTATGATGGGAGTAAGCATGGGATGCTAAGGAAACATGTCACCGGACTTGAGGGAGGAGAAAATTTTAAAGAGGAGATAGAGGGGACCCGTCTGGAAGAGACAGCATGAAAATTACTTTCTGGTCCCTCTTAGCCTCCCTGAGGCAGCAGCACTTGCGAAGGCTAGGAGGAAAAAGAACTTTAGGGGAGTTGTTCCTCCGTGTTAGGGTGAGGTTAAATGTAACTGGAGCTCTGAGAGCAGCGTTGATGGCGGTGGGACGCCAGCGAGCAGACAGCAGAGAAGACACCAGGGCCACGGCCAGGCTAGGCCTTATCCGCCTTTAGTGGTTTTGTTTCAATTCTAGGAACAGTGGGAAACTAGTGGTTTTAAGCAGGGATGTGACAGGATTACATTTCCCCAAGACCATACACAACTTTTTAATTTGTTGAGACTGTATTTTATATCTTTAAATATAATTTTATAGATTGCTTTATATACTCCTCTAAGTATTTCCCCCAGCTTATAATTTTGGAAAGTTGAATACCACAAAGCAACACCCCTTGTACAGCTGGATTCCCCTCTTTTTACATTTAAATCTATTCATTATATACATATATACTTAAACAATTTATATATGCATATTTATTTATATTTATATACATTAATAAACTATTTTTAGAGCAGTTTGGAGTATACTGAAAAATTAAGCATAAAGTTCCCATATACCCCTCACTCTCCATCACACACACTTTCCCCTATTATTAACATTTTACATCAGTGTGGTACATCTGTTGCAACTGATGTGCATCATAACTTCTACTGTTCTGACAAGTATATAATCCAACGTTACAGGATTATACAGAATTGTTCTACTGCCCTAGAAATACCCTGTGCTCTACCTAATCATCCCTCCCTCCCTCCAAACCCCTTGCAGTATTTATTTTTCCTTTGACTATCACTATACAATGTTTCATCGAACTAGTGAGTGGACGTCTTATTTTGTTTCTGATGATAAGGGAAAAGCATTCACTGTTATGTATGAAGTTATATGTGATTTTGATACATACCTTGTAACAAGTTGAAGAATTTCCCACTAGTCCTAATTTTTTGAGAAATTTTATTATGAATTGGTATTGATTTTATTAAATGTTTTCAGCATGTATTAAAATCATATAATTTATTGAAATCATATGGTTTTTCTCCCTTATTTTGTTACTGTGGCAAGTTACACTGATTCATTTTTAATTGGTAAACTGATATTTTGATTCTGGTAAAATACACTTGTTCCCAATGTATTTTCTTTTTCTATTTGCTAATATTCTGTTAAGCCTGTATTTTTGTTTATTAGTGATGGATATCAGTCTTTAATTTTCTCTTTTGACATATCTTGGTCTGGTTTGGTATCATTTGCTAGCCACATAAAATGGGTTTGGTTATGTACCTTCTTTCTTATTTTTTTCCAAAAGATTTAGTGAAAGAGTCATAAGTCTTCTTTAAATGTCTGATGGATTGTACCAAACATGCCATCTAGGCCTGGGGTGTTCTTTATGGAAAACTTTTAAGTTAAAAATTTAAGTTTCTTACCAAATGTAGCACTACTAGGATTTGCTATTTCTTCTTGCATCAACCTTTTAATTTGTATCTTTCAAGAAATTTTTCCAACTCATGTAATTTGTGAAATTTATTTTCTTGAAATTGTCATATTTTTTACTTAATGATTTTAATGTATGTGCCATTTGTAGTAATGGCTCTTCTTTAATTCCCGTTATGGTAACTCTGTAGTCTCTCTATTTTTGATCAGTCAAACTGAAGGTTTTTAAGTTTTGTTGATCTTTTCAGAATAACTGCTTTGGGTTTTAATATTTTTTCTCTCTTTTTTTGTCTTTTTCCTATTTGGTTGAATTTTCTCTTTTTTTTTTTTTCTTCTTTTTTCTATGTACTTTGGACTTACTTTGCTTTTGTTTCCAAGCTTTTCTAAGAAGTAGAAGCCTAGATTGTTGATTGTAGACTTTTCTTCTTAATTAATATAGACATTTAAGTCTATAAATTTCCCTGTATTTAAGTACTGTGTAATATGTAAACTTAAATTTTGGTTCATTGTTTTTTAGATCATAATGTTTCAATTTCCTTGTGGTATTCTCTCCGACCTATGGGTTATTTAAAAGTGTATTTAGTTAATGTTTAAAGTAATTATGTAGCACAAGGTCCTCTTCTCTGGTTTTTCTATAGTGGAAAGTAAATCTAACCCATGTTATTTAATCATGGAGAAGTCCTTTTTATGACTTTCTAATGTTGGGAGTATTTTCCATAATTTAGTTATTTACTTTAAGTAAGAAACCAGAATATAAATTTCTTAGGTTTTCTTGCAGTTAGAAAAAAACAAAACAAAGACAAAAAAACTAGACCCACCAAACAGTCACCAGTGTGTGACCTTGATTCAAAGGAAAGCAATGTGAAGTAGATACATTAAAAAAATCCATTTTTTCTGGTGATGTTCGTTACAAAAACATCCAATTTTGGGGGTTGAGTGGCTGAGATTTTGATACCCATTTCCCAGCTTTAGCAATGTAGTTTTATTGTTTTACTTAGTCAGATAGCCTTTAAACCTAATACTTGATCCCAGAGATTTTGTGAGATACTGTAATTCTGGGGGGAAAGTGTGTTTCCATCCTGGGGCAAATATTACCCACAGTTACCTTTTAATTGCTTTTCCACTTGAACTAACTGGGGTGGCTTCTGTTGTTTTCAAATAGAAACTTCTGGTTAAGGGGTGACTGTGTCTTCTAAATAATTTGAAAGTCAGTTAATCAGCTCTTAAGCAGAAACATATAACAGTTTCTCTGTGTTTCAAGACAGAACAGAACAGTGTTGGCACTTAATGAGAACAGAAAATACTAATAAATTGATGCACATACATGTTATTAGAATATACAGTCATTCTTAAGATTGACTTTGAGTATGAAAATTTGTTCATTAAGTAATCACAATCTGTGTAACATAAATTTTGTTTGCTGAGGAATTTTAGCCTCCAAACCTCTTATATTTTATTTTTATTCTAAGTATACCAAATAGTTATGAAAAGAGTCTGACAGAATATGAGAGTATGTGAAGTATTTTCTCTGACAATGCATTTCAAATCACCACCATGAAAATTTATGTGAATTAATCCACCTTAGCACCTAATTTGCCTATTATTGTTTGTGTATTATCATTGCTATTATTATTAGAAAGAAAGAACAACAACAAAAAATCCCTGACAAATGACTCCAAAGCTTGTTATGCCCTTCAATTCAACTCCATAATTATGCATGTGAAGCTATGGGTCAGCTGCATAGTTAGTTTCCAGTTAAGAGATTTCTTAACTTTAATTTTCAGAATGTGACAATTATTGAGGCCTGGTTGGTTTGTTCTAGAAATATGAAACTTCAGCACATATACTCCACAGAATTGCACTTTTATTGTTTTTTTTTATTAAAAAAACATTTTGGTGGTGGTTCAGTAGGGCACTGTTAGGTGTACAGTAGTAGGCACACAAGTGAAAAATGACTTGCCTTGTATCTTCCATTTGCTTTATTATTCCATTTTATAACTCCCTCTGTGCCTCAGAAGTGTGATTCTCGTGAACTCTAGCATTTGGAACACTTTTGTTGTTGAATTGGAAGCACCAGTGGAGCATCAGAGGATAGAGGAAGAGAGATGGTTCTTCCAACAATTCCTGCTTCCTCTATGTGGTTGATATGGTTGGTTGTGGATGAGTTCCACTGCTGTTGCTTGTTCTGCAACTAGAGTTTTCTCTCTGAAAACAGCTCCCTACCTTTATCCGTGCAGACTTAAAAGTGGTACCGTTTTCCCTCCAGTTAGCTCCAGTGTACAGAACTCTCCCTTGTTATTTTTCCTTAACCTTGCCCAACAACTCCATAAACAGTGTTTTTCCTGAATTATTTAATCACCACCTTTGAGTGGATGGTCTGTTTTCCTGCTGGGACCCTCACTGATAAAATGATTAGACCAGCAATGGCCACAGAAAATGGCTTGTCCAAATGGGAATCTTTTAATAAGTTACTTTTCCACTTGCACATATATTTGATGAGTACATGGATCAAGTAGCGCATATGTTTAATAAACATATAGATATCTTTATTGTGAGAAAAACATGAAAAAATGTTAATCCATGGCTTTCAGTTATATATATTGAGGCACCACAGTTAATCAAATTCTCACTGTTTGTGATATGGAAAGATAGAATATAGTCAGTACCAACTCTGGGCATATAAACAGTACAGTCACAGAGGCCCTTTGCTTGGAATTTAATGCTCTGTAGTCACCCTCTTGAAATTCCTAATAATTTTATCTTGGGATTTATGTTATGGAAGTGAAGTCCCATGGGATGATGGAGCATGTGCCAAGGCCTTAGAGCTTCAGTTCACATGCAGTTCTGCCCCTCCTGCCTCTCTACCTTCCTCTGACTGGTTCTTGGCCACCTGTTTCCCTGCCACTGCCGAGTGACTGCTGCCCTGCCCTGCCCCAAGTGGGAACCTAGGTGCTGGCACAGGAGAATTGAGGTCAGGTGTACACACTCTGCATCACTGTCATGGGGCAGGTCCCAACTTGGCCACAACTTCCACCATGTCTGAGCAAATACCACACATAGTAACAAATAAAAGCCTCCATGATAGTTTCCCTATCCACAAAATAAATTTCTAGCTGCTTTGCATGCTTTTCCAGCTTTCTACAGAAGCCTGCATTTTTATTCTGCCCTGAACCCCACCAATTATATAGCCAGCCAGCCACAAACATGCTATAAGTGGAGGGCAAGGTTTTAAAAACAAAGTTTCTAGAGCACATGTAGTTACTATTGTTAATAATAATGGTTAAAAACAGTTAAATTGTGTGCTATAGTTCCTAACCAAACTAGAGTGTGTACACAAAGAAAAGAACAAAGAAAAAAGCTTTGAATGCTTAGATAAAAGCATAAAAGGAAAATTGGAAGGCCTCTAAAGCAATTTTCAAAAATGCCTTATCTCCAATAGTAGATATGGCTAAAAATCAATCTCAAGGCCTGAATATGAGTTTTTAGATTCAGTACCAATTACGTGCTCAGCTTGACACATCTGTTACACTGAAGCAGAAGTAGGCAAACTATTGCCCAAACCTGGCCCTCTACCAGCTTTGAAAAAAAAAGTTTTTGTTTTATTGGAACACAGCCATTCCCATTCATCTGTGTATTGTCAATTGGTGCTTTCTAATGGCACAGTTGGACAATTGCAGTAACGCAGGCCAGAAAAGCCTAAAATATTTACTAGCTGGCCCTTTACAGATATTAGCATAGCTTAGACCAGAAATACAAGGTTTGGACCATAAATTTGAGATTTCTGTCACCCACAGTCAGTGAGTTTGGTGAGTTTGAAGTCTTAGTGCTTAAAGAATTATTGAGTCAGAGAATATAGAGTCCCCTAGTTATGTGGGCTTCTCATGTTTGTAAACCAAGAGGCAGAGATGGTTCTAATTGCACTGGCCAGAATTATTGATACACTGATTACTGAGGAGACATTGGGTTTCTACCAGACAATGGGACCAGATGGCTCTGCCTAGATCCTAGCAGATTCAATATTTGAGCTGATTGTGATGCAGCAAATGTTAACTCAAACAGGTTTATTTCAGTGCTTAGAATTGTGTGGTACCACACAACTTAAAACATACAGCATTAGCTTTGGGACCAGATGGCAGGTGGAAGTCAGAAGAGCCTCAAGGACAGTGGGGAGACTTAAAGGGCAGCAAAGAAACTGATATTGAAAAAAGACCTTAAGTTCAAAGAGAGGAAAATGTTTTAAAGCTGGAGGAAATGGTATCCTTGTTAAATAATGGCAGAAATTTGGCAACACTGTCCTATGGGAATAACATGGAAAATAGGAAATGTTCCTAATGGACTTGGTGATCTAGCTAAAGAGATTTCTAAGTGGAATAACTGAAGGTGCTATCTGGCTTTCTCCTGCTGTGTATGATAGAACGTGATAAGCAAAGACATACTGGGTACAAAAATAAAAGCGTCTCATCCGAAGTACCTCCTGAGAGCAGAAGGGCTTCAGGCTGTAGGTTAAACCCAAGGGGACACTACTCTGAATTTTTTCTAAGATATCGGAAAGATCTTAGGCAATCTTATAGAACTATTTAGAGATAAAAGGGTCTTGTAAGGATTTTATATGTCAAATGGAATCACACTGTTAAGCAATAAAGCTTCAAAGAATCATAAAGGTTGCGTCCCACAGCAGCATCACAGAGAGTCAAGGTAGAGAAGGACTTACCTTAACAAGATTTGTGGTTATAGCTTTTATCTAAACAAGTAAACCCAAATTTGATTCACAGAAATTTTATAAAATTTTAGAAGTTATGCTTGTAGAAGTAACACTAGCTTGTACTAAAAGTACTGAGACCTTAAGAAATGAAAAGAGGCCTTTAGGCCCTTGATCTAAAGTTAGAAAGCTGGATGAGAAAACTATGTAGGAGTAAACACTGATAATTTCTAATGAAAAAGGGAAGGTGGAATCAGAGGACAGAGCTAATAGTCAAGAGGGCAGAGCCAAAAGCCACACAGAATCATTCTCAGGGACTAGGTCTGAGCCCTAAACAAGGGATTGGCCACTTGTACCAGATATATCTCCAGATATCTGTGGGACAGTGACTTGTGTGTGAATCTTATTTCTCACCCTTTGAGTGAAAGATAGACTTTTCTGACATTGTGTGTCAGTGGAGGGACAAAAACTGGTCTCTTTAATTGGGAGTTCTTCATATTTAGAGGAACTGTACTCAGAATAGCCTAAGAACCACATTTAAGGAGTTCATCTAGATCTGGACTTGATGTAGACAACAGTATTCAGGACTCAAGGTAAGAGATCCAGAGAGAGATGTTGCTTTGGGGCAGGGATTTTTAAAAGTGGGTGAGAGTCTTTTGCATGTTGTTGGTATGTAAGTAAGTTTTGGCCAGAGAACCAACTCTGGCAGTTTCAAAATATGGCCACCAAATTCGTTCACCTTTGTTCTATTGGGAGGTGGATTCTGTTTATCCCCCTCTTGCTTAGATTGTTACATTGCTTGAACAGTAGTACATGTTAGAATTGACATGTGGCACTAGGACTGTTGAGGTCCATGGTTTAGGATTCTGGCTGTCAGAATTTACATTTTCTGTCTGTCAGGTTGTACTGTTTTATCTCAGCCACCATGCTGCATGGGAGCCGAGGTTGTATGTAGAGGCCCCACGTTGGTATTATGGCTGACAGCCACAATGGTAGATCTCACCTGCCAGACATATAACTGGAGAAGACTTTGAATCTAAACATATCCTCCATTGGAATGATCACCACATGAGAAATCTTGAATAAGAATTTCTGAGTTGACCTTAGTCAACCCCAAGAATGATGAGAAATAATGAAATTATTCTTGTATTTTAGGTCATTAACTTTTAGACTGGTTTGTTATAGAACAGTTGGAAATCGCAATGGCGATTATCTCTAAAAAATAAATTATCTTGAAAAATATCTGTATTATAATTATCATACATGCAATTAACAATAATGAGAACAAAAATTGATTTTTGATAAAAATTTACATATATGCTCTGTGATAAATATACCATCAATCTTCCATATTAAGAATCAATATACTAGACAGGAAGGGCTGTATCTAAGACAGCTACTAGTAATTCAAAGACCCTTCATTATCCTTAGCCATCCAGAAATAAATTATGTTCATTATACCTTACACACCAAGTCAACCCTTGTGTTAAAACAAAACAAGAAAAGAGAGTTCCAATTTAACCTTACCATAATTTGAAAATAAAGAGGGTGTGCGCCCTTTTTATCAAGCAGTCTGATAGAAATCTTTCAGATATTTCTGATTGAAATGCTAACTGGGAATGAAACATTTGGAATGGGAAAATATAATGACTAGTTTTCTTTACAACATCCTATTGTCTATTAACTCATCTTTAATTGGTTACAATAGTCATTCATTAATTTCCCTTGATTTCTGTATAAGGGCTAATAATAAAAAATTATCTGATTTATTTTTAAAGAAGACATTTCTGGGTCTTCTTTCCTTAAGAAACATCACTACTATTTTTTTTCTCTGTAGTGAGAGAGAATTGGAAGAAATTAATACATATATTCTTCTAGTAAATCATTTTTTATTTAAAAATCTCTATAGGATTTTGTTTTGGAGTGGACTCAAAATCCCATATCTTTTCTTATGTGTGCCCAAGTTATACATTCTTATATAAATGTTTATTTTGGTATATTTTTAAAATAGTCTTAGGGGACCAAAGTAATTTGTTTTAAGGAAAGAAGCACACAAGGCTTATAACCAGAGTTTGCTTTTAACCTTGAATCCATGTGTAAGTTTTCTCAACTGTAAAATGGAAAAGTCAGTATGTTCCCTGCCCTCTTTATAGGATTGTTAAAGTATGTATGAAGTTAGCTCTAGGAGCATGCTTTGAGATTAACATACATTCATAAAGTAACATGTCTGTGTGTTACATTATTCTTGGTGAGTTAGAGTGAAATACCATAAAATGAAAGAGACTCATAAAATTCAATATCTATAAAAAACATTGAAGACAGTACACTTCTAATCATATTTTATAGACATGAGACCTGTGACTTTTTCATGTTCAAATTGGACTGAAATCTGTGCCCCCTGACACAGGATATACAAAATCATCACCAAGGAAAGAAATGCTACTTTAAATAATGTAATATATTTTCATTTTAATAGTTTTAATTCCAATGCAATACTTTAGTAGAGATTTTGGCAGTCACCTAGGCTTTCCCATCAGGGAAGTAAATCAGTGGGAGCCCTGAGTTTCAGGTGAAGTAAAATATAACATAATCTTCAACAACAGCTTCACTAGCCTTAGCTCGCATTCTTCAGTGCTGCCTATATACTAGCCCATGAAGAGAAGAGGCTCAGAAACTGAGAAAGGACCCCAGTAGCAAACACAGATCATGTCAGAAGGTGGCAGTAAAAGAGTATAACAAAGGAGTACAACCAAGGCCATCCGGAGCCTGGCTCCCAGGTTGCGTATAGTCCAGTTCTTCATACCTCGCAGTGGACTAGAACTCAATGTGTGGTCATTTTGGTTTCTAAAAATTTAGCATACACACTTTTTAAGTGGAATTGAAAATAATATTGAAACAATTATATATCGTATATATGCAAAAAGCTCTCCCTGTAGCTGACAACGAGAACATGGAATGCAAATTATAATGAGTTGTTAACTGCCCACAAGAGCTTATAGTGTTGGTTGAGACAGAAGTTATGCCAGCAATTAACATGTAAATAGAAGTAGGCACACAGCATGCTATGGGATTGAAGAGAGAGAATATGTCAGCAAACCCATGGGTAATAGGAGTTTTTCTGGAGGAGGAGATGTTTGAACTGAGCACCAAGGAGCAAAAAGTGTTGGAAGGGCATCCTGGCAAAAAGATCAGCATGCCTAAAAGCCTGGGAGTGAACAGTAAGGTTACTCATTTAGGTAACACTGGAATTATTCATCATGAAGCAGAAATGTGTGCAATAAGAGAATTAAAAATTTTTGATGTACAAAGGAAATAAGTTTGTACATACATTAATTACTTTAATGTCCTCCTGGCTTGGTACATTCTCATTTATCATGCTTTACATAAGGAAATTTAAGCTGAGACAAGCTATCAAGGTATCAAAGGTCATATTATTAAGAAACTGTGAAACTAGCATTCACAACTTTCTTCTTGAACCCACAATCTATACTCTTTCCACTGACTTTTGGTGCCAGAATAGTTATTGAAAAGATCAATCCATGTATACAAGAGGCTTCTGAATGTCAAGCTCTTTCTCATATGAACTACTTATTTCAGTTGCCACTATGTGTGCCCACTATGGGGAGATACTGGCTTAGTTTTTATTTTTTTCTATCATGTTGTTAAGATGTGAAAATAATATTTGGTGAACATAGGTCGAATGGATCATAGAAAGAATGGTCATAATTTCTAGCTACTTTGCATGCTTATTCAATTTATTTTGATTTGAGATGATTTGGGTCAATGAATTCAGATCAATTTTCATTACCATAAAAAAATCAGGGCTGAACACTGACTCCAACAGTACACTTAGAAACTTATATTTAAATAAAAACAATGTACTTTTAATTAGGTCACATTTATTCAGAGACATTATTTGCCTAATATGGGCAGAAAACTAACTGATGTGATTTTATGTAAAATGACAGGGAGACAAGTTACAAATCTGTAACTCTACTATGTCCATAGATATCATAACTTCTCCCAATTATCTGCTTCTAAGTGTAAATGTAGCTTCAGAATCCTTTTTAACACAGTGTTTCAAGCAGCACAGTCCGTCAGAGAATCAGGGTTGAAAATGTTTTCTCTTCCCTGAGCTAGCAGTTCTAAAGATGTCATTGAGGTCTAGGAAACCATTATTTCATTAAACTACATTAGAATTCCATGATGCAAATGCCACTCAGTAAGTGATTAGTGAAGAATAATTGTGACATTTATTGAATCAACATAAGACTAGGGAAGAATTCCTCATTGCTAGAATTGCCAGTGTGTCTACAAAGTTATCAAGACTATTTCTGGCATAATGAGAGATATGAGTAGGTTCCATACATCATTTGTTCTCAAATATTTTATAATTTTTCTTGATAACTCTCATTTCTTCCATTCTGTAGTTGATGAAATGCAGAATAATGTGACATTCCATAAAGAAATGCAAGATGATGTCATGTCTTACATTTAGAGAAGCCTCAGGAGGGGAATTCATGTGCATAGAGAGTAAACATTCCTGATCTGTCCTCCCCATACACATATGATTCAATATTAGCTTGATTTTCATTGACTTTCTCCTAGAGTAATGGGATAGCTTATTTTATTGTGCCTTTATTCATTATGCTTCTCATAATGTGTTTATTATAAATTGAAGGTTTATGGCAACCTTCATTAGTCTATCAGCACCATTTTTCCAACAGCATTTGCTCACTTCATGTCTTTGTGTCACATTTTAGTAATTCTTGCAACATTTCAAAGTCCTTCATTATTATTACATTTGCTGTGGTGATCCATGATCAGTTATGTTTGATGGCACTACTGTAATTGTTTTGGTCTGCCATGAAACACACCCATGTAAACCGGCAAACCTAATGTATGAACACTGTGTGTTCTGGTTGCTCCACCAACAGGCCATTCCCCCATCTCACTCCCTCTCCTCAGGCCTTCCTATTTTCTGACAAACAACAATATTGAAATTAGGCCAACTAATAATCCTACAGTGACCTCTAAGTGTTCCAGTGAGAGGAAGAGTTGCAGACCTCTGGCTTTAAATTAGAAGTTAGAAATGATTAAGTTCAGTGAGAAACACATGTTGAACATAGAGGTAGGCCAGAAGCTAGGTCTCTTGTGACGAACAGTCAAGTTGTGAATGCAGAGAAAAAGTCCTACTTTAGAAATTAAAGGTGCTAATCCAGTGAACAAAGGAATGATAAAGAAGTAAAACAGCCTTTGTGCTGATATGGAGAGAGTTTTAGGGGTCTGCATACAAGATCAAACAACCCACAACATTCCCTTAAACCAAAGCCTAATCCAGAGCAAGTTCCTAACTCTCTTCAATTCTGTGAAGGCTGAGAGAGGTAAGGAAACTGCAGAAGAAAGGTTTGAAGGTAGCAGAGTTTTGTTCAAGAGAAGAACCCATCTCCATAACAGTAAAGCGCAAGGTGAAGCATTAAGTGCTGGCATAAAAGCTGCAGCAAGTTATCCAGAAGTTCCAGCTGAGATGATTGATGAGGGTGGCTACCCTGAGCAGCAGATTTTCAATATACATACAACAGCCTTCTGTTGGAAGAAGATGCCATCCAGGACTTTCATAACCTAGAGAGGAGAAATCAATGTCTAGCTTCAAAGCTTCAAAGGACAGGCTGACTCTCTTGTTAGTGGCTTATGCACTAGTGACTTAGTTGAAGCCAGTGCTTATTTACTATTCTGGAAATACTAGGGCCTTTAAGTCTACTTTGCCTGTGCTCTATAAATGTAAAAACAAAGCCTGGGCGATAGCACATCTGTTGGCAATATGGGTTACTGAATATATTAAGCCCTTTGTTAAGAACTCCTACTCAGAGAAAAAGATGCCTTTCAAAATATCTCTGCTCATTAGCAATGCACCTGGTCACTTAAGAGCTTTGACATGTACAAAAAGATTAGTGTTGTCATGCCTGCTAACACAACTTCCATTTTGCAGCCCATGGATCAAGGGATAATTTCAACTTACAAGTCATTATTTAAGAAATACATTTCGTAAGTCTATAGCTACCGTAGATAGTGATCCTACTGATGGATCTTGGCAAAGTCAATTGAAAACCTTCTGGAAAGAATTCACCATTCTAGATGCCCTTAAGAGCATTTGTGATTTATAGGAAGAGGTCAAAATATCAACATTAACAGGAATTTGGGAGAGGTTGATTCCAACCCTCATGGATGATTTTGAGAGGTTCCAGATTTCAGTGGATTTAACTTCAGCTGTGGTGGAACTAGCCAGAGAACTAGAAGTAGACCCTGAAGATATGAACAAATTTCTGCAATCTCATGACATGCCTGTAATAGGTAAGGAGTTCCTTGTTAAGGATAAGTAAAGAAAGTGATTTCTTGAGATGGAATCTACTCCTGGTGGAGATGCCATGAAGATTTTTTAAATGACAATAATGATTTAGCATATTCCATAAACTTAATTGATAAAAGCAGGATCAGAGTTTGAGAGTATTGACTCCAATTTTGAAAGAAGTTCTGCGGTGGGTAAAATGCTATCAAACAGCATTTCAAGATACAGAAAAATCATTTGGGAAAGGAAGAATCAATCAATGCAGCAAACTCTGTTATTCTCTTGTTTTAGGAAATTTCCGTAGTCACCCCAACCTTCAGCAACCACCACCCTGATCAGTCAATAGCCATCAACACTGAGACAAGACCTCTACCCCCAGAAAGATTATGACTCATTGAAATCTCAGATGATAGTTTTTAGCAATAAGTATTTTTTAATTAAAGTATTTACATTATTTTTTAGACATTATGCTATTGCACACTTAATAGACCACAGTATAGTATAAACATAATTTTTATATGCACTGGGAAACCAAACAATTTATTTGACCCACTTTCTTGCCATACTGGCTTTATTTCAGTGGTCTGAAACTGAACCCACAGTATCTCCAAAGTGTGATTGTATGTAATAGCATGCTGGGGATATTTTGGCCTGAGTCACTCAGTCACCATTGCATTTTATCAGCATTCATGAATTATTTAACACCTGTCTTCTTTTGCCAGACTTAACTCAAAGATTAGGTACTGTTTCTCTCTTAATCACTGTATTCTCAGTGTTGAGCTAAGTGTTCAACTCAGACTTATTATAAGAGTTATATGTGATAAAAAGTATTTAGCACCTGGCTGGTAATCAGCAGATCATCAATAAATGTGACTTTTCAAAACACACACACAGACACATACACATACATGCATTTATGATACACATAGAATGAGAGAGTGTTTCAAAAACTTTGCAGTCAAATTAAAAACATGAAAATAGAGATTCAGGGTGGTGACATGAGAGGTGAGACAGAGAACTCCTCCCAAAACCACAGATAGTGTGAAAATATAGTTAATACAACTAACCCTAAAACAGCAACAGGAAAGAAGGCTGCACCACACTGCATACAGATCTCACAAACAGAGCAGACCTCATGAAACAGGGTAACATATGAAAGCCTTCATCTGATGGGACCCGAGCCCTTACCCCACCCAAGCTCACTGGCAGGAGGAAGACAAATGGGGCGGAGAGGGGATGGAAGCCTGGGACTGCTGAACACCTAGCCCTGGAGATCTACTTTGTGAGCAGAAACCTACATTGTGTGGTGCTCTGTAGGGTGGGGAGCTGGGAAAGGCAGAGTGCTTGAGAGACAGATTCTGCCATTTGTGGAGGACGGGATACACACCCAGTCACTCTGGGACAAGGAAAAGGCAGGCAGTCTGAGAGGCTTCCTAAGCAGCAGCAGGACTGCTAAAGGGGTGGGGTTTACATAGAGCTTGCCTCACAGGAGAAGGGATAGGGGGACAAGGTTGTCTGGGTGTGTTCTACCCAGCAGATTGGGAACTTTGAGGAGCTTCAGGTGTCCCACCCCCCTGGCTGGCTACCCAGCTCAAAGGCTCTCCACTGTGATATGCAGCCTGCCTAGCCCTCCTCCTGGCGTGATGGCACAGGCACACAAACCAACAGTCACTGCACTGGCATCAGAACAGTCAGAGGGAGGCCCCACCTACAACACCTAGAGATGCAAAGCACAGAGGCTTACACATGTGTGCTTGGCCCACTGGCTCTGATATGGGAGACAGACACGGCAGACGGGAATCAGGAAACAGATCTTACCTCCCCCCAGGCACCAGCTCTGCTCCCCATCACTCTATGGGCTGAGCAACTCCAAAGACTGGAGCTTCTGGGCACTAGAGGGCACCACACAGAAATATGAAATGTCAAAAGAACCTGGTTCAGACCAAAATCTCACGAAACCCAGAAAAAAAACAAATAAAACTGAACTCACCAATCTTCCTGAAGAGAGTTCAAAATAAAAATCATAAACATGCATACAGAGGTACAGAAAAATATTCAAGAACTCAGGAATGAATTCAAGATGGAAATTCAATCACTAAGAATTCCGTATCTCAAATGAAACATACAATGGAGGGATTTAAAAGCAGATTAGATGTAGTAGAAGAGACGGTAAATGGAATAGAAATTAGAGAAGAGGAATACAAAGAAGCTGAGGCACAGAGAGAAAAAAGAGTCTCTAATATTTGAGAGCACTGTGTGACCAATCCAAATGGAACAATATTTGCATAACAGTGGTACCAGAAGAAGAAGAGAGAGAAAAAGAGATAGAAAGTGTCATTGAGCAGATAATTGCTGAAAACTTCCCCAATATGGGGAAGGAGATAGTCTCCCAAGCCATGGAGGTGCACAGATCTCCCAACAAAAGGGACCCAAGGAAGACAACATCAAGACATATAATAATTAAAATGGCAAAGATCAAGGATAAAGACAGACTTTAAAAAGCAGCTAGAGAGATATAAAATATCACATACAAAGGAAAACCCATCAGGCTATTATCGGATTTCTCAACAGAAATGTTACAGGCCAGAAGGGAAAGACATGATCTATTTAATGCAATGGAGCAGAAGTGCCTCGAACCAAGAATACTCTACCTGGCAAGGTTATCATTTAAATTTGAAGAAGGGATTAAACAATTTTCAGATAAGCAAAAGCTGAGAGAATTTAACTCCTACAGACCAATTCTACAGTGCTTTTTGGAGGGACTTCTATAGATGGCAGTACTATTAAAAAATTCATAACTTAAACATTTTAAAACCTGTACTTGTCACTCTCTTGCTGTGAGAATTCGCTTATCATGTCTGAGTCTTACCTTATTAAATGAAACTAGATAATACTTTCTTTGAAGTGTTGTTTAAGGATTGGTTGAAGAAAAATTTTGTAAAAATGTAATCAAATGTAAAATCTCTGTTTGGAGCATTTAGACCAAAATAAGTCTCAGTCACATCTCTACCCTTTTAAGTAAAGTTTTGATTATTGGATTGGCCTGAATTTGACATTAAAATTTCCTTGTCTTACTATTTTTTTCAATGAGATTCAAATATACTTTTGTTAATTAGGTGATATTAATAATCATTAATTATTGATTTTTAAAATTTATTTTGCTTGGTAAGATGATAGAATTTTCATTAGTCAAGATTTATATGTTATTTTATTTCAATACTCTGCACTTAAAATAGGCTGATAGCAATAACAATAAATGAGTCATAAGGAATTATTTTTTTAAATTTTGGTAGATAAACAATTTTGAAGATGCTTTTACCTTTAAAATTGCATATGCGACTGAAGATTTCCATGAAGATTATGAAATTTACATCTAGATGTTATCTTGAGAAGGAATTGTTTTCTTTATATCTTTTCTTCTTCATATCTTTATATCCTCTACAAAAATCATTATTTTTTTTTACCAATAGAAAGAAATAAAACAAGGAATAAAAATACATATGCCAAGGGCATGAGATGAATTTAAGATGTGATTCTTTATTTCTACTCTCTATTCTAATGTTTTGGGATCATGGCTTTTACTTTAGTTATTTTTTCTTTACTTAGAAATGTTATTTTTAAATGAGTATATTTGGAATGTCACATGTTAGAGACTTCTGTGATTCTAAAATAATATCCCCTTTCTGGTGAATGGCTTTTAAGAAAAAAACTGGACAATTTATGAAGACAGTTACTTAAACTATATATGAACAATATACACCAAGATTTCCACATTTAAACAGTCTAGAGATTCTAAGAAAATGTTTATCTCCAACAATATATATTGTACATAAATTTATTTTACATAAATTATGCACATGTGGATGTAAATACAAGCACAATGGAAAGACACTTTCAGGGTTTACTCTACATCCAGATCAATTAAACTTACTTTTTGAAGACTGAATTACAATATGCATTATCTGGTCCCAAAGAGGAAACATCTTTAAAATATAAAACTCAGCCATCCTGCTGTACAATTTTTATGGATTCTTGGAAAGTAAAAGTATCTCTTTTAATAAAATGTTTAAAATTATCAACAAAATAATTACTTAGTGTGACATTTTTACAGTGTTCAAAGTTAGATCTTGACTCAAATGATAGATGAATATAACTGAAAATAACTTAAGAGATGACTTGGTCCAACCCCAGGCCACTCTGAAAAAAAATCACACCACTGATGACCACATAGGACATTTTTCATTTCAAATTTTTGTAACTGAACATAATTCCATATTTATTCATTCATTCATTTACTCACTCATTACTTTCTGTGTATTATGGGCTAAACATTATTCAAAGTTCTACATCAGTGAACAAAGCAGATCACTCTCTCAGTAATTGTGAAGCATATGTTCTAGGTTAAGAGTCAATATAATACTTATATTACAAAGTATATTAAAAGGTGATAGATGGAAAAAGAAAAATTATAGAGTAAGGATGACAGTGGGTGCTGACAATTTTTTTTCTTTTTATAGTCAGAAATGCATAGAGGTATTGTTTAACTATTGACTTGATAATTAGTTACTTTCATACACAGAAAAAATATAATTTTTAACTCAGAGGTCACTCTTAACTGGTTTCTAAGAGGTTGGACAAATATCTGAGATTTCTCTACAAATCCTAAATCCTGATTCATGTGGAACCATAAGGTGGTGACCTCCCATTTTTACTGCTTCATGGTTTCAGTCCAGGAAGCAGGTCTAACCTTGTCATCACGAATATACAGCTCTTGAAAATGGTTCTGTGACTTGAGTTCAGTGTGAGTTCTCCAATGCCTGTGTTGTCATCTTCGTTGCTCAGTACTCCTAGTTCTCTCTGCCTGGAGTGCTCTTCCACTAGGTTAACCCTAGTCTGGCTCCATTTCACAAACAAGGTCTCAAATCAAATGCCTCTTTCTCAGAGACCTTTCCAAAACACGTCAAATCATATGTTCCGCACTGAAATTCTCTGTCATATTAACTATTTTATTTTCTTTATACCACTTAAGTTAAATAATTTCTTCTTGTTTCCATATTTATTGTTCTCCTATTCCATAGTTGGAGCTCTCAGGGAGCCTGTCTATAGTCTTTCTCATTCAGAGCTGTCACTGCAGTCCCAGCACAGGGACAGAGCAGATACTACATGAATATTTGTTGAATATGAATAATGAGTGTTCCTGCTTGCCCATGATTAAAATATTCAGTCAGGTTATGTTTCTCATTTAGTTTAGTATTTTCACTGTAATTGTATTATTAGTCCTAGAATAAATGCAGTTAAATAAATTGATTCTTGATTCAGCTAACAGTGCCTTTTAGAGAATCTAGTTTATTGTAGTGGTTAAAATGGCAGGCTTTGGAGTCAAATTCCAGTCTTATCTTTTTTAAACTTGGTTAATGTTTCTGTGATTTTAGACAATCAAATTAGCCTTTCAGTGTCTCTATTCTCATCTGTAAAATGAGGATAACAATAATAGTCATCAGATCAACTTTATAAGGGCATAATTCTTAGAAAAATACCTGATATAAAATAATCACTTTTTTATAGAGTGATTTTTAAAAAAATTTTATAGAGTAACTATAATTCTCAACACTGTGATTGTACCTGCACATATTAAAAAGCACAGGAGTAACTATGCATGTATAGGAAAGCTGAGGCTAAAGATGTAGATGATAGCATTTTCAATGAAACCAGTGCTTCACCTGATGGAATAGCTGTTTTCAGAAACCCATTTAGATTGATGAATTGTACAAAACAAATGTTGTGTAAAGATGAGCCATCTCAAAGCTGCTGAATGTGTGACTGCTGAAATCTCTACTTGCCATACATTGTCTATAGCCCCTTCAGTGCACTTTCTTCTGGTGTGACATGACTGTGAAAATGTATTTTCTTTGAAATGGATCCTCGGAGACATGAAATGTCAGGATGAGACTTTGCTAAAATACATTCTTTAAGTATATGTTACAATTTTGTTCCAAATTTCTGAACAAAAATGTTTTGGCTGTCTGAATAAATATGTGAGTCAAATTTCAACTATGCTTAAAGTTTGATAGTAACATAATAATTCTCTTAGCACAGGCTTTCTCCAAAACTTACATAAACTAGTACCACTTGTTAAAGAGACATTCATCATTACTTCTAAATTCCTGTGTGACTTCAAAGTGTCAATAAAGTCCTCTCATAAAAGTAAAGGTCAGATTCAATGGCATCATCAAAAGAGAGAAGCCAGAAATAAAATGTCTCAAAAGACCAATATATTTCTTCAGAACTGAGAAAACAAAATGTTTCCTGAGGGAGAAAGTGGCCTTGGGAGTTTTTATGTAAGATTTTCAAATTGGAACAGTATGTGTAGAATTGCTTACCTCTGATATCCTGTGTTAAATTTTCTAGTCTCTTTAATAAAGCACATTTCTGAAATAGAAAAGTTGACAAGAGCTCTGGCTTCAACAATGAGACAGTTTATGTGGTGTAAGACTTAGAAAATACCTAAGTGTTATGCCTAAATTCTCATGCTGCTGGTTTATTCTGAATCATAAGCATTGGTCTAGAATTTGTACTTGAATTCTCCCCAGAAACCTAACCAACCTTAATCAAGTTTCGATTAACCACAACATATTTCTCTAGGTGATTTATCCATTTGCACCAGACATTTCTTACCTTTAAAGAAACTGCTATCTTTGTAAATCTGATAAGGGACTTTAATCCAAGTAATAAAGAATGTAATAAAGAGTAATAAAGAGTAATAAAGAATGCTTAAAACTTCATACTAAAAAGATTGCCCAGTTATCTTTCAGATAAAACATTTGAATAGACATTTCTCCATGAGGATATACAAATAGGTAATAAGCAGATGAAAAAATGCTTAATGTCATTATTCATTAGAGAAATGTAAATCAAAATCATGAAATAACATTCATACCACTAGGGTGACAATATGAGTGAATCTTTTAAAATCTTAGCATTGCCACCTAAATAGCATTTAAATCATTCAGCTGGCATTTAATGTCCTATATAATGTGCTCTCAATCTAAATTTCCTGAGTTCTCCTATCATCACCCTTTCCTCACTGGATTACTTGTTTCTTCCACCAGCTCTGCCTCTTGTGGGTGTGGTACCTCAGGTCCATTTTTAATAATCCCCCAGGTGATAGTATCACAGATGGTCTATGAAGAACTGTCAGGTAACTGTTGTCTTACATACCATAGCTATGAAAACTCTCCCTTGGAAAAGTAACACACTTAACTCTCAATATGCTGCCACCCTGAATGTAGTTTTTTGTTTGTTTGTTTTCCTCTCTCAATTTTTTATAAAGACAAAAAAGTAGCTTTTTTTCCCTCACATGGTATCAACCCAGATTATATGTACCTTGCAAGTACAGGTTCATGCTTATTTGCTTAATTTATAAAGAACAAGGGAATTGCTGTAGTACTGCTACTAATAAAAAATCTAAATAAAGATGGAATTGAAGTTATTGGCTAAAACAAATCCTCACTTGAATTTTGTAGACTGAATTTGTCTTTGTTCCCCAAAATGCAATTTAATGTTTAATATTTCAGACAAGTTATCTCTAATGTCTCTATTATTTTTTTATTTATTTACTGTTTACAGTTTTAGATTATTTTTAATTAGAATTTTATAAGGTGATATCATGCTATTCTCAGTTACTGCAATGATATGTTGAGATATCAGTTTGTATCATTATTGGTGATACCAATTTTGATCTCTAGATTAAGATGGTATCTTCCCAAATGTCTCCACTGTAAAGGTACATTTTCTCTTGTCATTAAGTAGTATGAGGAATGATCCCAGTGATTTTAGTATTTATTGATATTACTTGCTTGAAACTATTTTGAAATACAGGTTTTAAAATAGAGATTTGCTAATTCAATCGTTACTTCTACAATTGATTGTTGACATTCTTTGTAATGCCTAAATATCCCTTCTCAATATTCTCATCCTTTGTGTCTGTTTGCTTTGCTTGTGTCAAAATGGGTTCATAGATTACTTCATTTGTTTTATTTTTTTATATTAAATATTTTATAATTCATTAGTATTATTTCCTTTGATTTTCAAAATGTCTCAGATGTGGCCAATGGCAGACCTTTCAACCTGAATCCTCTGTATCCTTTGATATATTATATTTTGAGCATTTCCATACTTTCAGGCCAACGAAGTGTATCATTTTATACTGTCTCTTGGTGCCAAGCAGCTACATCTGTGGAGGTCTCTTTCTGTGCAGTACATAAAGTACTAGAAGAAACCTCAGCCTGGACAGGGAAGGGTTCTTGACTTTGAATGGGAAAGAATTCTCAAACAGTTCTAATGCATAGGTATGAATGGAATTCATTAAAGCAGAGTAGCAGGGAATCACAACTGCCTTGCAGAGAGCAGAGAGCAAGAAAGAGCAGAGGAAGGAAAGGGAAGCTCATTGAACTCCTGCTCAGCATGGGGCAGATCCCTTGCCAACTCCTAAAGCCAGGATCAACCTGGTATCCAGTGTCCACTTGAATCTGTACAATGTAGGAACTGAGCCTCTACCACCCAAGGTTTCATGGGAGCCACAGAGCTCTGGATGGAGTGAGACTATGTTCTGAGATCTTTGCAAAGGCAAAGAAAGGAGATTTTCAGGCAGGCTACTAAAGAGCATGATCATATAGCTGCAGTCCTGTCCAGGTCACCCAGGTGACGGGAACTTGCAAGCCCAAATCAGAGATCTCAGTAGCCCCTAGCTACTTATCTGTAGTAGAGAGAGTGAAGATTTGTGCTTAAGTCTAAAAAATAGAATGAAATAGCAGAATACCAAAGACACCACTGGAAGAGCACAGAGACAAAACGCAGTTAAGTTGTGCTGTGAGAATTTTTTTATTTAAAGCAAAAAAGTATGCAAACGAAGAAAGAGGAGTGCAGGCAACCTCAGAGAGGCGGCACACTTGAGGGCTTAGGATTTTGTCTTTTAAGGCTTTCAAGAATGGGGCAAAGGATGGTGGGGCAGGGCTGGAGGGTTGTTGGGCGTAGGCTTGACCTATATGGTCTCATGATGTCTCTCTCCAGTGAGAGACATTATGTCACTCTCCATGGTCAGTCCTATAAATAATTCTGTAAGATAAACTTATCACAAGGAACTTATTGATCCTGTTCTCCAAGATAATGGTTTTCCTCAAGCACAGGGAACATATGAGTTAGGACTGCTTGCCCTGCCTTAAGATAGGTTGTTGGCTGATTATACTAAGGGATATGTTAGGAATCTTATCTCCTAACTTCCTGGTTTTTAAAATGGAATTTTAGCCTTACAATGGAGTCCCTCCTGTTCTTACTATACTGTTTATATCTTAATATTTTTCATCATAGGCAGGAAAAGTTAATCATGATGCTTGTCCCATGTCCCTGCCCTTCTTCATTCTGACCTTAACTATAGAATCAACAATTTATCCAAGAAGACTTGGCTATTTCAATGGTGAAAGGGATTTAAAAATCAGGATTGGTATACATTATAATTAGGTTGTCATTGTTTTTGACCCATTCCATGGACAAATACTAGGACATAATGTGTTTTTCTTAATTGTGAGTTATTCAAATGGTACTCCTGACTCTGACCCTATTCTACAAGTTCTTCTCTTTCCCCCATTCCCTGTTTATATCATTATAACTTTAATATAGCTGCATCATTTGCTTAATGCTATAATAAACATTAAGCAATATGGGAATCACTGTACAAATACTACTACAAAGAAACCCTGATATTAAAATTCAAGATTTCTTTACATTTTTTCCCTGAAATTATATCTTACACGTATAGTCAGAATATGATGTTAAAAAGTTACCTAACTTGTTTTCCATTTCTTTCTTCTGTATACTTGTATTTTCAGTTTAAAATATGTTTAGGTTTATTTGTTTCTGTTCATAAATAAAGGTGTATTTCCATACTTACTGATTTTTGAGGAAAAAAATGTCAAACATTAAGCTGCTTCAAATATCAAACTTTATGACATTAAGGAAAATTTCCCTTTCTCTTCCAGTAGGATCCCATGTAGGTGATCAATTTGACTCATTTTTAGTAAGAACACCCATCCTGTCTTCCTTTTGTTAGGATGTTAGGTAGGAAGATAGACATGAGCAGTGGGAGAAGGGGAAGATAAGGTTCGAAGAAAAACCACTCAAACTCTTCCCAGGTAGGGGGTCCCATGTGAAGAGAACAAAGGCTTTGCAGGGAGATAACTTCCTCGCCTATTGGGACTAGGCCAGACCAGTCCCAACCAGGTCCCAATGCGGGCACAATCAAACAAAACTAAGAACTGCTCAAACCACACTTCATCATGAGGAAGGATGTGTGCACTAAGAGGGATGGCTATATAAATGGACCTGTCAATCAAATAACCCCACCTTGTCGATCAAAGAGGCTCCTACTAGCCAGAATATAATATATAGGCTTCCTGCCTACTGGATCAAGGCCCTTGTCTACCTTGACTCTGGCCCAAACCTCCCTTGGATCACGTTCAAATAAAACTTTCACTCTGCTTTGCTATTGTGTCTCTTTCAGTTCTTTGTTAATGGTGGGGCCAAGAACTGAGGAGAATGAACTCAGTCCAGTAACACTTTTAGGAAAAACAAAATAAATTAATATGTGTGTGTGTGTTTGTGTGTGTGTATGAATACATATATGAAAATATTCAAATATGTATGTTTATATATAGATTTTATATAAATATGCACACACAACACAAACACCAATTTTTGTTATTTTTTCTAACACAAAAGGTAGCTTACCATATATACTATTCTGAAGTTTGCCTTTCCCATTTGGTAATATGTCTTGAAATCACTCCAAATCAGTCAGAGACTGTCTTCATTCTTTTTGGCAACTGCATAGTAATGATAATCTGTTGAATGGATGTGTGGATATGTAATAGTTTATTCAGTCCCCATTTTGGCCTTGATCATGTTCCCTGCATTATCCTTTTAAAAATAATGCCACATGAGTAAAACTATGCATATTTTTTCTGCATTCCTAAAGAGGAGCCTTCAAGTAAATTTCTAGAAATGGGATTATTGGATAAATTATAAATTGATATGTAGTTTGTCTAGATATTGACAAATGCCTCTCCTGAAGTTTGTAATCCTAATAGCAACACAGGAAAAAGAGCCTGTTTTCTAATAGCCTAACCTTTAGGGTATGTCTGTCAAGCTTTTGAATTTCTGTCAACTGGTCAGAAATGACATCTTAGTGTAATTTTCATTTACATTACTGTTATTATGGAAGAATTTTAGTATCTTTTTATAAATCTAAGGGTCATTTGTATATCTGTTTTGTGCACTACAAACGAGTTATAATGTTACTCATTTTAAAATTGTGGTTCTGAATTTTTTTTTTTCCCTAAGGGATATAAGATCCTTTTATATTAGGAAGTTTATTCTTTTATCATTGATATTTTTTGGAATATTTTTCTGTTTTATCTTTTGACTTTATTGACAATGTTTTTTTGCTTTTATAAATACTTAACTGTAGTTGAATTTATGGACCCTTTTTTACTGAATTTGAGATTTTAGGACATAGTTGAAAGGACCTATTTTCATGTTCAGGTTATAAAAGAATTAATCTGTTTTTTTATTTGTTTTTAGTACTAATATGGATTTGTATTTATTTATTTTTTTATCTGTAATTCATTTGGAGTTTAGTCTTGGGCATTGTGCAAGGCATTGGTTCAATTTTTCTTCTACCAAATTTCTATCAGGTTGTCCACCAGAAGGTATTAAAAAGTCAATTTTTCCTCAGTGATTTGAGATACTTCTGTATCTAAATTTCCATCTGTACTTCAGTGTATTTCTGAGTTTTGTCCTTTGTTCTTCTGATTCATTTCTCAATTCATGTGCTGGTAGCAAAGGGAAATAATCTCATCAATTATTCAGTGACTATTAGAACTTCACGTACTTTTCTTTATGTCTATCATCCAAACCTCAAGAGAGAGGCTGTTGGAAATCCGGAAGTGACATTTGTAGAAACAGGTTTTCAGTGTAAATTAGTCTTAGTCTTTTTAAGTTACCATCTATGCTATGTCTATTTTGAAGTTAGGGTAGGCTTGTTGGAAGAGCCAGTTGTTTAATTTAGGTAGAACCTTAGTAGCATGTAAGAAGAAGCATTTAAAAGCTTAATCTTGTTGGAAGAGCCAGTTGTTTAATTTAGGTAGAACCTTAGTAGCATGTAAGAAGAAGCATTTAAAAGCTTAATATCTTCCAGACTGGTCTCTTGCAAGTTATCTTACTTTTTTTCTCCAGTGGGAAAGCTGTTATTTGTGTCTTTGATGTCATTTGCTTTGGTTTGTTCTTTGTTACATGTACCGTGAATAAAGAAGGAAAAATCTATGTAATCTGCATAAAAATTGTGCCAAATGGTGTTACAGTGGTAAAATAACAAGATTTCTCTCAAAGGCTCTCCTCACATACATCTTAATTAATCAATAAATACTAACAAGAATAATAATGAAGGGTAGGGGAGTCAAAGGATATCAGAGGCTGCAGACATGATTTAGGTGTAGCAGTGAGGGAAGGCCTCACTGAACATTGGCTTTTGAATAGGACCTTTTAAAGAAAGTGAGGCAGTGAGTCCTGTGAATCGTGGCGTGAAATGCATTCCAGGTGGAAGGAAGAGCAGGTGCCAAAGCTCTTAGGGAAGTGTAACTTGTACGTGGAAAGAACCATGGGTGGTCAGTATGACAGCAATAGAGTCTTCAAGGTGGACAAGTTAAAGGGGATGAAGTCATAGGAGTAACTTGAAAGCCTACAATTCTAAGAAATTTGTCTCTTTTTCTGAGTTAGCTGGAATACCATTGAAGGGTTTTGAATAGAAGGGTGATGCAATCTGAACTCTAATTTTAAATGATGGCTATAGATGTTCTGCTAGAATGCAGTGTGGATCAGATGGGCATCCAGCAGTGAATTTAGTCAGCAGGCTGTGCCAATCATCCAGGTGAGAGATGCTGATGACTTTGAGTAGATTGTAGTAATGTAGGTGGCAAGAAATGGTTAAAATCCAGATGTATTTTGATGAATCTGGTTTCAGAATGCATTTAAATGTTAAAAGTTAACAGAATTTGAAAACAGGTTTGATATGAGGTATAAAAAAAGACAGGCATCAAGAGAAACTCCAAGGTTTTTGTCCTTAGCAAGAGGAGAAATGGAGTTGTCATTCACTAAGATCATAAATTTGCCTCTATCTGTAAATTCTCTTGTAATGCATAAGTTCTAGAAAAATTATTACAACCTTGTGTCGCTAATTACCCATAAGTTTTAAAGTAACAATTTATGAACAGTACGTTGATGTGCACTTGAGAACAAGTAGGTGAAGTGTATTAATGCATTAAACAGGTATATTATTTATTTTTATCCTTTTTTTAAATGTGTGGCTGAAACTTGTGAGATTCAGACAATATATCTAGTACACTTTCCTGTTTACAGTAGCATAATTAACTTTAACATTTATGAAAGTTGATTCCCAGGAGTGTTAATAAGTGTTACACATAGCAGCAGCGGTAGTACAGGGATATGATTAAATAATTTGGAATCCCTGATTAAAATGCATGACTTCTCAAAACCTGAATGTTTTAGTATGCTTTGTCAATCTGCAGATGAGGGGCATTATATGTGATATTTCCCAAACGTGTTTAGTTACAGGACACCGAATTTAAAAAGAATGCTGGGAGAAGTCTATGTCAATAGTAATCCAGTTGATAGGAACAAAAGAGAAAATATAAAATACTTAGGGGAAAAAATGGCACAAAGCCAAAAAAAGCTTATTATTGTAACTTTCTTTTGACTTATAGATGCATTATTTAAGAAGTCTTACAATGTTATAAAGGCATAAAATCTGTCCATTTTAATTATTAAACAATTCACCTTTATTACTAAAATCAAAATGAAACAGATTTGGTGCTTTCCTGTGAAATATGGAAACATGTTTTCTTTAACCACAGGAGTAGAAAATAGGAACACCTTCATGAACTGTGGTAGAAAAATTAGATTTTCTGGAAGAATCTGTTTTGAGTACTATGAAATAGAGCCTAATCACTTAGGAATTGTATTAAGCTGCAGGAAATCAAAAGACCATTCCAGCACCTTAAGAAAAAGGGAATTATTTTTCTCACATGACAAGAAGTCTGAATGGAAGTTGTTAGTATCTGTTCAGCTGCTCAGTGATGATCATAAAGACCCAGGCTCTGTTCTTCCACCTCATCCCCAATTTCTTAATCAGGACAAACTTATGTGCCTTCTGATTCAACATTCAGTGACCTTCACACCACATTACCTCTCTGCTTCCAGTACTAAGAGGGTCACTTAGTTAATAGGTTTTAGGAAATCATAAATCATTTTTCATAGAATATGAAATGTGAACAAATAAAATAAAACATATGAGCAAATAGTGTTTGCAACACAAAGTTCACTCCTTCTTTTTAACAGGAGAGAAGGCATATAAATATTAACTTTTTTTTATCAAATGTACATCACAGTGGTACAACAATCCTCATCCCTCACTCCTTTCTCCCAACTCACTCCCCTCCCCCTTGGTAATGACTAGTCACTTCTCAGTGTCTATGAGTCTAATGATGTTTTGTTCCTTGTTTTGCTTTGTTTTTATATTCCACAATAAGTAAAATCATATGTTATTTGTCTTTCTCCACCTGGCTTACTTCATTGAGTATAATAACCACATAATACATTCCAGATCCATTCATGTTGTTGCAAATGGCATGATTTCTTTTCTTTTTATGGATGAATAATATTCCATTGTGAATATGTACCACATCTTTATCCATTCATGTATTGATGGACACTTAGGTTGCTTCCATATCTTAGATATTGCAAACATTGTGGTGATAAACATAGGGTTGCATATATCTTTTTGAATCAGGGATTTTGTTTTCTTCTGGTAAATTCCTGGGAGTGGAATTACTGGGTCAAATGGTATTTCTACTTTTAGTTTTTGAGGAACCTCCATACCACTTTCCACAGCAGTTGCACCAATTTTCAGTCCCACCAACAGTGTAGGAGGGTTCCTATTTCTCCTTACCCTCGCCGACTGTTATTTATTGTCTTTTGGATAGTGTCCATTCTAACTAGTGTGAGGTGATACCTCACTGTGGTTTTTAATGGCATGTCTCTGATTATTAGCAATCTGAGGCATCATTTCATGTGCCTATTGGCCATCCATATTTCTTCGTTGGAGAAGTATCTGTTCAAGTCCGCTGCCCATTTTTTGATTTGGTTGTTTTTTTTTTTTTTGGATGTTGAGGCACATGTGAGTTCTTTGTGTATTTTGGATGTTATCCCCTTATCAGATGAGTCATTTACAAATATATTCTCCCATACTGTATGATGCATTTTTTTCCTGCTTATGTCCTTTGCACTATCAGCAGAAGCTTCTTAGTTTGACATAGTCCCACTTATTCATTTTTTATTTTGTTTCCCTTCCTCAAGGAGATATATTCAGGAAAAAGTTGCTCACTCAAGAAATTTTTGCCTATGTTTTCTTCTAAGAGTTTTATGGTTTTATGACCTACTTTCAGGTCTTTGATCTACTTTGAGTTTACTTTTGTGTATGGAGTTAGACAATAATCAAGTTTCATTCTCTTACATGTAGCTGTCCAGTTTTGCCAACATCAGTTGTTGAAGAGGCTGGGTTTTCCTCATTGTATATCCATGGCTCCTTTATCACATATTAATTGGTCATATATGTGTGGATTTATATCTGGGCTCTCTATTCTGTTCCATTGATCTATGGGTCTGTTCTTGTGCCAGTACCAAATTGTTTTGATTACTGTGGCTTTATAGCAGAGTTTGATGTCAGGGAGCATAATTCTCCCTGCTTTGTTCTTTTTTCTCAGGATTGCTCTGGCTATTTAGTGTCTTTTGTGGTTCCATATGAATTTTAGAAATATTTGTTCTAGTTCATTGAAGAATGCTATTGGTATTTTAATAGGAATTGCATTGAATATTGTAAATTATAAATTGCTTTGGGCAGGATGGCCATTTTGACAATATTAATTCTTCCTATCCATGACCATGGGAGAGATTTCCATTTATTAGTCTTCTTTAATTTCTTTCATGAGTGTCTTGTAGTTTTCAGAATACAGGTCTTTCACCTCCTTGCTTAGGTTTATTCCTAGGTGTTTCGTTCTTATTGATGCAATTGTAAATGTAGTTCTTTTCCTGATTTTTATTTCTGCTAGTTCATTATTAGTATATAGGAATGCAACAGATTTCTATGTATTAATTTTGTATCCTGCAACTTTGTTGAATTCAGTTATTTTAGTAGTTTTTTGGTGGATTTTTTAGAGCTTTCTATGTATAATATCATGTCATCTGCAAATAGAGTTCAATTTCTTTCTTACCAATTTGGACACCTGTTACCTCTTTGTGTTGTCTGATTGCTGTGGCTTGCTTGGACTTCAACTAGTATGTTGAATAAAAGTGGTGAGAGTGGGCATCCTTCCTCATTCCTGATCTTTGAGGAAAAGCTTTCAGTTTTTCACTAATAAGTATGATGTTGGTGGTGGGTTTGTCTTACATGGCCTTCACTATGTTGAGGTACATACCCCCTATACCCACTTTGTTGGGAGTATTTATCATGAATGGATGTTGAATTTTGTCAAATGCTTTTTCAGCATCTATTGAGATGATCATGTGGTTTTCCTACTTCTTTTTGTGAATGTGATGTATGATACTAATGGATTTATGAATATTGTACCATCCCTGCATCCCTGGAATAAATCCTACTTGATCATGATAGATGATCTTTTTGATGTATTTTTGGTTTCAGTTTGTTAATGTTTCACTGAGGATTTTTGTATCTATGTTCTTCAGGGATATTGGTCTGTAGTTTGCTTTTTTTGTGGTGTCTTAGCCTGGTTTTGGTATTAGAGTGATGCTGACCTCATAGAATGAGTTTGGAAGTATTCCCTCCTCTTCTACTTTTGGAAAACTTTAAGGAGGATGGGTATTAGGTCTTCCCTAAATGTTTGATAAAATTAAGTGGTGAAGCCATCTGGCCCTTGAGTTTTTTTGGGGGGGAGTTTTTTGATAACCAGTTTTATTGCTAGTAATTGGTCTGTTCAGATTTTCTGTTTCTTCCTTGGTCAGTCTTGGAAGGTTGTATTTTTCTAGGGAGTTGTCCATTTATTCTAGGTTATCCAATTTGTTATCATATAATTTTTCATAGTATTCTCTAATAATTCTTTGTATTTCCATGGTGCCCTTATTGATTTTTTCCTTTCTCATTTCTGATTCTGTTTATATGTGTACACTCTTTTTTTTTCTTGATAAGTCTGGCTAGGGGTTTATCTATTTTGTTTATTTTCTTGAAGAACATACTCCTGGTTTCATTGATTCTATTATTCTATTCTTCTCAATTTTATTTATGTCTGCTCTGATCTTTATTATGTCCCTCCGTCTACTGACGTTGGGCCTAATTTGTCCTTTTTTTTCTAGTTTCATTAATTGTGAGTTTGGACTGTTCATTTGGGATTGTTCTTCTTTCTTGAGGTAAGCATATATTGCAATTTACTTTCCTAGTACTGCCTTCACTGTATCAACACCCAACAGATTTTGGGGTGTTGAGTTGTTGTTTTTATTTGTCTCCATATATTGCTTGATTTCTGTTTTTATTTGTAATTGATCCATTGATTATTTAGGAGCATGTTGTTAAGCCTCCATGTGTTTGTGGGCCTTTTTGTTTTCTTTGCGTAATTTATTTCTAGTTTCATACCTTTTTGGTTTGAGAAGCTGGTTGGCACAAGTTCAATATTTCTGAATTTACTGAGGCTCTTTTTATGGTCTAGTATGTGATCTACTCTAGAGAATTCTCCATGAACACATGAGAAAAAAGTTTATCTTGCTGCTTTTGGGTGGTGTGTTCTGTAGATATCTGTTACACCCATTTGATCTAATGTATTACTCAGTGTCTTGGCTTCCTTATTTATTTCCTCCTGATTGATGTGTTGTGATGTTGATCTATTGATGTGAGTGGTGTGTTAAAGTCTCCTAAAGTGAATGTGTTTCTATTTCCTCCTTTAATTTTGTTTGTATTTGTTTTACATATTTAGGTGCCCCTGTGTTGGGAACACAGCTATTTGTAATGGCCGTACCCTATTGTTGGACCGATCCTTTATCATTATGTAGTGTCCTTCTTTGTCTGTTGTTACTTTATTTGTTTTGAAATCAGCTTTTTATGATATAATTACTGTTACTCCTTCTTTTTTCTACCTTTTATTTTCACATAATATGTTTTCCCATCCCTTCACTTTTAGTCTGTGTATATCATTGGGTCTGAAATGAGTCTCTTATAGGCAGCATATAGATGTATATTGTTTCCTTATCCATTCTTCCACTCTATATCTTTTGATTGGATCATTCAGTCCATTTACATTTAAGGTGATTATTGATAGATATGTACTTATTGCCATTTTATCAACTATTTTCTGCTGTTTTTTTTATCTCCTCTATGTTCCTCTCTTCCTCTCTTATATTCTTCTCTTTGATTGTTTTCTTTAGTATTATGATTGGATTTCTTCTCTTTTTAAGATTTATTTTTTTGTGTGTGTTTATTTATTGTAGGCTTTAGTTTTGTGATTACCAAATGTTCAAGGATAGCTTCTTTTACTATATAATAGTCTATCTTAAATTGCTGATTACTCTATTTCAAACACAATCTAAAAGTACTTTTCCTCCCTTCTTCATCCTCCTCCACATTTTTCTTATTAGATGTCATAATCTTCACATTTAGTGTATCCCTTGAATAATTTTGTTTATAGTTGATTTTGCTTCTTTTGTTTTGTTTTCATTTCATAGTTGCTTAGTAATTAATTGCTCTACTACTTTTACTGTGGGTTTATTTTCACTGGTGATACTATTTAGCCTTAGGGTCATTTCCATATACAACAATCCCTTTAATGTATCAAGTAAGACTGGCTTAGTGATGATGAATTCCTTCAACCTTTGTTTATCTGGAAATTGTTTAATCCCTGCTTCAAATTTAAATGATAATCTTGCCAGGTATAGGATTTTTGTTTGGAGATCCTTCTGTTTCAGTACATTAAATATATCATGTCAATCCCTTCTGGCCTATAAAGTTTCTGCTGAGAAGTCTTCTAGTAGCCTGATGGGATTTCCCAGCTGGCAGTACAAGCAACTACAGAGGAGGTGTCCTGGGGAATCATGAGCCATGCTGCCCACAACTCAGCCCATTGGCTGCTCTTCCCTTCTGCATACTCCATCCATATTGTCTGTCTTAGGATGGAAAGCCACAGCCCTCCACTTTGGGGCTGCCCACGACTGGAGCCATCTGTGTACCAAGAATCTTCAGGTATAGCGGCTTTTCCCTACTGATAAGGACTCTTTTTCTACCTATGTTTCAAAAGCAAGTTCTTCCTGCTTTCTACTAGTATATATCACTGGCCCCAATAAGCATTGGAGTTCTCCATTTAAAGGGCTAGTAGAGAGGGTGCTACACTACTGTAAATATGCACCCCATTTGGCAAGTGTAGGTGTCTGTGCCACACCACTCCACAGCCTTTGAGTCCAGTCTCGTGCCCACCCGCTATGGGATAGGTGATTATTACCTTGGTCAGAGCTGTTGCGGTGATAGTTTCCGTAGCCAGCAAGGCGATGTACACAGCAGCCAGTTGCTTCTCTCTCAAGTTGTAGCAGACTTCTGCTCATTTCCATAGTTGTGACCAGTTTCCAATAGATTGGGGCATCTGTTCAAGCTGCTGACAAAGGCCCCATCCATAACCATCATCAATCACATGAACATCTAGCTTACAGGGCCTTGATGAGTCTATTATACTCAAGGCCTATATGGCCTTGACTGTTTGCTGAGCAGCAGTAAAAGCAGCTGCACGTTTCATTCCAGTCCCACCTGATGCCCTTTTGTACCAACAGGTATAAGGGTTTCAGAATTTGTGCCAAGTGTGGGATAACACTCTCCAGTAGCCCAAAAGACCCCAAGACTCTTGTAATGCTGCCACAGTGGTGGGGTAGAGAAATCCTGGACCTTGTGTATGACTGCTTCTGAGATAACTTTAGTTTTACCCAACCAGACAACCCCCAAGAACTTTACAACAAACCAGGTTCCTGAACCTTAGTGCTGTTCACAGCCCATCCTTTCTCCTGTAGATGTTGCAGCAGTCTAAGAACTGCCCCTTCTAAATCTGCAAGAAAATCAGACAAGAGCATGATATCATCAGTGTAGTGATACAGCTGCACTACTTGTGGTTTCTTAACGTGGCCAAGTCCTGGGTTACAAGTCCATGACAAATGGTGGGACTGTGGAGGTATCTTTGTGGAAGGACAGTGAATGTCCACTGCCAACCTTCCCATGTGAAGGCAAACTGTTTCTGACTTTCCTGTGCTATGTCAATAGAGAAGAAAGCATTAGCAAGGTCCGCAACATAAAAGATACATCTTTAGTTCATGACTGAGGGTGTCATAAGGACTGCTACGGAGGAGCAGCAACATGCAAAGGGGGTGTGGCTTTATTCAATTCCCTGTAATCCACAGTCATATGCAAGGAGCTGTCTGAGTTTTTCACTGTCCACACTGGGGATTTAAAAGGACTATGAGTGGGCTTTATGATGCCCACCTTCTCCAACCCTGTAGAGTTTCTCCAGTTTCCTTGTGGTATGATGGACACTTTGTAACTGCTGCTGGAGGGATGGGTAAGTCATCAGGGAAGCCAGTCTACCCATTTCAGAACCCGATATAACAATGTTTTCCACCTCCCTATGCCAAAGACACAAAAGCCATGAAAGCAGAGGTTCGGACGGCTTTTGCCAAAACCAGGTGCTCATGCCCACCAACTCTTCCTGGGTATAGGAGCAGAGCATGGACTGCTCCACAACCTGGGGATGGGGCTGTCCTTCCCCTGAGGAGCCTGCTGTTGTGTTTTTACTTCCTTAATTACAAACAGTGGGCCTTTAATGCAGGAGGGTTCTGTCCTCTGGCAGTGGCCTCAGCAACATTTATGCCCTTGTCTCCACCTGCTCATCCTCCCACAACATCTCCTCTACCATCTCTGGGACTGACGGCACCACTCTTTCCCGCCCCCTCCCCCACAGCATCCTGCAAAGTGGATTCTCTTGCTGCCTTCTCCCTCACTGCTAAGCTATCTTCCAGGAGCATAACCTGTCTTCTCAAAAACTGTGTCTCTTTCTTAAGGGCATCCTGTAGATCATCACCCAGCTCCTCCAAGTGATGCTGAAGTGTGTTTCTCTCCTGCCAAAGTGTGTCTCTCTTCTTGATAACACTTTCTGCTATCTTGAGAAATATACATCCCACAATCCTGGCTGCTACACAGCCTTTCAGGGCCTCTATTCAGTCTTCTATCTCACAGAGGACTAATTCCACAGCTTCTGGTGTTTCCCCAGTTCTGGGGAAGGACCCACCCATCTAGGACGTGCTTACTCTAGACTAGTTCCCCACTAGGGGCTCCCCAGTTGGAAGTCCAATGAATAGGGGGCTCCTGGGTGATGCTGCACCAGCCACCACTGCAGCAACTGGGGCCTCTCCACCATTCACAGAGGGTTTCCAGGTTTCTCCCCACCATCCCTTGGGGCAGCCTGCCCAAGCATCGCACCCATGAAGGCAGATGTCAGGTTCAGAGGACCTGCTGACCACCACCAGGTGTAACTCCAGGGGCAAATTACCTTTGAATCAGATTTCAGTCAAAGGGAGAAATAAAGTTGGAGAAATCTGTTTATTGCTTATAAATAGTCATCCACTTCTGCTCACCCGTGTCTCTCATGACTCGGCTGTAAAAAGGGACCCCACCAGACCTCTCTGGTCCAGATATACCCTCACTCCCCTCACCCTTATCATCACCTATTGATATGGAGATGGACTACTTCTCTCCACCCCTTGGAAACACCTGTTCATATGGACATGCACTAAGGCCAGGCAAGAGATTCTGGTAATATTAAAATTTTTCCCACAGCTGCTCAGAAGTCCAAGATTCTTTACTCTCCAGTGCCTGGTTCTATTTTTCAGGTGCTCCAGTTGTTTGCATGCCATGGGTGCGGCTCCTTTCTTTCTGGCTTTTGTAAAGGTCTAAGTGTGGGTGGGAAGTTTGCTTGAGCGGCTGCCTTTGTGATGAACTCTGGAATGTCTTTTGAGCTTGCTGTGGGCAGAGCTGCCTTCTGCCTGGCCTGCAGGAATGGCAGGGCTGCAGGGTTAATGAGGTGGGTGGACCAGTGTGTCTCAGCTGGATGCCCAGCGCTGGGTTTGGACACCAACAGGGAGAAAGAAGCTCATGGGCTGGCTCTTCCAGGCACCTCTCTGTTTGAGCTGAAATGGAGCCATGCAAGCTGGGAGTTTCTCCCTCTACCTGTCAGGTACCGAATTCTGATACTGCTGGGCTGATTGGTTTGGTTCCCAGTAGCGTACAGGTACACATCTTGGGCCAGCAAGGGGGGTGGAGCACCTGGAGAGTCCAAGAGTTCCTTCTCTATTGGGATGATGAAGGGCTGGGAAAGTATTAATAATTTTACTCTGAACCAGGTTCCTTCCTCCACCTTCTCTTTCTCCTGAGAAGAGAGTTCAGTCTAATCCTCATCACCTCTGGTACCCCTTCCACTCCTGGCAAATCTTTCAAACTGCTACCTCTTGCTGACTCTGCTTTGGGTCTCAGTACTGATGGAGTTGCCTGCTCTCCCAACTGCCTGGAGTCTTAGACTCCCAAAGTTTTCCACCTGCCTCTGGCGTCCAGCCCCAATAATCACCAAAATCCAATGTAATGTGGGTTTGTGCTCCCCAAACAGTTCTCCAGGGCGAGGTGTGCAGTGTTCCTGGGCTCCTACCCCCTCTCCACTCCATTGCTCTTTTCTCCACCTGTAGGCTGTTGTAGGAGGAGGGCTTGGGTCCCATTCAATCTCGGCTTTGCCGCCTCCCCCTTTTCTGGGTGGTCCTCTCTTCTTCCTCAGGTATAGGGGGTCTGTTCTGCAGTCTTAAGTCATTTTCAGGTCTAGTTGCATTTGGAATATTTTCTTCTTTTATGTGTTTTTGGGAAGAGGTTACCATCTTGCCTTTCCATTCCACCATCATTTATCTGATCAGTTCATTCCTTCTTAATGACTCATTATGAGAGAGTCTGGAGAAGTGTGATTTGTTCTTCAAAGCTCATACCTTCAGTATTTGATTTGTGAAATATGTTCTTTGAAAGGAAAATACGTTTTTTGAAACCCAAGAGATCTGATTTCAGGTTCTGAATCTTCCACTTACTATTTATATAATTTTCATTCAGTTGTTGAATAACTCTAAGATAATTTCTTCTTGCATAAACTGGGGACATAAACTGCATTCTAAGGTAATGTAAGGATTAGTTTTTACATGGAAACATCAAAAGAGATGGTTCCACCTATCCTTTTATACTATGTTGAGTATAAAATACAGTGGGCAAAGGTGGCAGCATAAGAGGTGAGGCACAGGATTTCTACTAAAACTGCATATAATATGAAAATATAATTAATAAAACTAATCCTGAAAGAGCAACAGGAAAGAGGACTGCACCAGACTTCGTACACCTGGAGGAAAAAGCAGACCTCACAGAACAGGGTAACATACCAAAGCTGTGCTGTGGCGGGACCCAAGCCCTTCCCCCACCCCAGCTCACCAGCAGGAGGAGGAGAAATGGAGCAGGGAGGGAGTGGATGCCTGGGACTGCTGAATACCTAACTCCGGAGATCTGCTCTGGAGCACAAACCTACATTTCATGGTGCTTGCATGATACTCTCGTGATTACAGGGTTGGAAGGCCAAGACAGGCAGAATTTCTGGAGAGACTGAGATTTCAGCCACTTGTGGAAAGCAGCGATCCATATCTGGCTGCTCTGAGACAAAAGAAAGGCGGGCAGTCTGAGAGACTTCCTAACAAGGAAGCCCTTAGCAAGAGGGCTGCTAAAGGGGCAAGGATTGCACAGAGCTTACTGCTCAGAAGAGAGGACAGGTAGACAAAATTGTCCGGGGGCACTCTGCACAGCAGGTTGGGAGCTTTGCCATATAGACTCTCATGTTTAAAGAGGAAAAAGAAATCTTCCTCCTCAGACAATCTTCAGGTGCTCCAGTTCCATGGCTGGCTAAGTAGCTCCAAGGACCCCTCCGAGATATGCAGCCTACTGCACCTTTCTCCCAGCCAGCCCCACCTGGCTCGCAAACCGGCAAACCCTACCCTGGCATTAGCCCAGCCAGATGGAAGATCTGTCTACAGCAACTACAAATGCAAAGCATAGGGACTTATATGGTTGGCCTACTGGTTCAGGCAGTAGAGACAGGCATAGCAGCTGGGAAGCAGGTAACAGCTCTTTCCTCCCCCCAGGCACCAATGCCACCCCCCTGTGAACCCGACATTGCTTCAGGGACTGAGCAGCTCCAGGAAGTAGAGCTTCGGGGCACTAGAGGGTGCCATATACAACTATGAAGCGCCAAAGGAACCTGGCTCAGAGTAAAATTATTAATACAACTCCTGAGAAAGATTTAAATGACACTGACCTCATGACTCTTCCTGAAAGGGAGTTCAAAATAAAAATCATTAACATGTTCATGGAGGTATGGAAAGATATTCAAGAACTCAGGAATGAATTCCAGTCGGAGATCCAATCATTGAAGAGCACAATGGAGGGTATTAAAAGCAGAATGGTTACAGTGGAGTAGACAATAAATGAAATAGAAGAGGAATACAAAGAAGCTGAGGCAGAGAGAGAAAAAAGGATATCTAAGAATGAAAGAATATTGAAAGAACAGTGTGACCAATCCAAACAGAACAATATTCGCATTATAGGGGTACCAGAAGAAGAAGAGAGAAAAAAGGGATAGAAAGTGTCTTTGAGGAGGTGATTGCTGAAAACTTCCCCAATCTGAGGAAGGAGATAGTCTCTCAGGCCATGGAGGTGCACAGATCTCCCAACACAAGGGACCCAAGGAAGACAACACCAAGACATATAGTAATTAAAATGGCAAAGATCAAGGATAAGGACAGATATTTAAAAGCAGCCAGAGAGAGAAATAAGATCACACACAAAGGAAAATCATCAGGCTATCATCAGAGTTCTCAATAGAAACCTTACAGGCCAGCAGGGAGTGGCATGATGTATTTAATGCAATGAAGCAGAAGGGCCTTGAACCAAGAATACTTTATCTGGAAAAATTATCATTTAAATTTGAAGGGGGATTAAACAATTTCCAAATAAGCAAAAGCTGAGAGAATTTACCTCCCATAAACCATCTCTATAGTGTATTTTGGACAGACTGCTATGGATGGAAGTGTTCCTATGGCTTAATAGTTGTCACCAGAGGTAATAAACCACAGTAAAGATGGTAGAACAGCTAATTACTAAGCAAATGCAAAATTAAATTAACTATCCCCAAAGTGAATCAAGGGATAGACAAAAGAACAGAATATGATACCTAATATATAAAGACAGGAGGAGGAAGAAAAAAAAAAGAACCTTTAGATTGTGTTTGTAATAGCTTATTAAGTGGGTTAAGTTAGACTCTTAGTAAGGAAGTTAACCTTGAACCTTTGTTAACCACAAATATAAAGCCTGCAATGGCAATAAGTACATACCTATCAATCATCACCCTAAATATAAAAGGACTGAATGCACTAATCAAAAGACATAGAGTCACTGAATGGATAAAAAAAATAAGACCCATCTATATTCTGCCTACAAGAGACTCACTTTAAACTCAAATACATATACACACTAAAAGTGAAGGGATGAAAAAAGATATTTCATGCAACTAATAGGGAGAAAAAAGCAGGAGTTGCAGTACTTCTATCAGACAAATAGACTTCAAAACAAAGAAAGTCATAAGAGACAAGGAAGGACATTACATGGAAAGGGGTCAATCCAACAAGAAAATATTAACATTATAAATATCTATGCACCCAACGCAGAAGCACCTACATATGAGAAACAAATACTAACAAAATTAAAAAGAGAAATAGAATGCAATTCATTCATTGTAGGAGACTTCAACACTCCACTCGCTCTGAAGGACAGATCATCGAGACAGAAAATAAGTAAGAACACACTAGAACTGATGGACCTAATAGACATCTACAGAACTCTACACCCAAAAGCAACAGAATACACATTCTTCTCAAGTGCACATGGAACTTCTCAAGAATAGATCATATACTAGGCCAGAAAAAGAGCCTTGGTAAATTCAAAAAGATTGAAAGTGTACCAACCAGTTTCAAAGACCAAAAAGGTATAAAACCAGAAATAAATTATGCAAAGAAAATGAAAAGTCCCACAGACACATGGAGGCTTCACAACATGCTCCTAAATAACCAATGGATAAATGACCAAATAAAAACATAGATCAAGCAATATATGGAGACAAATGAAAACAATAATTTAACACAGGAAAATATGTAGAACACAGTGAAGGCTGTGCTAAGAGGAAAGTATATTGCAAAACAGGCCTACCTCCGGAAAGAAGAACATTCCCATATGAGCAGTCTAAACTCACAATTAATGAAACTAGAAAAAGAAGAACAAATGAGACCCAAAGTCAGTAGAAGGAGGGACATAATAAAGATTAGAGCAGAAATAAATAAAATCAAGAAGAATCAAAGAATAGAAAGGATCAACGAAAGCAAGAGCTGGTTCTTTGAGAAAATAAACAAAATAGATAAACTCCTGGCCAGACTTATCAAAAAAAAAAAAAAGAAAGTCTACTCACATAAATAGAATCAGAAATGAGAAAGGAATAATCACTATGGACAGCACAGAAATACAAAGAACTATGAGAGAATACTATGAAAAATTATATGCTAACAAACTGGATAATCTAGAAGAAATGGACAACTTTCTGGAAAAATACAACCTTCCAAGGCTGACCCAAAAAGAAACAGAAAATCTCAACAGACCAATTACCAGCAACAAAATTGAACTGGTAACCAAAAACCTACCTAAGAACAAAACGCCTGGACAAGATGGCTTCACTGCTGAATTTTATCAAACATTTAGTTAAGAACTAATACCCATCCTCCTTAAAGTTTTCCAAAGAGTAGAAGAAGAGGGAATACTTCCAAACTCATTCTATGAGACCAGCATGACTCTAATAACAAAACCAGGCAAAGACACCACAAAAAAAGAAAATTACAGACAAATATGCCTGATGAACATAGATGCAAAAATACTCAACAAAATATTAGCAAACTGAATTCAAAAATACATCAAAAAGATCATCCATCATGATCAAGTGGGAATGAACCCAGGGATGCAAGGATGGTACAACATTTGAAAATTCATCAACACCATCTACCACATCAACAAAAAGAAGGACAAAAACCACATGATCATCTCAATACATGCTGAAAAAGCATTTGAAAAAATTGAACATCCATTCATGATAAAAACTGTCAACAAAATGGGTATAGATGGCAAGTACCTCAACATAATAAAGGCCATATATGACAAACCCACAGCCAACATTATATTTAACAGTGAGAAGCTGAAAGCTTTTCCTTTAAGATCGGGAAGAAGACAAGGATGCCCACTCTCCCCACTTCTATTCAACATAGTACTGGAGGTCCTCTCTTCGGCAATCAGACAACACAAAGAAATAAAAGGCATCCAGATTGTCAAGGAAGAAGTTAAACTGTCCCTGTTTGCAGATGACATGATATTGTACATAAAAAGCCCTAAAGAATCCACTCCAAAACTTCTATATCTAATACCATCTAATACCTCGAATTCAGCAAAGTTGTGGGATACAAAATTAATACACAGAAATCTGTGGCATTCCTCTACACTAACAATGTACTAGCAGAGAGAAAAATCAGGAAAACAATTACATTCACAGTTGCATCAAAAAGAATAAAATACCTAGGAATAAACCTAACCAAGAAAGTGAAAGACCTATACTCTGAAAACTACAAGACACTCATGAGAGAAATTAAAGATACAAAAAATGGAAACACATCCCTTGCTCATGGCTAGGAAGAATTAATATTGTCAGAATGGCCATCTGCCTAAAACAATCTACAGATTCAATGCAATTCCTATCAAAATACCAACAGCATTCTTCAACGAACTAGAGAAAATCATTCTAAAATTCATATGGAGCCACAAAAGGCCCGGATTCCCAAAGCAATCCTAAGAAGGGAGAATAAAGCTCCGGGGATTATGCTCCCCAACTTCAACTTCTACTACAAAGCCACAGTAATCAAGACAATTTGGTACTGGCACAAGGACCGACCCATAGACCAATGGAACAGACTAGAGAGCCCTGATATAAACCCAACCATATATGGTCAATTAATATATGACAAATGAGCCATGGACATACCATGGGGAAATGACAGCCTCTTCAGCAGCTGGTGTTGGCAAAACTGGCCAACTACATACAAGAGAATGAAACTGAATTATTGTTTAGCCCCACACACAAAAGTAAACTCGAAATGGATCAAGGATCTGAATGTAAGTCTTGAAACCATAAAACTCTTAGAAGACAACATAGGCAAAAATCTCCTGAGTATAAGCATGAGCAACTTCTTCCTGAACGCATCTCCTTGAGCAAGTGAAACAAAAGCAAAAATGAACTCATGGGTCTACATCAAACTAAAAAGTTTCTGTACGGCAAAGGACACCATGAACAGAACAAAAAGGCATCCTATAGTATTGGAGAATATGTTTGTAAATGACATATCCGACAAGGGGTTAACATCCAAAATATATAAAGAACTTACATGCCTCAACATCCAAACAGCAAATAACCTGATTAAAAAATGGGCAGAGGATATGAAGAGATAGTTCTCCAAAGAAGAAATTCAGATGGCCAAAAGACACATGAAAAGGTGCTCCATATCACTAATTATCAGGGAAATGCAAATTAAAACCACAATGAGATATCACCTCACACCAGTAAGGATGGCCAGCATCCAAAAGACTTAAAACAACAAATGCTGGAGAGGATGTGGAGAAAGAGGAACCCTCCTACACTGCTGGTGGGAATGTAAGCTAGTTCAACCATTGTGGAAAGCAATATGGAGATTCCTCAGAAAACTAAAAATACAAATACCATTTGACCTGGGAATCCTACTCATTGGAATTTACCCAAAGAATACAACTTCTCAGATTCAAAAAGACATATGCACCTCTGTTTATTGCAGCACTTTTTACAATAGCCAAGATATGGAAGCAACCTAAGTGTCCATCAGTAGATGAATGGATAATGAAGAAGTGGTACATACACAATGGAATACTATTCAGCCATAAGAAGGAAACAAATCCTGCCTTTTGCAAGAACATTGATAGAGCTTGAGGATATTATGCTCAGTGAAATAAGCCAGGCGGAGAAAGACAAGTGCTAAATGATTTCCCTCATTTGTGGAGTATAACAATGAAGCAAAACTGAAGGAACAAAATAGTAGCAGACTCAGAGACTCTAAGAAGGAATTAGTGGTTACCAAAGGGGAGGGGTGTGGTTGGTTCGGTGGGGAGGGTGGGAGAAGGGGATTGATGTGTATTATGTTTAGTACACATGGTGTGGGGGATCAAGGGGAAAACAGTGTAGCACAGAGAAGGCAAATTGTGAATCTGTGTCATCTTCCTACACTGATCGACAGTGACTGCATTGGGGTATGGGTGGGGACTTAATAATATGGGTAAATGTGGTAACCACATAGTTTTTTCATGTGAAACCTTCATAACAGTGTATATCAATAGTACCTTAATTTAAAAAAAAAGGAAAAATAAATAAATAAATAAATAAAATGTAGTGAAATCCATGATGCATGATGTCTAAACCTATTTCATAGAAGGGGATTCTGTTTCTCCATGGCATTTTCTTTCTCAGGACACTCACCCTTGGAATTCAGCTACTATGTCATAAGAAATCTCAGACCATGTTAAGAGGTTACCTGTCTGTGTTCCAGGTAAGGCTATAGCCAATAGCCTAGAATCAGTCCACCAGATATATCAGTTAAGTAATGTTCAGATAATTCTGCTTCCTAGCCTCAGACACCCTCCAGCTCTGGCTCAGTATATTTAAAGTAAGCTATTCTTACTGAGCCATGGCCACATTGGAGCATCATAAACACAATTATATCACTGTTATTTTTTCACCACTAACTTTTGCAATGTTTTATCACATAACAATACATAACATGGTTACAAATTAAATTGATACTATTACATTTCCCTCTTTTGCAACTGATGGACTTGGTCATCAGAGGAGTGATATTATGCATCAAGGTAGGGAATAATTAAGCAAGTACTAGCTCCAGATCTGCCTGTCGTCATAGCACATTGTCTCAGCTTGAAGGCTTGTCTTTTGTTCCAATGTAATCATTAGTTCCCTGAAGTAAAGGACTGTGTATTTAAATGTAATCTTAAATTGTAATTACGTTTTAGTCTTGGTTGAAATGTGAACACCATTTGATATCTGATATCAAATAAAATGTGAAACAGACCACTGTGGAGGAATTGCAACCTTCCCATAGATAAATGCAGCATCCTTTTAAAACATAAAAATGTGAGATTTAGTGGGAACCAGTTTCTTTTTCCAAGCAAATAATTTTTTAAAATAACATATACATGTGTTCAATAAGGTCAATGTTTAAGTTAAGAAGACTGTAAAAACCACAATTTTCTTTTATTTCTTCCTCTCAGTAAGTATGCCTAGATTTTACACATTTTCTCAAAGATAATTTAAGAGGTTAAAAGTATCCTTTTCAATTTAACCCAAATATCTCTTGTTGGAATTTAACTTTTTATCTTGAAGATATCTGTTACCAAATATCTTATGATACAATACTAGATCTGACAGAAAGAATGCAATGTAAAAGATCTAATCATCATGACTTGATAGGAAGAAAACCTCAGAGAAAAAGTGTCTAATCCCAATCATTTTAACTATTATTTGAATTGTCTTTATCATGAGCTTCGTCTGGTGCCAGGGGCCTTCACAAAATTATCTCCAAAAACTGACTGAAAAAATATAGGATGATTTTCATCAGTTTAGGATGATTTTACTCCTTTCATAGATGGACAAAGAACTCAGTATGTTTAAATTACTGGTTCTTAGGCATTAGTAAATAGAAGAATCTGCTGCATGATTATATTCCATTACTATTTTATACAACTAGGGATATGAAACATATATCAGTACAAATACAACTCCACTTCTGAATAGAGATCTCAACACCTCCACCTTCCTGGTTACAGGCCACAAATATCCTCTTCCTATCTTAACAGTTACCAAAAAATACTGCAATTTGGTATTAAAAGTTTAAATTCAGTAGGTTTATATCCTGTGGGTCTATTTGATACTCAGTCTGAGATGAAAACTCTGGTAATAATTCCAGATCATTATAAAACACATTTTACCAAGCTACTTTGATGCATACAGCATCAAGCACCTGTCAACTCATAAAATAAGAGATATGTCAGCTCTCTAGGAGGGCAATTCACTGAGCTAGGTGGAGGAGAGGTCTGGATGCTGAAAACAAATCCATCTCTCCTTTCTTTAAGTGAGATGTGATAAGGTGCCTAAGGCTATTCAGAAAGCAAGAATATTCTATAAGCCACTACAAAAGACTTCTTTTTTCTACTCTCTGTTTTTGTTTATTTGACCCCACTGGGCTGGGCAGTGTTTAGTACTCACGTAAACACGATTTATTACTGATGATTTTAAAAATTGCTCACTCAGGGTAAAAGTTGAGGTACTAGGAAATCCAATTCAGTGTTCTCCAAAATGCCTAAAGCTAAACTCACATTATCTCTGAAGATGCATTTTTAAATATTTCTTCCAACATACACCAAAGTCAATAGAGAAAATGCTTTCAAAAAACACACACACACGTACACACCAAACAACTCATTAATTCTAAACTAAATATTGATGTAATTTTCAGTTATTTCCTTTAATTTTTAATACTTTGTAATGAAATTTTAGAAATAAATGATGTAGATTTATTAATATTGGCATGTCTAGAGAAGTTTGTGCTGATATCTAAATATAGATACTTATGTAAATGTCTAATTTAAATTTTCCTCTACAGTTTTAACCAGAAATGTGAAATCTTGAGCTGTAAAATCAATATGGTTCAGGAAAGAGACATTAATAATAATTAAGGTACAATCAACACCAGCTATAACTACATAAATAGTGAGAAAACAGTCATATATTTCAATATAAATACCTTCTCTCTAACCTGCAAAGATATAACTACTACAAGCTATCTGGTTCTTTCTGCTCAATGGGCAATTTTAACTTTACTGTGTTAATGAAACAGTCAACTGGAAGTTGGAGAGGAATTTCTCCAAAGGTGGAACTGAATGAAAAGTGATGTTCTTAGAAAATTCCTTTCAAAACACAAGGGAATGGAGAATTCACACATAAAAAAGAAGCCCATTTCTCATATGAAGCTCTTACTTGCCACATATTTCTGAAGAGTAAATAGACTTTCTTATCCCCTAGGCCATTTCCTGACAGTCCATTGGACCTTATAATTCATTTATTCAGTGCATTTTTTTATACACCCCTATATGCCTACATCTGAGGTCTAGACACAAAATGGGATGAACAAAAAAGTTTTGAGTCCTAGGTTCGAAATACTCTTCTATCCCAAGTAAACAATATTGATAATAGTAAACAAATAATACTAATTATATGTCAGTGATGGAATGATAAGTACACAAGCTAGACAATGAGGATGATATAGGGTGTTATTAGTTCTTGTGGTAGGAGTAGAAATGTGACAGGAAAAGCATGACAGAAAAGAAAAAAGCAAATTGGACCTTATAAAAAACACAAAACATAAAAATAATAATAGCTAACAGTATAACCCCCATACTAGGGCATTATTCTAAGTGATTCTAATACATATGTTAAAATTGTATTTAACTCATACAAAAGCTCTCAAGGTAGGTCTTATTATTTCCAATTTAAAAATAAAGAACAGTGTTTTGGAAAATGTATTTAGGAAGGGAATGGAGCTGAGATTTGACCACATATATTCAGGACCAAAACTTTTGCCTCTGACTACTAAGTTCTGCTGTTTCCCTTGTGAGGATAAGGAGGAAATTCTGTCAAAAATAACATATACAAAAGCTATACGTATGAATAGTGTACCTTCAGAGAACCTTAATGGCAGCGTGACTGGATGGTTAGGATAGACTAGAAGGAATGGGAAAGAGATCAAAGAGAACCATGTTTGGTATGTATCTGGAGGATAGAGAAATATAAGAATGAAGACAAGGAAGTCAGATGAAGGACCATCACAATAGGCAAGATGGGAGAATGATGGTAGTCTGAGTTAAAGTGGTAACAGTGAGGAAAGGGGGTGAAAAGGTACTTATCAGTATACTTAAGTGAACCATATTTGGAGATACATGGCTAAATATGGTGAGCGGAGAAGAAAGATTCTAGAATTTACTCCTACATGTATAACCTGAGAAACTTCATATGACCAGGATCAGGGCATAATAAAGGAAGTTGCAATGCAAGAAATACTGTCTTTTAAGGGTTTTAATTGATCTTTAAGATATGTAAATGACTAGTGAGCTGTTAGAAAAATCTCATTTAGTCCTCAGAGGAGGTTTCTCCAAGACATGCAAGCCACCCTCCATAATCTTTTTTACAACCACAGATAATTGGGCTCCCTGTGGCAGGCAAAAAGATTTTTCCCTTACTGCCAGCTTGTGAAAAATCACAAGGAAAATCTAATTGCAATGGATTGCTCTTCAGGTGCTTTGAAAACATGCCACCTTTGTGTGATGTGAAACAATCAGACAGCATCTCATTGATAGTCACAACACATCTCAGAGAGAGGCCTGAGGGACAATTTTCTTGTTTTTAAAAGGAAAAGAACGTTATGTGATTTTTCTGGAGAGTTGGAAATAGCTCCTCAGTCAGTTTTTTTCTGTGCAGAAACAACGGCCTAATGACCTCATGAACTGGTGTAGTTTGAAAATAATGGATATAAAGCTTGTGTTGTTGCAGTCTTCCTCAGTAAACAATGAGCTAAGAAGAGAAAGGAATTCAGGAGGGTGACTTTATTTAAAATATTCCATTTATTAATTTTTGCAACTTTCCTGTCTGACATAGAGGTTCAGTAAATAAGAATCTTTAGATTATGTTCAATACCAGTAGAACATGCACAACATGTGGAGAGAAATCATTAAAAAAATTGATTTTAACATTAAACATAATTCTATACTCAATCCTAATACAGCAGTACTTAAGATATATATTACAGGTATTTCTTCTATCTAAAAAAAAATTCTAGAACTGAATCTATCCTGTAGTCTATGTAAAGAACTTGGGTTAAAAACTACAGTGCACATGCTGCATGAGGAAATTTATTAGTTTTGGCGAGAGAAAGCAAATTATAATCTTTTCTTCTCTGACTACATTTTTTTTCCCCACTTGACTTTTGAGATCCCACATTCATTTAATTTCCCTTCTATTTTAATGTCTATTCTCACTTAGCATGCTTGTCTGGTTCCTTAAGTCTATGACCTCTGAAATTTGGAGCGTCTCAGGGCTTACTCCTTGGACATTCACTCATCTAATAGGTGATGTTACTAGGCTCTTGGCTTTGAATAATATTTATGAATGATCAACTCCAACATACATTTAAAGCCCAGTACTCTTGCCTAAATTCCAGACATGCATAGGCATTTACCCACTCTTGGTGGTTTTACATTGTATTGCCTTGGGCTAAGCCTGAATGATGTTTACCAAAATTCCTTTTCCAGAAGGTTTCTAGGTTAGAGTTAGCAAAACAGAAGTTGGTGTGAGAATTGGAAAGTGGAATGAAACAGTTGTCCTTATGCTTTAAGATAATAGGTATGTCAAGAGCTCTTGCAGCACAAGTACATTGTTGCTGTTTTGCCGGCTCACCTTGCCCTTGTGCAGTGTCCAGATCCCCGTACTCCAGTTGCCATTTGGGCCTTTTGTTTTAGCTTCTCTGAGTCTTAAAATAGGAGTATGTGCAGCTCATCACAAGAGTTTCCAGTCCCTTCTTTAGGTCACATTCGTCAAGATTATAGGTGTTTGTCTTCTCAAATTTATCATTTCCAAACCAAGCCTTAATATTAGTTCTATCATAAACTTACTCTTTCAACATTCTTTTTTAACTCATTTCATCAAAATTTTGTCTTTTTTATACCTCAGAAGAAAAATCTGGGAACCATCCTTGATGTTTCCATTTACTTACTTCCCGTATCCTTTATATCAAATACAATCTTTTTTTTTACTACCTCTACTTTTACTTCATTACAAGCCACCATCATATCTTGCCTGGATAATTGCAGTATCATACTAACTTCCTCCTTTTTATCTGCTTCCAAAGTCTTTTTCCACAGTGGACAATTGATTTGTTTAAAATATTAATAAGCAATGGTATTTCTTTGCTCAAAAGCTTTACCAATTCATTTATAGTAAAAGCCAAATCTTTAGTTTATAAGGCTACCCTGATATGCCCCCACTGCTACATTCTTACCTTATCTCCTCCTATTCTTCCTCTTGCTCACTTACTTTCTTCCAAGAATGCTTTCCTATAGCATTTACTTGGCTTTCTTCTTTAAGCTTCTTTTAGATATTTACTACTTGAGGCATTCCATAATCCCTTATTTTAAAATTGTAATACCAATTTCATACCATATGGTATTTCCCTGCTTTCTTATTTGTTCTTAGCTCTTATTAGTATTCCATATACTATGTATATATATTCTACCCACCTAGGTTATATTTCTCCTTTATTTATGTTCATTTTTGTCCTCTAGAGTTTAAGCTTCATGAGGGCTGGGATATTGGCTAATTTTTTCAAACCCAAGTGCACAGTACTCTGTCTGGGTTATACTAGGCCAAATATTCAAATATTTCTTGAATCAAAGAAGAAATACTAACTTTACCACTAATATAACAACCTATGTTTTTTCAAAATATATTGATAATATTTGAAGGCATCATACCATGAATATACTGTTGTGGTATAGACCCATGAACATATGTGTTTATTTCAAATGTTAGGATGGACCACATGAAATTGCCAATATTCTACTTTTTGACCTACTAAAATGACCCTCTTGTATGGTTCAAACTTTATGTAAAATGGGATCTGAAAACATGGACAGCAATCTAGATAAAGCTGATTGATTCCTCAATTGACTTTCTGACAATTCAGAAGTATAGTTACCATATTCTGAATCTACAAAATGAATAAGTCCCAGTAACATCAGTGAAGAAATGGGCTATCACTTATACTGGAACCCAGTTATTCAGGGTTCAACTGTTCCTCTGCAGTCATAAAACCAATATTAACTACTGAAGGTTTTGAAATATTGAGTCAGGTTTTTATTTTTTTGCCTTCTACCATTATAATTCCCCTTTATGTAGTCTTCGCCTGAGCAAATCCAACAATTGCACATTGAGCAAAATCATGCAGCATGTCTCCTTTCACAGAAATAAAGAGGAAAATAAGATGAGAAAAAGAAGAAAGTTATATTTTTACTTTGTTCTTGCATGGTAAATAACTACCAGGGACACACTTCAAAACAAAACAATAATTGGCCCTCTATTTTTCATTTCCTACCTACCTTACTTGACTGTGCCAGATATTTATACCAGCCTATTTGTGCCAGATAACAAGAAATTTGAAAGATTAAGTACAATAAAGCAAAGGAAAAATGGGACTAATTTTCTTTTTTTTTTTT
>JAQQAC010006904.1:58408394-58450497 GCA_029783875.1 Phataginus tricuspis | reverse complement strand
ACTGGTGTAGCTGTACGCTGTGCACTTTCCTGTGTATTCTGGTCTCTCTTTTAGGGATAGTTGTATTTGCTGTATTTTCGTAAATAAATATAATGTTGGGAGGAATTTTTCTGCTAGTCCGTTCACGACGCCATATTCCCGGAAAGGACTAATTTTCATAATATTCAATGGGGTAAGGAAAATGAATTTTAAGTGTCCTGGGAATCTGGGAAGGAAGATCCAAAGGACATGATAAAATGGCATAGGAATGCTAAAATGGGTCGGCAGCTTTACAAATGAAACTACTATATTTATAATCTTTTATGTGATCTGCAAGTCCTAATTCTGCAAGCTGAGATTTTCCCTTTCCTGTTGTACAATGAATAAACTCAAGTTAATAAACTTATCTAAGTGAGTATGCTTATCTATCCATCACTTGCCTTATGACAGGAGATTTGAGAAAACTTTGACAATTTACAGCTAATAATGAAGTTGAATCTTAATTCCCTTTTTAATCAAACTTTTTGCTCTGTCAACTAAACCAAGCTATAACTTATTAGTTATGTGAAAGCATGGACTTTCTGTGTTTCATTAAGTTTAATAATAGAAGTGTCTAGCCTGACCTGATTTTATTCCCAAAGGATGTTGCACAATAAAATCTAAAACACTACCTTCTCTGGGGTTTTAGCTAGTATAGTCTAAGTTCTGAAGCATTAAAAAAAAAACTATTCTCCTTAAATGTTTCAGTTCTTAGGCTTGTTTTCCATACTTAAAAACCTATAATTGCTTTTTTACAATTCACTAGAGGACAGATAACTTTTCAGATAACCTTCCAACTATTGATGCTTGAAAAGCTCATCATCAAAGCAAGCAAGCAAACAAAAACCTTGAACTAAGCTTCTCACATTATACAAAAGTTGGTTCAAAATGGATCTTGAATTTAAATATAAAATATAAAACTACAAAAATTTTAGAAGAAAATATAAAAGAAAATCTTCAGGACTTAGATTGAGTGAAGAGTTCTTAGACATGACAGTAAGAGCATGACAGAGTGAAAATTTGATAAATGTGATTTCATCAGAATTAAATATATTTATTCTGTGAAAAACCCTGCTAAAGGGATAAAAGGAAAATCTATGAATTGAGAGAAAATATTTTCAAATAGTATATCTGACACAAGACTTGTTTCAAGAATATATAAGGGACCTTTAATAATCAACAACAAGAATAAAGTAATAATCTAAGTTGAAATGGGAAAAATACATGTATAGACATTCCACAGAAGGGTATGCATATGACAAATAAATATATGAAATGATGTTCACCATCATTAGCCTTTAGGAAATGCAAATTAAGAGCAGGTTGAGATATCACTACATACCAATTAAACGGCAAAAATAAAAAATGCTGGCAAGGATGCAGAGAACCTGGATCTCTCATACATTGTTGGTGAGAATGCACAATGTACAGCTACTCTAGTAAATAGTTTCACAACTTCATATAAAACTAGTCATGCACTTACCATGCATACAAACACTTAACAGTTGGAAGGAACAAGCTGTTGATACACACAATGTGTGTGGATGTGAAGGGAATCATGCTGAGTGAAAAAAGTTAGTATGAAAAGGTCACATGTAACATTTTTGAAGTGACAAGATCATGTAGATGGAGAATAAATCAGTGGTTGCCAACAGTTAGGGAAGAGGTTGGAGGAGTTGTATGGCAATAACTCTAAATTTAGAATAGGCAGCTGAGTATGTTACCCTTAGCTTCTGCTGCCTTGTACATGAGCTAAATGTATAATACACAGCTAGAATATTTTTCATGTAATTAACTTTTATATGTACTTCTTGTAGAGATCTGTATCTGGCTAGCAAAGCCAATGTATGTCTGCCCTACGGTTACAAGAGACCTTGGAAAAGGGGGTAAGAGGTGTTGCTCTTTTGAAATTGTCATTGAAAATATGAGAACTATCAAATCTTGAAAGCAATATTCAGAAAGTTTGGGAAGTAATGTACAGTGCAGGAACCTTCCTTAGACAAGAGCTATATGCATTGAAGACCTAGGTACCCTGGGAGCTTATCATTCTAAATCTTGACATAGCACAAGGCTCAACCACTGTACACATAGTGAGTGGAATCAGACCACCTTTTAACACCAAATAGTAGAAACATTCTTTTTTGCCAGTGCTTGAACAAATAAAGGAAACACGGAATCTATGTCTAAAGTTGGAGAAGCAGACTGCTTTACTGTAGTAGAGAATGGAGGTTCTTAGTAATTAAGTAATGTAAGGATGGCCAGAAAAGGAGCCCTGGGCCTCTAAAATAGTGAAGAAAAAGAAAAGTTGTATTGTGTAAGTATATTTTTCAGGTGAGAGAACTCATAGTTTTCATCAGATTCTCAAAAGGAGACAAATATAAAAAGGTTATTAACCATCGATTTAGAGAGAACTCTAGTGAGTTTTAAGAGGAAAACCAATTTTGGTTCAACTCTTGTGGCTGTAAATCTCTCTAAAATAATTTATTCCATCTTCTTGCCTCATTAACTACAATGGGTTATTTCAAAATGTGATAGAGTGCTTCAGGGTCATCATTCTGAAAATGGATTCTCTTGGCCGTCTGCAGATGAAATAGGGGCAGAAGTTTGAGTTACATAGATATTTAGTGCACAGCATGTCTAAGATGTTTCTGAATTATCTTATCACTGTGACTTTATTTCATTTTTGTCTATCTTCAATGGTGAGTATTGAGAAATTCTGGTTAATTGATTGTTTTAGTTAATTACATATGCAGTATTTAAAGTTTACCTTAGTGCATCTCTGCTTAGTATGTATTTCTAGCAAACAGCTTAGCAATTTTAATAAATAAGTAAAGTGGGTACATTTTATTAGACAAAAGACTATGGAATATACTAACATGTCTTATTTAGCATACACATATAGTAAGATTCATTTATCCAGATATTCAAAATTTTATATATATATATGTACTGAATATATATACAGTGTGTATATATATATACTGAATTCCTAATATCTTCCCAGCATTGTTCTAGGTTCTAAAGAATATACAGATTATTGAACTTAAATCATATAAAATAACCCCTATTCTTAATGAATAAAATGGCCAGTATTTACATAGTACATAATAGATGCAATATCATGTCATATTTTATCATATGTATAATATGGCATGGTATATTTATAAAATATATGTAAATTACTTAAGTATAAAACAGATTGGGATAAATACCCCAATAAGATAAAATACAATAAAAATCTGTACATGGTCAAATGAGGGCAACATCTTATCCAGACGTGGTGACCACTAAAGGCTTCATGAAGAAGATGGACTTTAAGAAGAATAACAGCAGAAGAGCATGTGCCAATACACATACAACCAAGAGGCAAAATAACACAAGGTTCATACTTCAAGAAGTCCCTTTATGTTGAAAAATTAAGATTTGTTTATGATATGAAGACAATTATATTTGATGGTTACTGTTACTGACTAGTTTCATACTACTTGTTTTCAAAGACTGTCCATACAGTCTTCAAATAAATGCTATGAGTATCTGCTTTAAGGAATTGTTTGGGCAGTCTCTCCTAACTGATAGTCAAAATGTAATATACAGAAAATAAACATGAGAATTTTCTTCATGACATAGAACTACAGTAAAAAAATCTCTGCTAAACAATATGGCAGCATAAGTGAGGCAGAAACCTCCTCCCAAAACCACATATTACAAGAAAACACAGCAAATACAACTAATCCTGAAAGAGTGACTGGAAAGAACACTGCAACAGAAGGCCTACATCTGGGGAAAAGAGAAAACCTTGTGGAAAAGGATAAAATAGCAAAGCCACGATCCAGCAGGACCTAAGCCTTCTCTCTACCCCAGCTCACAGGTGGGAGGAAAAGAAACAGAGTGGGAAGGAGTAGAAGCCCAGGACTGCTAAATACCCACCCCTGAAGATCACTCTGGGAGCATGAAACCACATTAAATGGTGCTCTGGAGATTAGAGAGGTTGAAAAGCAAAGACAGGCAGAACACTTGGAGAGACTGAGATTCCAGCTACATCTGGAGAACAGGTACCCACAACCAGCAGCTCTGGGATGAAAGAAAGGTGGGCATTTTGAAAGACTTCCCAGCAGCAAGAGGGCTACTAAAGGGGTAAGGATTACACAGAGCTTGCTGTTCAGGAGAAAGTCACAGCTGGACAAAAACGTCCCGGCACACTCAGCCCAGCAGATTGGGAACATTCAGGAGCTTCACATGCTCCATCACCATCTGGCAACATAGCACCAAGGACCCCAATGTGATGCAAAGCCTGCCACTCCTTCCTCCTGGCTGGCACCTGCTCACAAACCTGCTGCCCTCACCATCATGCCAGGTCAGCCAGAAGGCAGCCCTGCCTACAGAATCTACAAAGGCATATTATATAGGCTCCTCCATGCTCAGCCCACTGACCCTGGAAGTGGAGGCAGGCACTGTGGCTGGGAAGCAAGAAAGAGCTCTTTCTTCCCAGCAGGCACTAACATCACATGCTTGTAACACCTGCCATCACTCCAGGGGTGGGTCAGCTCCTTAAAGTAGAACTTCTGGGTATGAGAGGGTGCTGCTGACACAAAGTTATTACTCCACAGTAATCACTAGGAATATGAAACGTCAAAAGAACCAGGTACAACCCGAAATCTTTCAAACACCACGAAGAGGGCTAAGTGAAGCTGAAATCACCAATCTTCCTGATAAAGATTTCAAGATAAAAATCATAAACATGCTCACGGAGCTACAGGAAAATATTCAAGACCTCATGGAGGAATTCAAGAAAGATAGAAACTTTGAAACATGCAGTATCTGAAATAAAACATACAATGGAGGGATTTAAAAGCATTAGATGAGGTAGAGGAGATGATAAATAAAATAGAAATTAGAGAACAGGAATACCAAGAAGCTGAGGCACAGATAGAAAAAGGGATCTCTAGGAATGAAAGAATACTGAGAGAACTGTGCTACCAATCCAAACGAAGCAATATTTGCCTTATAAGGGTACCAGAAGAAGAAAAGACAGAAATAGGGCTAGAATGTGACTTTGAGGAAATAAGTGCTGAAAAATTCCAAAATCTGGGTAAGGAAATAGTCTCTCAGGCTATGGAAGTGCACAGCTCCTTTAATACAAGGGACCTTAAGAAGACAACACCAAAACATACACTATTTAAAATAGCAAAGATTGAGGACAAGGACAGAGTATTAAAAACAGCCAGAGAGAGAAAAAAGATCACATACAAAGGAAAACCCAACAGTCTATCATCAGACTTCCAAGCAGAAACCTTATAGGCCAGAAAAGAAGGGAATGGCATGATATATTTAATGCAATGAAACAGAAGGACCTCAAACCAAGAATACTCTACCCGGCAAGGTTACCATTTAAATTTGAAACAGGGATTAAACAATTTCCAGATAAGCAAAAGTTGAGGGAATTACCTCCCATAAACCATCTCCACTGTTTATTTGGAACTGAATGCTATAGATGGAAGTGCTCATAAGGCTAAATAGCTGTCACCATAGAAAACAAAACCATAGTAAAGGAAGCAGACCAATTAATTACTAAGCAAATGAAAAATTAAATCAATTACCCACAAAGTCAGTCAAGGGATACACAAAGGTACAGAATATGACACCTAACATATAAAGAGAAGAAAAAGGGAGAAAAAAAGGAACTCCTTTAGATTGTGTTTGAAACAGTGTAATAAGGGAGTTAAGTTAGACTGTTAGATAGTAAAGAAGCTACCTTTGAACCTTTGGTAACTATAAATCTAAAATCTTCACTGGCAATAAGTATGTATCTGTCTATAATAAACCCTAAATGTAAATGGATTGAATGCACCATTCAAAAGACATAGAGTTACAGAGTGAATTAAAAAAACAAGACCTATCTATATGCTGTCTACAAGAAACTCACTTCAAACCTAAAGATATACACGGACTAAAAGTGAAGGGATGGAGAAGATATTTCATGCAAATAAAAGGGAGAAAAAGGTACAGGAGTTGCAGTACTTGTATCAGACAAAATAGACTTCAAAAAAAGTAACAGATAAAGAAGGACATTATGTAATGATAAAGGGGTCAGACCAACAAGGGGATATAACCATTATAAATATCAATGAACCCAACATATGAGCACCTACATATGTGAAACAAATACTGACAGAATTAAAGGGGAGATAGAATGCAATACCTTCATTCTGGGAGATGTTAACACACCACTCTCTCCAAAGGACAGATCAACCAGGCAGAAAATAAGGAGACAGAGGTACTGAACAACACATTAGAACAGATGGACCTAACAGACATCTACAGAACACTCCAACCAAAAGCAGCAGGATACACATTCTTCTCAAGTGCACATGGAACATTTTCCAGAATAGATCACATATTAGGACAGAAAAAGAACCTTAGTAAATTCAGAAGGATTGAAATTGCACCAACCAGTCTCTCAGACCACAAAGGTATGAAACTAGAAATAAATTATACAAAGAAAAAAAAAAGCCCATAAATTCATGGAGGCTTAACAACATGCTCAAAAATAATCAACAGCTCATAAATAATCAATAGGACAAATAAATACAGAGATCAAACAATATATGGAGACAAATGAAGACAACAACTCAACACCCCAAAATGTGTGGGACACAGCAAAGGCCATGCTAAGAGGAAAGTATATAGCAATACTGGCTTACCTCAAGAAAGAAAAACAATCCCAAATGACCAGTCTAAACTCACAATTAATGAAACTAGGAAAAAAAGGACAAATGAGGCTCAAAGTCAGTAGAAAGAGGGACATATAAAGATCAGAGCAGAAAAAATAAATTTGAGAATAAAACAATAGAAAGAACCAATGAAATGAGGAGCTGGTTCTTCAAGAAAATAAAATAGATAAACCCCTAGACAAACTTATCAAGAAAAAAAGAGAGTGTACACACATAAACAGAATCAGAAATGAGAAAGGAAAAATCACTATGGAAACCATGGAAATACAAGAATTATTAGAGAATACTATTAAAAAGTATATGCTAAAAATTTGGGAAACCTAGAAGAAATGGACAGTTTTCTCAAAAAATACAACCTTCCAAGACTGACCCAGGAAGAAACAGATGATCTGAACAGAACAATTACCAGCAATGAAATTGAACTGGTAAATAAAAAACTACCTAAGAACAAAACCCCTAGAGCAAATGGCTTCTCTGCTGAATTTTATCAAACATTAAGAGAAGATCTACTACCCATCCTCCTTAAAGTTTTCCAAAAAGAAGAAGAGGAGGGAATAATTCCAAACTCATTCTATGAGGTCAGCATCACTCTAATACCAAAACCAGGCAAACAACACAAAAAAGGCAAATTACAGACTAATATCCCTGATGAACATAGATGCAAAAATACTCAATGAAACATTAACAAACTGAAACCAAAAATACATCAAAAAGATCATCCATCATTATCAAGTAGGATTTACTCCAGGGATGCAAGGATGGTACAATATTCAAAAATCAACATCATACACATAAACAAAAAGGACAAAAAATCACATGAACATTTCAATAGATGCTGAAAAAACATTCTACAAAATTCAATATCCATTCATGATAAAAACTCTCAATAAAATGGATATACAGGGCAAGTACCTCTACATAATAAAAGCTATATATGGCAAACCTACAGCCAACATCATGCTTAACAGTGAAAAGCTGAAAGTTTTTCCTTGAATATCAGGAATGAGACACAAATACCCATTCTCACTGCTTTTATTCAACATAGTTCTGGAGGTCCTAGCCACAGCAGTCAGACAACACAAAGAAATAAGAGGCATCCAGTTTGGTAAGGAAGAAGTTAAACTGTCACTGTTTGCAGATGACATGACGTTGTACATAAGAAACCCTAAAGAATCCACTTCAAAACTACTCGAACTAATAACTGAATTCAGCAAAGTTGCCAGATCCGAAATTAATACACAGAAATCTGTTGTATTTCTGTATACTAATGATGAACTAGCAGAAAGAGAAATCAGGGAAACAATTCCATTTACAATTGCATCAAAAACAATAAAATACCTAGGAATAAACCTAACCAAGGAGGTGAAATACCTGTACCCTGAAATCTACAAGGCACTCATGAGAGAAATTAAAGAAGAAACCAATAAATGGAAATAAATCCCGTGTTCATGGAGAGGAAAAATTAGTATTTTCAGAATGGTCATCCTTCCTAAAGCAATCTACATATTCAGTGAAATTCCTATCAAAATTCCTACAACATTCTTCAACTAACTAGAACAAATAGTTCTAAAATTCATATGGAACCACAAAAGAGCCTGAATAGCCAAAGCAATCCTGAGAAGGGAGAATAAAGTGGGGGGGTTATGCTCCATGACTTCAAGCTATACTACAAAGCCACAGTAATCAAGACAATTTGGTACTAGCACAAGAACAGACCCATAGATCAATGGAAGAGAACAGAGAGCCCTAATATAAACCCAAGCATATATGGCCAATTAATAAACAATAAAGGAAGCATGGATATACAATGGAGAAATGAGAGTCTCTTCAGCAACTGGTGTTGACAAAACTGGACAGCTACATGTAAGAGAATGAAATTGGTTTATTGCCTAACTCCATACACAAAAGTAAACTCGAAATGGATCAAAGACCTGAGTGTAAGTTGTGAAACCACAAAACTCTTTGAAGAAGACATTGGCAAAAATCTCTTGAATATAAACATGAGCAACTTTTTCCTGAATACATCTTGGACAGTTAAACAAAAGCAAAATTAACAAATGGCACTACATTAATCTAAAAAGCTTCTGTACAGCAAAGGACACCATCAGTAGAATAAAAAGGCATCATATGGTATGGGAGAATATATTCATAAATGACATATCCAATAGGGGATTAACATCCAAAATATATAAAGAACTCACATGCCTAAACACCCAACAAATAACCCCATTAAAAAATGGGCGGAGGATCTCAACAGACACTTCTCCAAAGAAATTCATATGGCCAACAGGCACATGAAAATATGTGCTCCACATTAGTAATTATCAGGCTAATACAAATTAAAACCACAATGAGATATCACCTCACACTATTTAGAATGGCCAACATTGAAAAGACAAGGAACAACAAATGCTGGAGAGGATGCGGATAAAGGGGAACCCACCTACACTGTTGGTGGAAATGTAAATTAGTTCAACCATTGTGGAAAGCAACACAGAGGTTCCTCAAAAAACAGTAGAAATACCATTTGACCCAGTATTCCCACTCCTAGGAATTTACCCAATGAAAGCAAGATCCCTGATTCAAAAAGACATATGATCCCCTATGTTTATCTCAGCACTATTTACAATAGCCAAGATATGGAAACAACCTAAGTGTCCATCAGTAGATGACTGAATAAAGAAGATGTAGTCCTACACTGGAATATTATTCAGCCATAAAAAGAAAACAAATCCTACCATTTACAACAACATAGATGGAGCTAGAGGGTATTGTGCTCAGTGAAATAAGCCAGGTGGAGAAAGACAAGTACCAAATGATTTCCCTCATTTGTGGAGTATAACAACAAAGCAAACTGAAGGAACCAAATAGCAGCAGACTCACAGACTCCAAGAAGGGACTAGTGGTTACCAAAGGGAAAGGTGGTGGGGAAGGAGGGAGAAGGAGATTAAGGGGCATTATAATTAGCACACATAATATGGGGGGGGCTTGGGGAAGGCAGTATAGCACAGAGAAGACAAGTAGTGACTATATAGCATCTTTATGCTGATGGATAGTGACTGCAATGGGATTTGGGGGGAGATTTGATAATATGGATGAATATAATAAACACAATGTTACTCATGTGAAATCTTTATAAGATTGCATATCAATGATACCTTAATAATAATATAAAAATATCTGCTTTGCAAGGACAGATACATTTTATCCATAATTTCATTGGTTAATTGTAATATTTGGTTCATGGCACATTTTCAATATCTGTTTTGCATTGTTGTCTTTCATTTACTTATTTTTAATGTAATTAGCTCCAGTTTAACTTAGGCCATCTAATATTCCCTCTTAGTGTTGTAATTCACAATTTATAAATAAGGGAATTGAAGGTTATAGAGGTTAAGTTACTGCCCAATGTCAAACAGCTTCTAAGTATTGGAGCTGGGATTTGAACCCAGGCTGCCTATCTACAGAACTAATGTTCTGTTAAGTAGAAATCTTGCTGTGAATTTAAGTCATTGTATTTCTTCTTCCTGATTCTTTAGCATTAAGCTTGATTGAGGATTTAACACATTATACCCCCTTCTCAATCAAATGTAGTTTCAGTCTTTAGCCAGCACTTGGCCCCTTTTCTGCCTATTTTTTCACTTTTCTCTTTATCACTCCTGAGTATAAAATCCTATGCTTTCTTGGGTAAGACAGATTTATTTCAGCTTTGAAGGAACCTAGTGATACTTGAACTCTGTGCAAAAATAAAATTCTTACCATCGTTGCAATAGATATAACTGTCATTCTTGGTCCTTCAAAACCATATCAAGACCCTTCTGACCTATGTCTGAATGTTAAAGAAGGTAACATTATTGAACATCTGAATTCATATAATCCAACTGGATGTAGGATGTGCTATTTATTTTTAGCTACTCCAACTCCAACACTTTTTTCTTTCTGAAACTGTTGTCCCCAACAGTGCTTCTCAAACTTGGGGAATCTTAGGAAAATATAAGTCTAATTCAGTAGCTTCAGGGTGAGGACTGAGATCCTAAGTTTCTAAAAACTTCCAGGAGATGTTGATGTGGGTACAAGGCTCTTGTGGACAGAACACCAAATGCTAGTCAGTGAACAGGTGCTGACTGGGGATCACTGATCATATACATTAATACAGAGAGTACTAGAATCTCTTCAGTGATCCTGTGTCAGTAAGCTTATCTTGAGACTTAAGAATGTGTACTTTTTAAATTTAGATAAGAGAAATTTCATTGAATCTAGAAAGATTTCCTAGGATTGACAGAAGGCTGGCAAACCACTATATTGAAGGGTTGGGAAGAAGCTTCTGGAAGTGGTCTAGTAACATAAATGATTTAGTGTGAATATAACTACAATGCCTCCAACCATCTTAATTTTTAATTACAGCGAGAGGACACCCTTTGCCTTATGTGTATATCATATATTCTTTAATCTAGGTGAAGAAGTACTTCTGATTAATTGGTCCCACCACATTGTATCCATTGAGAAATAAAACTTTTGTAGTACTAATTGGAGTGTTAGGAGTGAATGGTAATGAACAATAGTTCATATATTACAACTAGGATATAATTTATGGTTATGATAAATAGGACATCTGTATTTTAGTAAGCCAAGTTCAGGTTTGGGAGTCACTGCTCTGGAGCACATGTATGACTTGGTCTCTCTGCCGTGTATCTGCACTGTTTGAGCTTGCTTGCCACAGCTCAGGAAAAAGAAACTCCTCATTGGGTTCTACGCAGTCTCTGACACATTGAACGTACTCTTCACATGCTCCGATGAATTCTTTACTAGATAAGAACACACTTCTGTTTCAGGATGAAAAGCTGCTAATCTGGGTTTCCATTCAATTTCACTCACCCTTTTGCTTCAAATAAGACCAGATTAATTTTATAACTTTTTTCTTACTTCTATTCTATTTTAGGAATGTTGATGTATAAGTATGATTTTTATGTAAGTCAAAGATGTTTTAGCCCGAGATGTCACCTAATGCTCTGCTTCCAAGTAGGAGTGTGTTAATTCTCAAGTCCAAGAAATTGGTTCTTGTTAAATGATCACACTGCTCTGGTATGCATGATAACGTTCTACTAGATTTAAAAACTGTGCATTGATAATTTGAAAATTAAATACATTTTCTTAAAATAGTGTTTGCTTAAAAATTATTTTTCTCAAATTATGAACTACAGATATGATTTTTTATAGTCATAAGGGTTAAAGGTCAAGGTTTAAAAAAAGACAGATGTTATATATTGTATTGTCCCAAAGAAAGTGATTAAAGGCAGAATTCTAAAAGTAGTGCTATTTCAAATTCTGTAAGTAGTGCTTCTGTGTTCCATCCCTTCCTTCCCCTAAGTCACAGATACTTGATTTTAAAATAAGGTAATGTGGCAAAGACAGCCAAATATATACCAGTGTCCATTCTCCTCATCTTCCATTCAATAGTAGAATATCTAAGTTTTACACATAACTTAGCTAGAGACAACAAATATTAGCCTCCTATCATCCTTGCAGTTGGGCATTACCATTTGTTAAGTTTTGGCAGCTGGAATTGAGCAGATGTGACTGGTACAAGTTAGGAGAAATGCCTTAATGGAATGTTGCTAGTCATTCAGTTCCTGTTTCCCTGTAGCCAGTGGATGGCATGTAACCTTATGATGCTGGACCGTCTTAAACTGTGCAACCAGTAGAAATACTCTAAGTGATATTACAAAAGAGGAAAAATTGGATCCCTAGAAAATCTCATAAACCTCTTTCTACTTTCTGTAAATGTGATTTATTCACTACACTGAAAGCTATTATAGGTGTTTATGTATTTATATATAAAATATATATGAAATATATAATGTGCACATATATATACATATAATATAAATGTGTTAAGAAGGAATGAAGAAAGGAAGGATAGAAGGAAAGAGAGAGGAACAAAGAAGAGAGGGAGGAAGGAAGGAAGGAATTTAGATTTAATATGTAGATAGGTTGGTGGATAAAGGTATATTATAATGAGTGATCATTTAACTTAATTATCAATAGGTGAACTAATTAAATGTGGACCTTACTTGGAAACATATAGCCAAGTAATTGAAAGAGCCTGTGAGTGAGCAAGACTGTTATTAAGAGTGTTAATAGTAGATCTGCAGAAGAATCTGACACTTCATTAGAAATTTTAGTGAGCTTGACAATAAGACTTCCGTGTCCTTTTGCACTCACAATGTTTTTATAATATGACTGTACTGAAGGCAAGTAACTCATTTAGAGCAGTAATTCATTATGTTTGACCATTAAATTGTGGCTGGAATTTTAATTAAGTGAGAGTATCTAAAGGGTTGTACCTAGAAGAGACTTTAGACAACATCTAGTCTACCAGAGTTCTTTTATAGATGGGAAGCTCAAGGCTTACAAATGTTGAGATCTCTTCATGAGAGCTTAACTTCTTGCTGTAAACATTTTATTTCAAATTGGCAATAGCTATAACTCACAGAAATTACACTATGCTTTCCAAATATAATTATTGATGTTTACACTTGAATTTTTTATTCTTAAGGTAAAGTTGTGAATTGTGGCATGGAGCACACCTTTGCATTTAACTTATATTCAATTGGTGGGAGCATTTGTAAACTACTGACAATGGTGTATGATTCCATTTTCAATATAAATTCTCACAATATTTCATTATCATGTATTTTAAAATGCTTATTAAGAAACTTTAGGAAGTAACTTCTTTTCTAATAACAATGGCAAAACATGGAAAGGAAATTACAGAAAGTATATTCCCTTTTATCACCATGTAAATAAGTACTTAAAATATATTGGCATATCTTATGTGATATGTGTTTTAAATATGATTGAAATCCTATAATACATAGATTTGTATAGGTTTTATTCCACTTAATGTATCATAAAAATTTTATCTAATCAAATATTCTTGGTAAATATCCTGTAAATGGATGTTTATTTGTATCATCTGACCATTCTCTGAAGTTTGCTAATTTTTTTCTATATGCATTTTCTTTGAGGAGGTGGGCATCATGGGAAGATTTCTATTACCAGAAAAATGTTAAAACCAATTTTTTATGTTTTCTTCCTGTGTTTACTGATTAGAAAATAAGCATCTTTATCTAGTTAATCACTTAAATATTTACATACATTTTCTTATAGTTATTTGTTGTGATAATTTGAATTTCAAAAACTAAACCCCTTATTGGTAAAGAGAGTGCAAGTCTTTTATATTCCTTGAGGTAAATTATCAAGAAACCCCATCTGTCATTAAAATATGACTGAACTGAGAGGATTGGTTACTCAATTGAACCCCAGTTAGTCAGAATTTTTTAAATGAATATTTAGGTCAGTCAGGTGTTCTTGTTAATACAAGTAACACACGTTCAGCCCACTTTCTTTCCTCCCTGTCCCCATACGAATAAGATATCTTTATTCTCTTAACAGTTACAAGTTGAAATTATTCTAAGCTCCAAATGATTAATTTCCTTTAACAGTAAACTTCTTGAAGATTTAGAAATGTTTCAGGGTCTCAAGCTCATCATTTTGAGGATCAGTTCTCATGATAGATTCAGCTGCTGCAGTTCAAGGAGATTGAGCTGAATGTCTATGGATTCTAGTAAATTCAGTACTTGAGTTTATGAGAAATTCTTTGCATCAGTTCCTTCATCTGTAAAACAGATTCAACCATACTCTTTACTCCATGGGTATATTGTAAGGACAGAAAGAACACATGTGTGGAAAGAACTTAGAAAAGACTCAGGACAGCATCCATTCATGTTAGTTATCTTCACAATCATTATTACTTTTCCTGTTTTTACCTAATGTGAAATTGGAAAAAAATTACATAGTGTCATCAGGTGGTTTTTCATTTATATCTCTTAAAAGAATCAGTGAGAGGAGCTAGTGTCATGTTGCTAAGGCAGGGTTCTTAGTTAATGGTCTAATTTACTTGTTCCTAGTGTATCCAAGCTTTCCTGACCCTCCACCTGCCTACTGTTCTTCTTATTTACCATTTTGCAGGATACTAAATTTTTTAATGTTAGCGTGATAAAGAGAAAGTAAGACTTTGTATATGATAATTGACCTTCACTGCTCATAAAATTATTTCCACAGCACAACGCACTTGATTGTGGTACACCGAGGGCATCAGCGTGATATCTGTTACCACTGCCTGTACATGTGTGTACCAAGCCCAGTTCACAGGATGGTTCTGTGACTACGAAGCCACTTTGTGGAACAATCCCCACCATTTACTTGTTTGTCTTCCTTGCTCAAGGCCACTTTCCACAATTAGACATGAGTCTCCAAAATCAGTGACACCCCTCCAACCTATTTCTCCCACAGGATTTCTCATCTGTGGAAATTCCTCAGACAAAACCAAACCAAAGAACAGACCAAAACCGGGAATCATCCCTGGTGCTTCTGTTTCTCTCACACCCTGCATTAGGGTCCATCAGCCAATTATGTCTGTATTACTTTCAATACTACCATGCTGGTCCGGCCGCCATTCTCTTTTCTCTGGAATATTATAGGAACCTCCTGACTGGTCTCTTGAGTCTGCCTTTTCCCTCCTTAACATAGAAATCAGAGAAATTCTATTGAAAAATAAGTGTCATATGTCACTCCCCACCTCAAAACGCCACTCATCACCTCAAAATGCCACAGTGGCTTCCCATATCATTAAGAGTAAAGTTCAGAATACTTACAAAGTCTGGTAAGGCCCTCTACGTTTTACTCTTACATTAGAGCTCTGTGCTTATTTCTGTCTACTCTAGTCTGGAAACTGACATTGCTCTTGTAAGAATCAAACTTCCTTTAAATTGAGCTATATTTTTATTACAGTGTTTTTTTATATTTATATTATATATGGATAGATATACATACACATATGTACACACATACATATTTTATATATATGCATTATGTAAATATGAAGCTATACATTCTATAGGTTATCTACAGATGATTTTATAGGTTGTTTTTAGTTGATAATCATGTTTTGATTTGAGTCCTTTGAATTCCTGAGACTTCCTTTCTCTGCTGCCCTTTTGACTAAGTCCAGTGCTTTGAATCTCATCTTCCTTTTCCCTGGTCAGTACTCTTGGGTGAAAAGGAAACTGCTGTGGCAATAACAGTTTTGACTTTGCAGTCAGAAGAACCTGTCTGATATTTACTGTGTAATAAACCAGTTGTGGACAAGTCATTTCATTTTACTTTATTCTGAAGAGATTTTGTTTCTTATTGTTACCGGCTGAAATGCTGCTTTTCCCAGGATCATGTCTTGGAAGCAGTAAAGAATGAAGCCAGCAGCCAGGAGCATGGAGCAACCAGCAAAATTATTAATGAGAAGTGAAAAGGAAAGACTCCCTCTAGTCAGGAGGGGCTCCAAGGAAGGAGGCCATTAGAGCTGCCACGCCTAGGGTTTATAAGCACAAAAATGAAATAAACCACATAAGTGGCTGGGAGTTGTTATTATGACCTGTTGCTATGGCTGAGCTAGTATCAAAGGAAAGAACTCCCTTTTTTCTCAGGCTGATTTTTCCCAATATCCAGGATGAGACTTCTTGTTCACTACGAAGCCTTTGTTCCCTTCTGCCTGCATCTTACCGGGACCCTGAGTTCTCTCTGCCTGTGTTCAGGGCCTTGAGTTCAATCTGCTGGGATCTGACTAACAACAGCCTCATTATGTTGATGAGTCCCAGGGATGTGAGTCCCATGATAGCCCAGTGGACTAGGTCAGATTGTTTTGTTTCATCTTGTTTGGTTTATGGCATTGTTAATGTATTAAGTCTTGAGATTTTGTTCTGTGTTCATAGTTTGGCCTTTAAATTATAGAGCTTTTTTGCTTTATAGCACCTTGCTTTATTTATTTTTTATTTTCTTTATAATTTTTTGTTCTGATTTTTTTTGAAACAATCTTGGGTAACCTTGTAGGGCTAAATGTGTGTGTTTGGGCCCTGACCTCACATGGAAACAGAAGCTACTGATGTCAAACTCCACAGAGAATGCCTGTGAATATCTGCTTATTGCAAGGATTAGCTGTGGCAAGAAGAATATTATGTATTGTCTTTACTAAACTTAACCAAAAAAAAAAAAAAACAGAACAAAACCAGCAGCTATTCCAACATGCTTTTACTAACTGCTATTAGTTGCTCTAGCTGTTTCAAATATTGTCATAGTGAGTTACATTTACTAATATTTCTCCATGCTCTTTTCTGATCAGATTATCATTAATCATTTATTGTTAGAAATGAGAGAAATACACAGGTATTTTAAAACTGAGTTTAAGGGGAAGTTGGAATCTATTTTTGTTAACCCTGGCCTTGTATTTCTCATTTCAAATAACATGAGCTGAAAAGAATGCTTTTAAAGTGTCAAGTTATCCATCAGCTTCTAGGCAGAAGGTTAAGAGTCTAACCTAAGAGTGTGGCTCTATTATTCTTGTAGGATTCCCCTTAATTGTCATACTAAGAGCTTGAGAAAAAAAGCATGTTAACCTTAGACTCAGCCATAGTCAAAATGACAGGACTTGACACTTGCATTCCATATGTGCACAGATGAGTCTTCTAATTGGCCATGGTGTACTTTTTGAAAATAGTTTTCAAAAAACTTACTCATCTTCAGAAGTTCACATGATCCTGATGGCACCCAAAAGTTTGTTTATTCAGAATAGCTGGGATTGGCGTCCACAGCAGAGAAATCAAAAGAAATTACCAGACTCAGTGAAAATCAAAATTCTAGCCTTGGACTCCTGGAAATTTTGTTCTATACATATGGACTAAATATTCACATTCATTTTGTTAAACATCAGAATGAAGAAAGACACATAGCTCAATAAACTGGTATGAAGCCAAAACAATTTAGAATGCTGTGATTTCCATGAATGCGGTATTTAATCTGTGTGTTGGTTTTTGCTTAACTTTCTCATTTATAAGATGAGAATATTCTGTTTCGGTTTCTTATTGGCTTTATTTCAAGGATCTAATAAAATATGAATGGGAAAGCACATCTTAATTAAATTAATTTAATACATTTTATTGTTAATAGAATGGGAAAATAAATATGGCAGTTGTAATATCTTGTGATTTTCTAGATTCAGAACAAAATTCCAAATAAATGTTTAATTCATTTGAGATCATTTGACCATGGATCATCATGTCATGTAACTGGCAGAAGAAAATTAAATGTTTTCAGTGCTAACCCCAAAAGTAGTACTAAAATTTTTATTTGAATTCCTAATTTACTCTCCAGATTGTTCTTTCTTTATAAATAAAAGCTTATAAATTTTTATTCTAGACTACAAATATGGGACAAATATGGTGACACAGGCACAGTATGCATATTTTAATGATAAAAACGATACAAATATGAGTAGGGTGATTTTTTTTTTACTTTTTAACTAATATTTTATTTTTTCATATTTTTATTAACTTTTTTTTACTATTGATATTGTCTTTTGTTACATAAAGATGCCCTAAGATCTTCAGATATGCTAGGGATATTTTCTTGTCTTTGTACTTTTTAAAGAAAATTATTCTGATTTTCTTTCCCTGAAAGTTGATACAAGGTCAGGAATATAATATTTATTTTTAAACCTGAAAAAGTTATTAATCATTCTATGTATTGGATTTGTACAGCATGTCACGCTATGATAATTACAGCACATCTTAGCAAGGAGGCAGTTCAGAAAAGTGGTTAAGTGCTCAAGTCAACCTGCCTGGGTCCAAAACTTGACTTGATCATTTGTTAGCTATGTGACCTTGAACAGGTTACCTAATCTCTTTGATTGTCTTCAAAAAAGAATACTAAAAGCTTATTATTTAAACCCAGAGGGTTTTCGTGAGCAGTAAATAAGATAATGTATGTAAATGCTTAATGCAATGCCTTAAATAAATTTTAACAGTCAATACAAAAAAAAAAGCATATGTTATGTGAATAAGAGGAAAATAAAAATAATAAATGTCAAAATTGTGTACAGAGCTTTACATATATCACAGATCACTATCATGAGCTTACTATATTTAAATATCCTAAAGTCATATGAGGTATAATTAATTATCTCTATTTATTAGTCAGAAATTGAGGCTTAGAGAATTTAAGTGGCTTAACATAAATCTCACTATTAACAAGAGTTTAACTTCTTATTCTGAAGCCTGAGCCTTTTCTAGGATTACAAGGTGCTACCCCTTCAGTATCTGAATGGCTGACATTTCTCTTCTCCGCTCGTACAGTGGCTTGTATAATTTAGATTTAGGATTTAGAGATTAGAAAAAAGACAGTGAACTAACTATATTGAGATTAAATGAACTCAGTTGTCAACCCCTTAACATCACCACCAACACCAAGAGATACAGTTTCTGCATGTTCTATACATGCCAGCACAGCCCCAGAAGCTCCAGTGAACACTGACATGCAAGTGACTCTGGCCTCATTCTCATCATCTGTGGGTAGTTAAGGATCCATGCTCCATTTTCTGCTGTTTTTTTTTTTTTAACAAGGAAACACTTTTAATTAATTAATTAATTTGTTTATTTATTTATTATTTATTATTTTAAATTATTTATTAAGGTATTATTGATATACACTCTTATGAAGGTTTTACATGAAAAAACAATGTGATTATTACTTTTACCCATATTATCAAGTCCACACCATATCTCAGTGCAGTCACTGTCCATCAGTGTAGTAAGATGCCACAAATTCACTGTTTGCTTTCTCTGTGCTACACTGTTTTTGCCTTGATCCCCCACACTATGTGTACTAAACATAATACCCCTCAATCCCCTTCTCCCTCCCTCCTCACCCACCTTCCCACACCCCTCCCCTTTGGTAACCACTAGTCCCTTCTTGGAGTCTGTGACTCTGCTGCTATTTTGTTCCTTCAATTTTGCTGCATTGCTATACTCCACAAATGAGGGAAATTATTTGATACTTGTCTTTCTCCACCTTGCTTATTTCACTGAGCATAATTTCCTCCAGCTCCATTCATGTTGTTGCAAATGGTAGTATTTGTTTCTTTCTTATGGCTGAATAGTATTCCATTGTGTATATGTACCACATCTTCTTTATCCATTCATCTACTGATGGACACTTAGGTTGCTTCCATTTCTTAGCTATTGTAAATAGTGCTGTGATAAACATGGGGGGGGTTCATATGTCTTTTTGAATCTGAGAATTTGTTTTCTTTGGGTAAATTCCAAGGAGTGGAATTCCCAGATCAAATGGTATTTCTATTTTCAGTTTTTTGAGGAACCTCCATACTGCTTTCCAAAACGGTTGAACTAATTTACATTCCCACCAGCAGTATAAGAGGGTTCACCTTTCCCCCCATCCTCGCCAGCATTTGTTGTTCCTAATCTTTTTGATGTTGGCCATCCTAAATGGTGTGAGGTGATACTTCATTGTGGTTTTAATTGGCATTTCCCTGATAATTAGTGATGTGGAGCATCTTTTCATGTGCCTGTTGGCCATCTGAATTTCTTCTTTGGAGAAGTGTCTGTTCATATCCTCTGCCTATTTTTTAAAGGGATTATTTACTTTTTGGGTGTTGAGGTGTGTGAGTTCTTTATATATTTGGATGTTAACCCTTTGTCGAATATTTCACTTACAAATATATTCTTCCATACTGTAGGATCCCTTTCTGTTCTGCTGATGGTGGCCTTTGCTGTACAGAATCTTTTCAGCATGATGTAGTCCCATTTGTTCATTTTTTATTTTGTTTCCTATGCCCGAGGAGATGCGTTCAGGAAAAAAGTTGCTCATGTTTATGTTCAAGAAATTTTTGCCTATGTTTTCTTCTAAGAGTTTTATGGTTTCATGACTTACCTTCAGGTCTTTAATCCTTTTTGAGTTTACTTTTGTGTATGGGGTTAGACAATAATCCAGGTTCATTCTCTAGCATGTAGCTGTCCAGTTTTGCCAACACCAGCTGTTGAAGAGGCTGTCGTTTCACCATTGTATTATTGTATACTAATTGACCATATGTGCTTGGGTTAATATTTGGATTCTCTAGTCTGTTCCACTGGTCTATGGGTCTGTTCTTATGCCAGTACCAAATTGTCTTGATTACTGTTTCTTTGTAGTAGAGCTTGACGTCAGGGAGCTTATTTTATTCTACCACTTTATTCTACCTTCTCAGGATTGCTTTGGCTATTCTGGGTCTTCTATGGTTCCATATGAATTTTAGAACTATTTGCTCTAGTTCGTTGAAGAATGCTTTTGGTATTTTGATAGGGATTGCTTAAATCTGTAGATTTCTTTAGGCAGGATTGCCATTATGACAATATTAATTCTTCCTAGCCAAGAGCATGGGATGAGTTTCCATTTATTAGTGTCCTCTTCAATTTCTCTTAAGAGTGTCTTGTAGTTTTCAGGGTATAGGTCTTTCACTTCCTTGGTTAGGTTTATTCCTAGGTATTTTATTCTTTTTGATGGAATTGTGAATGGAATTGTTTTCCTGATTTTTCTTTCTGCTAGTTCATTGTTAGTGTGTAGGAATGCTTCTGCTGCTTTTTAAAGACTTAGGAGATTCATTTATCTCCATAAATTCTAGCTTTTCCTTAAACAAATCATTTTGAATTTTTTTTCAAATAAGGCACAATTTTGTATTTGAATTACAAGTTTGTTTTTGGAAACAATCATGATTCATTTGGAGTCAACTCTGGCAAATGAGATTGATGAATAAGCAGAGTCATTTCTTGGGATTAAAAGTTTTAGTGTCACAAAATCTTAGGCAAATGATATATGTGAAGCAAATTCCATTCTTCCAAAATCATATTGATTTCTCTTTTTGAGCAGCCTAATTCACATGTTCCCCTTTAGTTATGTTCTCTGACACTCAAACTTTTTATTTGGTGGGTAGATCATTAAATATCCCATTATTTTATCATTAACCACTGTTCTGGTAACAATTCTCTGACACCAACCGGTGTCTTACAGTTCAGTTCTGACACTAACTACCTGGAATTGGTGTAAGACTCCACAAGTTTATAAGGTCAAGTCCATGTGACTGCCCTCACTTCAGATACCAGCCACAAGTCTCAGGGTTATCTGCACCTCTGACCAATCAGGTACAAATTTAGTTGATCCCATAATTCCATCAGTTTCAATAATTGTACTTATAATTAGGTTTTATAAAAGATACAACTCAGGAACAGCCAAATGGAAGACACACATAGGGCAAGATCTGAGAGGATTCTAGCTGAGCTCCCATGTCATTTTGTGTCACCCTCCTTAAGCATTGATGTGTTCACCACCCAAGAAGAAAAATCATTCACTAGTGCTTTAATTTCAGATTTCTAAATCTACAGTCATCCTCAGGATTTATCACAGGAAATCTGCAAAGCAACCAATATCAATCATGAGTTCTATTTATTGACCACATCCTCTTAAACATTTGCTGGCAAGACATTAAGAGGGTTTTGGATTAAAATTTAGAATATCTCTACTGAAAGGATTATAAATTTTCCTTTTGTTTCGGTAAAGATACATTAAAGACTTCATTATTTGTGAAGGAAAATCCCAAGGGTGGTCTCTGAAATGGTATTAAGACTGATAGAAAATAAGAGAGATAGTAAAAAGGACACATTTTCTAGATATTGTAAGCCATAACAATACAGAGTATTTTAAGCCATTTTTTCTTAATGTCTATGGTCTCTGAAACAGAGCATTTCAAAAAACACATTTTGAAAAATTTAAGTATTTTGCTAACTTCTTACTTTGAAACTCAAAGCTTCTTATTTTGAGATACTGCAAAGTTTTGGAACAAGAACTGTGCTTGAGTAGATACCTCTAAATTTTCATCTTTTGTGGCAACCATGCAGAAGAGAGAACCAGTTTAGAAGATTATGCTAAAAAGTACATCTTTCCCTCTACCTTTTTAACAAGTTATTCAAGTATATGAACTATGGTCTCTATGCTGGACAATCCTCTGAATCCCATCTCCATTCACCTGAGAAAAGTGTAGAGATTCCCTAGAGCTGGAAAAATTGTGAGTGACGTGGAGAAGCAGCTGCATTTTCAGCTTTTGTAGTAGATTTTAGGGTATTTCCCATGGAAACAGCATTAAATTTAGGGATCGGAGGTGGTAGAAGCCCTGACCAGTGTATGAAACAAATCAAGTTAGGCTTATTTTGGCTGAGATTAGCCTTTTCATCATGAATGTAACACTTTCTAAGTTTTTGTTTGTTTGTTTTTTATGCAATTCATTCTTTTCTTAATTGAAGTATTGTTGATATACAATTTTGTGTTAGTTTCAAATATACAACACAGAGGTTCAACAGTTACCCACATTATTAAATCCTCACCCCAACTAGTGCAGTTACTATCTATCAATACAGGAAGATGTTACAGAATCATTGGCTATATTCTCCATGTTGCACTTCCATCCACCATGACTAACTTATATTATAACTGAGAATTTTCGTGCCCCTTTATCCCCCTCACTCTCCCCACCTAACCCTTCCCCCATGGTAACCACCAGTCACTTCTCAGTGTCTATGAGTCTACTGCTCTTTTGTTCATTCTGCATTACTTTGCATTTCTATTCCACAAATAAGGGAAATCATATTCTATTTTTCTCCACCTGGCTTATTTCACTGAGCATGATACTCTCAAGGTCCATCCATGTTGTTACAGATGGCAGGATTTCTTTTTTATGGCTGAATAATATTCCATTGTGTATATGCACTATATTTTCTTTATCCATTCATCTATTGGTGGACACTTAGGTTGCTTCCATAACTTGGCAATTGTAAATAATGCTTCAGTAAATATAAGGGTGCATGTATCTTTTCAAATCAGGGATTTGTTTTCAGGTAAATTCCCAGGAGTGGAATTACAGGGTCAAGCGGTATTTCTATTTTTAGTTTGTTGAGAAATTTCCATACTGCTTTCCACAGCAGCTCCACTAATTTATATTCCCACCAACAGTGTAGGAGGGTTCCCATTTTCCACATCGTCACCAATGCTTGTTATTTCTTCTCTTTTGGATAGTGGTGATTCTAACTGGTGTGAGATGATATCTCATTATGGTTTTTATTTGCATTTCCCTGATGATTAGTGATGTGGAGCATCTTTTCATATGCCTATTGGCCATCTGTACTTTTTCCCTGGAAAAATGTCAGTTCAGGTCTTCTGCCCATTTTTTAACCAGGTTCTTTGTTTTTTGGTGTTGAGTTATATGAGTATTTTATATATTTTGGATGTTAACCCCTTATGGGATAAATCATTTATGAATGTATTCTCCCATATTATAGGATGCCTTTTTGTTTTACTGATGGTACAGATGCTTTTTAGTTTGATGTAGTCCCACTTGTTCATTTTTTATTTTGTTTCATTTGCCTAAGGAGATATGTCTAGGAAAAAAATTGCTTATGCTTATGTTGAAGAGATTTTTGTCTGTTTTCTTATGAGTTTTATGGTTTCATGTCTTAGATTCAGGTCTTTGAAACATAGCTGTCCAGTTTTCCCATCACGAGTTATTGAAGAGCATGTCTTTTCCCCATTATATATTCATAGCTCTTTTATCATATATTAGTTGACAATGTAAGGCAATTCATTCTTTATCTGGGATACAACTAGCACCAAGGAGTGTAAGTTTTACCCATGAGAAGAGAATGAAAGCAGAACATTATTTCTTCTTTCTTTCCTCCAACTCCTCCCTTTCACATTCCAGTTCCTTCCTCATAATGACTAATACAAATTGAGTACTTTCTACTTTCAGGCTGTGTTCTAAGTAAAGCTCTACCAAATCCCAGTTTTGTTTTGTTTTGTTTTTTAACCAATTGTAGTAAAGTTACCTAGCATTGTAATCCTCAGTTTCCTCATCCATAAAATGGAGCAATATTTATCTTCTAGAGATATAAATAAATAAAACGATAGTATTAAGCCTCGCAGTGGGACTTACTATCCCAAAGTAAAACTTTCTTAAAACTGCTTTTGTTTGTTTCAAAGACAATTAATGAAATATAATGTTCTCTTATAATCTAGCTTAGGCACTGGTAAAATCTTATTGATTGGTTGATATAATCAAGAAGACTTTTTAATAGAATTGCAGAGATAAATGGATAACACCAAAATGAGAAAAAGTAAAGGCTAATTCAGAGTCTGCAGAACAATGGAGTCCGTCATCATCACTTGGCAGAGACTCAAAGGCAGGCACGGGATTGGGAAGCTTTATACTGGGGAAAATAAAAGAGAAGACTTCAGGAATTTACTGATGGTAGGCTGTGAGTATGGCAAAACTAGATATGGCACATCTTATGTGCTGGTTTAGGGAAGTCTATTTGGCGTGGTCCTAATTTGAAGCAGGAGCAAAAATTAGGGAAGTTGGTGGTTATTGACCAAGTTTTGTCCATTTTGTGTGGTCTGTTGCAAAGGTTGCAGTTTGGCTTCCTGGGCTGGTTGCTGCAGGTTATAGGTTAGAGTTCTGCATTTATATATGGTCTGACCATTGTCTATTTTCATAATAGGTCTCTCAGTGTCTAATTTATTTAGCTAATAAACAATAATGCAAAAGTGTTAGGAGAGATGGGCAAATTTTTTGTGTCTTTGATTCTACTTCAGAGCATCCTGCATTTTCTTCTTTCATCATACCTTTTATACTTTTTCTTCCACATCCCATCTTGTCCACTTTTTTCTTTTTTATTAGAAGAAAGAAGATAATTTGTCATAATTTGAGAATGATAGCAGTTCAACTCCTCCCTCAATCCTCTCCACACACACATATGAAGCCCTAAGGTATAAATAAGCCTGAAACCTTTCCCTGTACTGCAGACTTCCCAGAGAGTGTTTGGAAATCCCATCGAAGAAGCTTTGAGGCACCTCCTGTTTTACACAGCAAACAGAGCTATCATTCTTGGCCTTGTGTCACACTATATTATAGCGTGATGCTTTCCTCACACTAACTTTAAATTCAGCTGAGTTAACAACGTCTGTGACATTATATTACTATCAATATCTGCTGAGTGAATGAGATACAGGGCGATTCTGGCAGGGGATACTGAACAGTCAGAGGTTAAGCGCATGCATGTTCAGCCTACCCATGTATATTCACATTTAAACCAACAGTGACTTTAGGAAAACTAATGAGCCATTTGTTTTCCGCATTATATTCTCAGTCATGTCTAACCCATGTTCATGCTGGAAGAAAGGGTAGCATCTGACAGGACTGTCCTCTATGATTTTAAACAGATGTGCAATGCATGTAAATTTTACTAAGGGCCCAGATGGGATGTTTGCAAAGCATAAGAGAAATAAAAATGCAATGTCTTCTCAAAACCATTTTCTATTTTAAGTCAACTTAGCATGTCTTAAAATGCCTCCCTAAGCTCTCCTTTGGAAGGACAATTCTATAAATGGATTTTCTGCTTTATTGGCACTTATTTTGTGGTTACAGTCTTAGTGTCTAATTTATCAGCAGAAGACTACTGTGAATTATATCTGTGCTTGCCACTAGAGTGAAAATGATTTGAATCAAAAGTGCAAAATAGATCAGACCTTAATAACACTTCCTTGTTTCATGCTACATCATAAAATCTGCTTCTGTTCCTATTTTTCCTTTGCTTGGCTCCAACATTTAAATTTGTGAGAAAGACTTTTATTTGTAACACAATATTCTGCTGAATCAGCATACTCTCCATCACATCAAAGGTATTAATGAAAGAATTTATAGAAATATCTTCAACAGAATTTAAATTTCTTGAAGAAAGCTAATGGAATAGTATTTCCCTATTCTAGAAATAGAACTGCCTAGCTTCCTAACTTACAACCCCTGTCTTTTTATAGCCTTATTAAGGTTTAAGACAATTAAACCATCTTTTATTCAGATCACTAATAGTAAGAGTTTCTAGTTTTGGGTGATGTATTATGCTCCAGGAATTATCTCAAGCACTTTAGATTTGCTCTTAAATTGGCTTTTTAGAACAATACCCTTAAGTGGGTACTATTTTTACCCTCCACTGTTGTATTTTTGTTTTGTGAGATCTGCAGAAATTAAGTAAGTGTCCCAATGTAACACAGCTAATGAAAAATAGATCTTTGATTGGGAAAAATGAGAGATTGTTTCACTGGAGATTTATTCATCAGAATTTACAAGGATACCAATACAGAATACTGAGTATGAAGTGTTGACAAATTGTGCTTAGCTTTGTGTATATATGCATAAGTGCATTAATTAATTTATTTATTTTAAGGAAAAGCAGTATAGTATAAACTCTGGATTATGCATGCTTAAGTTTGAAACCTGACTCTCACTTAATAGCTTGGTAATTTGGGGGTAAAATATTAAATTGTCTGAGCTTGTTACCTTTCTTTAGAATGAATGTAGTACTACCTCAAATTATTTTTTATTAATATGAAATGAAAAAATATCTAAAATACCCACCAGCAGGCTCTCAAAACTGGCAGTTACTAAATTTAAAGAAACCCTTTTATTCCAGTGTTGAAGGTGAGTTTCAGGAACTTAACGTAAAATGAATACTTTGAAGTATTGTTCGAACTAAAATAAGCACAATAATAGGCAATACTATTGAGAGATTGAGTTACTGGAGGCAGGTGCAATGGAAGAGACAAAGAGGCAGTACAAATAATGGTCAACTGAGAAGGCAGTGAGACAATCAGGAGACTCAGCTGAAGTCTACATTTCTATTATGTCTCCCTCAAAATAGGAAGATTATAAAAGTTGTCAACTAGTTTCATTATATTTTTTTTCCTTTTTCAAACATCTATTGGTCTAGCTGTCAAGGGAATTTAATTTATTCGGAAAACATATACTAGATGATTTATTTAAGTCAAATCATTAGACATATTGTCTTGAAGTATTTAGGCCATTTAAAAGTAGGATATGGCCAATAGGTGTGGCCATTGATACCATCTCACCACATATGTGTCTGTTTGGCCTCCCACGGAAATATACCCTAAATAAGCTTTGAGTGCAAGTAGTATAGTTAAGATTGGAGGAAATGCCAATAAAAGAGTGAAGTGAGAAAAGGAAAGGATGGCAGCAAATAAAGGGTATGTTTTCAAGCAAGCAATGAAAGCAAATAAAGCTTAATCCTACTAGGGAAACAAAGCCACCAAGAAGTGAGGAACCTGGGCTATTTATAAATCAGCTTCTCTTAGATAATGGCTGGAGACATCTTCTAGGGACATTTATACCAGGGCACATTCTAGTTATGGCCCCTTTCATAGTTGACACTGGCCAGAGACTGCAGAGCCCAGTGGTTATAGTGGTAACCCTTCAAGATGGAGCTGAGATCAGAAGAGAAATAAAAGTACAGACATCGAATGGAACTGACGTCACACCAGCAATACTTTGAGGAATGGTTTTGCTGGATTCCAAGATGTTGCATTATCAAATTCCTGACAAAGCTCCAAAACTGAGGTTATCGTGATAGTAATAGTAAAACTGTGTAATATATTTTTAGCCCTTTGCCATGTGCAAAGCACATTCAGATGTATGATATTACTCACTTTCAAATAATTCAAGTTTCCCTTGCAGGAAAGAGGAGGTCTGTGTGGGTACTTTTGATATATCCTTGAGCCCAGTGACTTCAGAATACATTTGAGTATAGAGAGGAAAAATGTAATTGATATTCCTGAAAAGGCCATGACTATGCCAACTATGTATTATCAAAATGCTTTTTACTACATATGCAATCTAATTTACTCTCAAGGTTGGTAAGTTCCAGTACCAGCAATTACCATTACTGGCATTTCCATTACACCTTATCTAATGCAATGAGGCTAAGACAATTTAAGTTATGCTGTAGGAATAGCCAGTCTGTAAGTTATCAGAACCAGGACAATAACCTAAGTGCAAAATCTAAATTCCAACACCACATTCCCCTGGCAGATAATAGGTTTTAAAATACACATTTCTAATCATGAAGTTTTTGGTTTATTTTATTTAGAATCATTACAAAGTAACCATTTCAGGAAATAATTTACATGGCCCATGCATTAGCTTGAAATTTGCCTGAATTTACCTTATAGGTTGATTTTCACTACCATGCAGCAGGAGCTTGCAAAATCTACATTCCTAAAATGCGACTTTGTCAAATAGCTACAGCATGTAAAAAAAAAATCACTGTGAATGCTAAATGTAAGAATAAGATTTTTATCTCAGGAGATAGACACATGTGTTGAGTGCTGCACTTTATTTTTAACCTATGATAAAAATCAATGTAAAACACAAATTTAACACTAAAACATGTGCTTACTGTATTAATGTTCAAAGTCATATTTTACATATAATGAGTCCCTATAATTATACAGATAACTTTCTACTTGATAAATATTCTCAGAAAGGCCTTTATTAACAGGCACATTTTAACCTGAGTGTCTCTGTCCTCTAAAACTGAAGGATATGAGGCTTTGGTTTATTTATAAATAGATATAGGAAACAAATGCATAAATTGTAATATATAAAAGGAACACATTTTGATGAAATGCCTGATACTTGTAGACATAGTAGCTAAAACCTAAGAAAAGGTGATTTTTCTTTCAGATTTGACTTTACAGTATCCTTTAGAATAGCTTAAGTACAGGCTGGGAATTTCTATGAAAAACTAGTGAAACAAAGAGTTCTAAAGTTTGTGAATTACAAAAATTACCATTAAAGAAACTGTAATGCTTAGGTGATATCTTTCTCTATGAAATCAAGACTTTCTTTAGGGATAATGGTATCATACTAGAATTGTGATGACTTCACTTTAGAGATACAAAGAGCTTTTTAATGACTAACATGAATTTCATTTAATGTTGGGAGATAGATAATATCAGCCTTAGATCCTTGACCCTGACCTTGAATTTACTTCCTTAGTCCCTTTTAAATTTTCAAGCTAGCAAATTTAAACTCTTTTAAAAAGAGAAAATAAGAATCCAAATAAATATTTATGTGGTCATTAATACACTTTCATCTGTCTAAAGAATTATAACATGATTTACTTAACGAAGCAAAATATTTGATATCAGACAGAAATATGTTCTAAATTTCCATTGCTTGTTGGCTGCAATATCTTAAAATTATCTCAAATCATTTTGTCACAAGACATAAATATATGAAATATGTATATCATATATGTAATACACATGCTAGCCTGTATAAGCTTATTGCCTTTCGTTTATTCAGGTGAAAAATGAGGATAGAAAAACTTAATAATTTTGCTATGGGAAAAACAAAAAACAACAAAACAAACTAACACTTGGCTGACCACATCACAGGAGATCAGTATGTTATTTCTTTTTTATTAGCTACTCACTCATTTATCATCTTTTCCATTACCACTTCAAAATTCCATTTAGAACTGCTTCTCCAAATTACAAGGATGTTTTTCCTCCTTTCTCATACCTCATTGACTATTATGAGTAGATATTCCATATTTTTCTTATTTTTATCTTACCTAAAAGGTTTTTTTTTCTGCCTCTGTAGAAATAGAATGGGTATAATTATCACATCTTATTGTCAAAGTAGCTGAAAATAAATAATGGAGAAGATGTAAATGTAACTAGTAGTCTGTTATTTTAAAGACATTTTTTAATGATTATCAAACCTCCTGGTAATCATTGTCCTCTAACTCCTTCTTATTTTTGTTTTTACCGCTATGAAAAAGAAAAACTGTAGAGTTTTATTCAATAATAAATAATCTGGTCTGCTCAGTGGAAAAGTACTTAAAAGTGAATTATAAAGAGAATGAGAACTGGATTCAATATTTCAAAATCTTTAGTAGATGATTGATTTTTTCTTTTTATATATCTACAATAGAAGAAAAATAGATATTTAATGATCATTTTTCACGGTGCTGAAAAAGTACATGGATGCCAGAGTTAAGCTTCTAATATATACAATTGCAGAGGTGTGGCTGAATCACAGATGGTTAGGTTCTAAGTATTTGGCAATCCATTCATCATTAAAGTTACTGATATTCACTTAGTATGTAGATTTTAGAACTTGTAAATTATATTTGTAAACTATCAAAAGTGAAAATCAGCATTGAGAAAAGCAAACCAACTGACCAATAATATTATTCATAGATTTACCCAGATTGCTGTGCATTTTTTAGGATTTCATTTTACATGTAGGTTGAACCACATAAAATTCTATTTGCATTAACTAAAAAGTGTAAAATCTTAGAAATTTCACATGGTTCAATATGACAGACAAATGGCATTGTTTTTTTTTCATAGAGTTATGGCATGATATCACTTAATTTTTTCAGGACCTAATGGACTTGGGCCAGTTTATTAATGCTAATATTAATATTCTTCATTCATCCAACAATATTTATTGAGGGTCCACTACCACAGACATTACTGTGAATTTAAGTTACATGATTGGACAGAACAACCAATGTCTTTATCCTCATCAAATTACAATGTAGTAGATAACACACTACTGTATTAACTTTGTTTGGTGAAGCACTTATTGTGGTGAGCATTTCATAACATATGCAATTGTCAAATCACTGTGGTGTACACCTAAGCTAATAAAATATTGTATGCCAACTATAGTTCAATGAAAGAAGATAATCAGGAAAAAAAAACTAAATAAAACAAGTCAAATATATGTATAGTATTATAATCAGTATTAAGTGCCAAGAATAAAAATACATAGCAAGGAAGGAAAATATTTTGTAAGGCAGTAGTGGTTAGAATTTTAAAGTAGTTGTTCTGGAAGGTTTCAAGAAAAAGAAAGTTTAGAAAAAAGGTAAGGATAAATCATGTGATGTTAAAAAGGCATTTGTGGCAGAGGGAAAAGCAAGTATGACCATTCAGAGGCAGGAGAATGCCTGGTATGACAAGGAAGTCAGTAAAGGTAGAAGAGGTGCGCCAGAGGGAAAAATAAGATGAGAAAAGTAATGGTGGCATCAGCTATGGTGTAGCCTTTTGAATCAGAGTAAGGACTTTAGCTCTTACTCTAAGAGAGATAGGGAGCCTTAGGAAGTTCCAAACACAGAAATGACATCATCTTACTGATTCTCTTACTCACACTGTGTAGTGGGTTGGGAATAGGAGCAGGAACGGATGCTGAAAGACAAATTAGGAGGCTGATATAATTATTCCGATGACACGTGATTTATCTGTAATAGAATAGGGTACTATGTAGGGGATATAAAGAGGTTGGAGTCTTGATATATTTTGAAGGCAAAACTGAGAGTATTTCCTGAAATACAGATTATGAGTATGAGTGAAAGAGGTATCAGGAGTGACTCCAAGATTTTTGTTTTCAATAGGAAGAAGGATAAAGTTGCTATAAATATGTTGGAGACGACTGTGGGAAGAACAAGTTTGTGTTAGCAGGAGTATCAGGATTTCAGTTGTAGGTTTACTGAATTTGAGAGGCCAAGTAGGTACTGAGTGTCAGGTAGCATATCAGTTAGGATTTAATTAGGGAATTAGAACCAGTAAGAATGATATGGAAGAAAGGGTTTATTATAGACTTACAAAATTGTTGGAACAGATCAAAAAGTTTTTGGAAAGCTGTAGTCTTCACATCTTGTGGTGATCCTGGAATCACTATTCAGCAGCACTGTTGGCAGCTGGGGAGAAAACAGACCATGAAACAGAGTTAGTACAAAAACAAACCCTAAAACAACATGGAACCACCTACAATGACAAAATGGAACCTGTGAAAACAAAGTGGAACATGTGTCTTTCTCTAACTCTGTCTAACCTCAGTGATGAGGATTGGTTTACAGAAGAAGCTGGATCACTTTGCTACAGAGGTACATGGTGTGCTTGATTCCAAACCAGAGAAGCTGAAAGAAAAAGATGCAATGGCAGCCAAAAAGGATTTGATGTTATGACCTTCCTCAGTAACAAGGTGAGCCAGATCAGTGAAAATGTCTGTGAGCTGCAGCCATATCAGCCAGTCTGCATCAACATTCAGTGCTTATTGGTAATGGCTTTGCCTCTAGATCTCCTTTTTCATCTGTGGTCAACCCTAACTTGGAAACATACAGGGGAGAGAATGGTGGGAAATACTATCCCAGATAACCCAGGTTGACACAGTACAAAACCACCATATGTAGTTGGTTACATAACATGCTTAGAATGCAGAGAGGAGTTACTGGGCTTGCACTATACACCTAGATTTATTCCTCCAGAAGTAGCACTCAAAGCAAAGCAGTTGGGTTGCATCACCTAAAGAATGCGTGTAGGTAGAAGAGAGAGAACTGTCCAACAACAAAGCCTTAGGACAGTCCAATGTTTTGATGTTAAGGGTGTGAGGAGAAACTTGCCAAGGTTGTGGAATAATCATGGGCAAGAGGCTTCAGAGTCTGTTCACATTTGCTTAATAAATTAACAGCAACAAGATCTGAAAATAAAAAAACTTGGTACTACAAGGTATTGACACATTTACAATTATTGATGGAAATCAGATCAGCAGAGAAGATATTGAAAAATTTTTTCTTACAAAGAAGCAGTATCAACAAGCACCAAGCTCAAGTTGTCATGGAATTCGTACAAGAATTAAATAACAATGTGTCTGGAAGTTCGTGGAAGAGAATTCAGAAAACCTTCTCAACAAGGACCTCTCTTATTTCTGTAGCTTTACCACTGTGGTTGCAACTAAGCTCCTGAAAAAACATCACTGCATTTTAGCTGATGTTCCTCTGGAATCCCCAAATCTCTCTTCTGATCTGTAGGATATATATGACTAGCTGGTATAGGAGGATCATTATAAAAGAACGCTCAGCAGTAGAATTCTACCCAGATAAAAGTATTAGAACTAGAACTGGATCAACCATTTCCTGAGTTGAAAGAATTTACAGTCTTATGATTTGGATCATATGGGAATAAGAAAGACCATAGCCATATTTCATAGATTGAGATCACAGCTAAGTATTAACACAGTGGAATGTTGAAACAATATTCAAGACAAGGAACAGATTATAGGATGAAAATCTAGTGATGGAATCCAAGGAGTCAAATGAAGATGGAATGAGTCAAGAAAGGAAAGTGATTATTTCTCCTCCCCAACCCCCACCATTATTGAATTACCTTTTTGAGAAAGATTTTCATTCACATTACTTATCCATTTGTAATAAAGAATATGGGACAGTCCCAGTCCTTTCTATGTCATTAGATGACAAAATCACTTGAAAAACATTTTTTCTTTTTACAAATGAGAACAATGTTTATTAAAGAAACAACAGTTTAACAGCTCTTCCTTAGAAGACTTTTATGGACTGGAGCACAGTCTGAAAATGATTACATTTTCAACCATTTTCAATCATTTGCACACTACAGAGTGTGCTTATTTTATAACCAAGAAGTCGTTGAAGTTTGTGACATGCTGATATAAATGCGTTATTAAAGATGACAGTGATTGGTGGTCATTGTGATGACCTCTTGAGCAGAAGCTCCTCCAAAGAATGCAGCAATTGTGTTCAGCACAACAGCTCCGTACCAGCAAAATTTGTGGACATAATCATCTTTCACCAATACAGATAACCTCTATCCCTAAAGGAAGCCAGTGAAACAAGACTTTGCTACATTTTCTTTAGCCTGATATTTGGATACCCCTTGATGTCTACCATGTTGTTTATGAAATCTATCAGTGGCCCATAAAATTAGATACTATACTATCCTATTAATCTGGAATGTCCATACAGGAAGTAATTTTGATTTTTGTGTGCAAAAAGTATTCATTAGTTAAGAATTAACATCTTATAACTTGAAGAAATAAAGAATTGCTGCAGAATAATTTTCATTCTCTGAAATGGCCTATGGACTGCATCATTTTGTCAATGGGATTATTCACTGCTGAAGTATCTTTCTTTGCTTTAACATGGTAAACATTTTGCAGTTTTATATATGCACCCAAATACACAATCATATAGGAAACTGTGCTGTGCATCAAGCAGGTGAATATCCTTAACCCTTCTTGATTACAGAGCCCTTTCAGGTATAAACTAAAACCCAAAGGATGAAGTCTGTTTGCTGATATTTTTTCAGTAAATATATCATCACTAAATGTATCTTCAATATTGATTTGGATCTGAGTTGTATTTATTGCTGTTTATATTTTCAGTAGCCTCTTTAAAGTTCTCTTCATCTTCTGGAACCCCAACTTCATTCTTTGGAATACCTTATCTAATCAAATCCTGGAAGTCTTCTTTTCTTTATATATTTTAGATATTCATTCATTTGTTTCAGTAATCCACTGTGCTAAATACTTAGCTGTGATCTTAATCTATGAAATATGGCTATGGTCCTTTTTATCCCCACATGATCCAAATCATAAGACTGCAAATTCTTTCAGCTCAGGAAATGGTTGATCCAGTTCTAGATCTAATACTTTATCTGGCTAAAATTCTATTGCTATAATGATCCTCCTATATCCAACTAGTCATATATATCCTACAGATCAGAAGAGAGATTTGGGGATTCCAGAGGAACATCAGCTAAATGTAGTGATGGTCTTTCAGGAGCTTAGTTGCAACCACAATGGTAAAGCTACAGGAAAAAGAGAGGTCCTTGTTGAGAGATTGTCTAAATTCTCTTCCACAGACTTCCAGACACATTGTTATTTAATTCTTGTGCGAATTCCATGACATCTCGAGTTTGGTGCTTGTTGATACTGCTTCTTTGTAAGAAAAAAATTTTTTTCAACATCTTCTCTGCTGATCTGATTTCCATCAGTAATTGTAAATGTATTAATACATAATAGTACCAAGATTTTATGAATTTCAGTTCTTATGACTGTCACGTTTATTAAGTGAACATAAACAGACTCTGAAGCCTCTTGCCCATGATGACTCAACAACTTCAACTACACCCCCCAGAGAATGGCCGAGACCTTGCAAAGTGCTGCCATCACCTTCTGAAAATGCCTTCTTTAATCAGAAACACTTTTTTTCCCAGCTTTATTGAGAAATAATTAACATATAACATTATATAGTGTACATGTTGACTTTATACACTGAAATACGTTTTAATATATTTTAGTGTACTGCAAGATAAAGTTTAATATAAAATTAAAATTTCACTGTGAACACTTCACTCCATATGTTGTGTTTATTTCATTGATATTGAATATTACTTTGATATTCTTGTTTACTGAACTCCAGATGAGAGAGGAAGATTACATAGAAGAATCAAATACTTATCTTGAAAATAAAACTTTATTTCTGATACCATTTTAAGCCCATTTTGTACTAGTAAATGAAGGTCCCAATATAAGTTATGTAAATATATAAACTAAAACCAATCTTCAACCTATACCACTTCAAGTAGTTATTTGTCAGTTGTCCTTAAATAGACCAATGCTACAAACTGAGTGTCTATTTCTAGCTCTCCGGTTGAGTCATTTAGCCTTTCTTTACCTTTAAAAATAGGGATAAATTGTTTTTTATTTACTTCAGTGACATTCTGTGACTATTGATGAGATAGTGTTTGTGAAACAATTTGAATGTGATTTCAAAACCACATACTGGATTTTTCCTGTCTGAAGAACAAACCTATAAGATTAGTTACTCCTGCAGCTTTACATGGATTCAGAATGAAGAGAGATTATTTCCTGCAAAAGGTGATCAAATGATGTATGATTGTCTCAGAGAAATCTTTGATGGCTAAAGGATGCATTCATAAGTGTACAGTAGTCATATGCGTCTCTGAAAGATGCAAATGTAGCCCTCAAAGACAGAAGCCTGAGGATTCTAATTCCTGGGAAAGAAGTTCTCTTCCTTGTGAAATGTTTTGTGGCATTACTATTTACCAACTTTCTCAGATTATAAACACAGATTATAAAATGGGAGGCATTTAATTTACCACGTAAAACCCAAATCTCAATAATCCTGCCCAGTTTTCCTCCACATTGTACTAATCACACCTTGTTGCTTTCTCATCATTAATCTGCTTTATTTCAAACAGCCATGATCCTCTCACCTTGAATATTGTGATGATCTACTGTCTGTTCTTCTTGCTTTCATTATTATATTTCCCCTTGCATTCTCCATATTCATGGCATATGTGACCATCTTTGATCTGTCGCTATTCATCCTATCAAACTTATACTCTGACACTTCCTCAAATAGAGTTTTTCTCTAGTCATGCTGAAAAACATACAGCTTTCCAAATATATGATATGTTTCATTCTCTAGGCTTTGCATATGTGACTTTTGTCTGAAATGCCCTTTTTATGGGAGTGACAGTATGATGTGGTTGGCTTTAAGGATTTTGGAAATTGGATACTTGTGTTCAAGTCCTCCTTTCTACCTACGTGATCTTGGGCAATGTTTTTAAGCTATTTGTCCTCAGTTTAACCCCTTGAAAATAGAAACGTTGTTATCATCATCATATCATTTACCTTAAGGGTCTCTGTGAGGTGCAAACGAAGTAATTAATGCATGGAAAGCACCTAGCACTTACTATGCCACGAATATAGCCAAAGACTGATACTGTTACCTGTTATTATTTTGACCAATTCCAAAAAGTATTCCCTGTTTAAGTTCCAATTTGCTTCTTTCTTTCTTTTTTATGAAAACATTTCCACCACATTCCTTCCTCTACTACCAGGAGAATTTAATCATTTCAATTTTTGTGCCAATATTCTACATTCCACAGGTAATTTTATCGCACTTACAGATGACTGGTATTTTATCTATCTTGCCCATTGGACTATGAGTCTTTCTTGAAGTTAGGACCTACCTAGGTTTTATTTTTTTCTATTCTCACTTTCTGTTATAGAACCTCTCATAACATAGGTGTTTAAAAATATATTAAATATATGAATGAAAAGTAGAAGCAAGAGGGATTTGTCAGAAAATATTCTGGGAGTTTCAGTAGGAGCCAACTGCTCTCTAAGTCTAGGGAATATGTGACTCATAGGGCTTGTAATAGAAGAATCATTTTCCTCAAACACATGAGTGCTTTCTTTCCTAGTATTATGGAATGAATACTTGCTGAAAAGAGCCTTCCTTTCAATTTTACCTTTGGAGAAATTTTTCTCATGCTTCTAAATGACTTTTTCATTGACCCAAAAAGCCAAAATGATTTGTTCAGCAAAAACTCCCAGTTGGCTCTTGGCAAGTTACAGCTCAGCATACTAAGGGGACATGATGGGAGAGATTTATATTGAAATATTTCAGATTTTTTGCACTGTTCTTACAGCTAGAATTTTAGAAGTGACAATTACTATTCAGCAATATTTTCTGCCATATTAATTTCATGAGTTGAGAATGGGAGAGTGAAGTTTGGCTTTAATTTTTTTTAAAACTACTTGCTTAATTTACATGGGAAGTGTGTTCATATATCCATAATTGGGTCACAGTACACAAATGTCCTTATTAAAATGATAACATCAGTGGATCTCTCTTATTATTTTTATAATTTTATCAAAAAATAGATTCCATGAATTTAAGTAAAAAAATTGTGTAACATCAACTGTTAGTTCTCATAGTTGTTGTTGCTCTTTATTTTCTGAAAGCATCTTCTCTACTGTCTTTTGTGCATGTTGAAAGAAATTTTTAAAAATCATCACAGATGGCAAACAGTTTAATCAGGACTTTAGCTTTAGGCATTGTGTGAGAATTTTGATTTGAATTTCCTAGTGTTTTGATATTTATCCCTAGTGCACAAGTTTAACAAATCATTTTATTATTGTTTGCTTCAACATTGTACACAACCTAGTACAAGGTACCCCATGCACAAGTGATGTGGATAAAAAACTTTCTCTGATGTCTTTAAGATACTTGCTTTTTTCTCATCAGCTATGAGTAGCTTTAAAAAAACTCTCTTAAAACAAAAATATACATACAGCTTTTGTTCAGCCTCCAGGTAGTTTAACCTCTACCCATCTTAGTAAGTTATCCTCCACAACCCTAAATTATTTGGGCAACTATAAAGAGGGGGAAGTAATACTTTATTATCTGTCCCAGATAGAGTATCAAACAGAACCACAGGATATAGACCAGTTGAATGTAAATGTTTAATTGCCAAATGTAGTAAATACCTGCTGCTTAGGGAAGGACAGGTGTTTCCTACAAACAAGATGGTAGGTATGTTGAGTTCTATAATCCTGAGTGTTGTTGAATTTGTACTGGTTGAAAAAATACATATCCCTTCAGTATAAAACGTCAGGTCCTGTTCAAAACCAGGATTGTGTTCTCTGAGCAAGGCAGGAATGTCATACATATGTGTGAACACTGAAGAAAACGGCATGCAAAATTAAACTTGTACTCTCATCTCCATTCATATTATTTTACCTTTGGTCTCCATTAAGGGATTATTGGAGTAACCCTGGAATAGCAGATGTCTTCCCACTCTGATTGTCTATGATGTACAATACCCGGGGTATCCCCTGAAAGGCCTGCTCCTAGTAACCCCAACAGATGTTTGCAATAGAGACTTGAATTGGTCTTTCTTGCAATATGTTCCCCTTCCTGTATTGCCACATCATTAATCCTGTTTTATTTTCTTTGTCACAATTCTCATTTTACATTTCACTTAACTTTGATATTTTTTGGTCTGTTTCTACTGTAACAGTGTAAACTGAGAGTACAGAATGAATTTGTCTTATTTTCCCCTGTATTCCTGGAGCCAAGGAGATAACTGGCAAGTAATTAGCACTGAGTATTTATTTGAGGATGATAAAGCAAGCGTCTTGAATAATCAATTGCTGAATGTTATGCGATAAGCAAATGGCAGAACAGAGGTTCAAATAGATCCAGTTCTTCTGAAACCAAGGCCCATTATCAATATTCTATATATTATGACCTCGTAACTCAAGGTTATTGATTTCCCCTCATCCTAATTTACACTCTACATATACTAAATTGTCAGTTTAAAACACACACAGCCCTCTAGCAATGAGGAACTACCAGTTTTCAGGTTTAAGGTAGAGTCACAACCACTGAGTAGATTTGAGTCGCAATGGGGAAGGCATGGTCTCTTTGAACTTTGCTAATTTATAACCCAGATCAGACAGTACAGACTCAGAGATGGGCATCCATCCCCACCGACACTAAACTGCTGTGATCCTTGAATTCTCCTGGGTTGGGACTGAGTTCAGCTATTGGGAAACTTCAGACAGAAAGTAATTGAGCACTTTGAGTACTTTGATAATAAATTTAATATCAGCTTAAAGTTCATGATGTCCTTAAAATAATTAAGACAAGGGTAACTTGAATTATGAAAGACTAATGTGTAGAATTTAAAATTCTGTTGCCATATTGTAGTCTGCAGATAACATCTGGAGAACTGAGCTGTTCTTTCATGCGTGCAGGCATGCAAATTTTTATTAAGACCACACTATTTTCTACGCAGTTCTTTAGCACTGGAAAAGGTAAAAAGTTGTTAGTACTATATTTCAAAAAGAATGTTAATTGTTAATATGATATGTCAGCTACATTGACAAAACAATCATTTCCTGCTCCACATAGAAGACAACATATGGTTTATTTGTTGTTTTGATTTTGCAGTTTCAAGATAGGATATCTCTGGTATATGATACATTGATCTTACTGATAATTAGCCTCACAACGCTATTAGAAACGCTTTCTTATCTTGAGAATTCATATTCTAAAAACACTAATATATTTCTAGTTTGAGCTCCAAATCTTTTACTTCCATTTTTCTTACCCATATCCCAACCAACCAGTTGTCAAATATCAGTTTTGGAAACTCATCTCAATCTCTTATTTTTTTCATTGTTCTCACTTCTAATGCCCTAATTTCAACTACAATCATACTTTGCATCCAATTTTGTCTCCTCCCAGAACACTCCCACATGAAGATTGAATCATCCTTTTTTAAAACAGGGATCAAAGTTTCTTCCTGATTTATATCATCTATAAAAAATAAAATCTAAGGTTTTTTGCAGCAAGGCAGCCAAGGTCCTTTGTGACGTGCTCTAACCTAACTTTGCAGCCTCACTGTCCTTTTCCTATTCCTTCCTCAGTTTGTAATCTCAGCCCAGCCCCTTACACACATTCTAGGTTTTCTTTAACATGACATATTATCTTGTATTTCCTTTAATGTAACAAACCATTCTTTCTGTCATTCCTTTCGGACTCTATCTTATTAATCTCTACTCATGTCTCAAGATCAAGTTATCATTCTGCTTCCCTGATATAACTCTTCATAAACAACACTGGGAGAGACCTCTTACGTCCCTGTGCCCATTAACCTGTTATAACAGTGTCCGTGCTTTAGTGTAAGGGTCTCTTCCCTTTGTTTCTCTCCTTAGGCCAGAAATTCCTTGAGGGTATACACTAAGAATTTTTCTTTTTTTTTGTGATTCCCCAAAAACTCAAGACAAGGCCTAGTCTATATAAAATATCCAAGAAATGGCAAATGAGTGAATTAGATCCTTCTTATTCTCTCCCCTTCAAATATATCCACCATCTCTAGTAAATTAAATTTATGATTAATTTAATACCTGTCCAGAAAGCAAAGAATATAGCTCTCATTTTTTAATATCACCTAATATTGTCTCTTCAGCCTTATTAATATTTCAACGGGATAATCTTCATTGTGGGAGCATTTTACTACAGAATGATTTAAGTGTAAAACGGCTCTAACAGTTAACTTTGTAATAGACTTTGCTGTTTCATAAAAACTGAGCATTTTGAAATAAGTCACTAAATGAGAAAAAAGACAAAATAAAACTGTGTTGAAAGTTGGAAAAGGAAAAAAAAAAGGGGGCTTTTGGGAAGGTGATACAAATAAGATTAACAAAAGAATCCCATTATATGCCATAAAGGTTTTATGTGCTATAAAATGTGAACAGTAATTCAAAGTTGTGAATTGACACAGACAAAATCCTAAAGAAGCCCAGAGACATTTTTGAACTCTATTCATAGCTATATTATTACATCCACTAAGAGTTTCTGTGCATGTATCTCAAAGATACGTATAATGACTAAGTTGCTTGGATATCCTAGGCACATAGTGTTTGGATATTTGAGACATGAAACAACTGCCTACCCAACATCCTAGCCAGGACCTTTTTTCTTTTTTTTTTACTTTCTCATATAGAAACATGATCCTATTGTACTTGCATACACTTCCTCATTATCTCCCCATCAGCAGAAAAATGCCAATAGAAGTACCTTCATTATTAAAGAAACCTTTCCTAGAATGGGCTTCCACCACTGTTGGGAGGCAATTCTCCAAGACATTTCTACATGCCTTGAGACAGACTTTGTTTACAAGGTTTGCATAGCAAACAGCCTTGGAAACTATAGAGATAGTTTCTCCCACTCGATCAGAAGGCAGATATGTTTCTTACCAGGATAATAAAGATAATGTCCCTGCCAAGCAAATGTTGATCTTTGTAAAATTTTATAAAGCTTTTATAAAGGTTTCTCTCTGTAAAGTTTGGGGTTTCTGAGCTT
>JAQQAC010006904.1:58335235-58407994 GCA_029783875.1 Phataginus tricuspis | reverse complement strand
GTGCATCCAATTAAGAAATGGGCACAGGACATGAATAGACACTTCTCTAAAGAAGAAATTCAGATGGCCAACAGGCACATGAAAAAATGCTCCACATCGCTAATCATCAAAGAAATGCAGATTAAAACCACAATGAGATAACACATCTAATCTTTGTGACAAAGACTTGTTATGTGCCGTAGACTTGAAAAATTACCAATCTCTCATGTCCCAGTTTTCTTCAGGTAAGTCTAATTCATTCAAACTAAGCGAATATAAGCACAGAACGAATTATAATTACTGAACTTCTCATTCCTTAAGTCTGGTCAATTTTTTTTAAAGTTTTTTCATATTCTTTCCACAAAAGAAACATATTTTCCCTAAAAGAAATATCAGGCAAAAATTAAATGCATGATATTAAATTTCCGTGTTCCTGAATTTTTCTACTATGTGTATGTCACACCTCATCAGTCCAAAGGGCCTGTGTTGTTTGATCATCCCAAAATAAATACTGAGTGCTAAGTCTGTGCCAATTACCACTGCTGGCTCTGGGGGTACAGAAGGAAACAAGAAAAACATTCTGTACCCTCAAAGAATTTACATTCTTATGGTAGAGACAGACCAAAAAAATAAATTAAAAAGTCAAATGAAATATAAAATAGGAATTTTAACCAAGAAAAATGAAACAGGATTATGTGATGGAGATTAAAGCAAGTGTTGACAGTGATGGATAAGGCAGTGAGGGAAGAAGACATTTTTAGGCAGATGCTTTGTGAGCTAAAAACCCAAATGAGAATCCAAACTCTCAGTTTCTGTTTCTCCCTTTGTAAAGTTGGAACTATGATATCTACTTTATCTCCTTCATAAAATTCTTCCAAAAAATTTTAAAAAGCTTGCATAAGTGAAGTGAATAATAATGTATTTGTAAGCAAGCAAACAAAGAGCAGTAGCTTATTGGGAATTGTGACCCTATTTTCTTGAGATCACTCTGCTACTCTGTAAATATAAACAATCATTAGTTTCACAGTGAAACTGTTCTCATACCTGACATGACACCAGATCTTGCAGGCCCTATTAAACAGGATTTGTGTTGTAGAATTGCCCTTATTTAGTTGGACACTAGCTATTTGTTCCCGTTCGCCTGTAACTGGCTTTCTTGAAAAATTAAAAATATATATATCCTTCTAATTTACCTAAACTTTCTCCCCTTTATTGTTCATATCAAACATTAAGTTTGGAAAAGGAAATCTACAGCTGACTCAAGAGTTATCTATTTTTTAGTTTCTTTGAATTATAATTGACAAATAAAATTATAACATTTAAAATGTATGATGTGGTGATTTGCTATGCATGTACATTGTGAAAAGATTTTCGCCATTGAGTTAAACACATCCATCCCTTCACAAGAATGTTAGTTCTTAGTAGTAATATCAGGACATCCCTTTCATCCTTTCCTATTCTTGGTCATTTATATTATCTTTTAGGAGCTGAGGACTCAAGAAATCTGTCTGATCCAGCATGTTGTCTTGTCTTCAAATGACCTTTACTCAGTGTATCAAAGGCATCTATCAGGGGTCTCAGTCTTTTTACCTTCTCAACCATATTCCTTGATGATTGCAATTAAATCTATGCAGTATTACTCTGTGTTACTTCACTTTTTTTTTGGAAAAGTAAAGCTTTAAGCACAATCAAGAACTGTATTTAACTGATAGATGTCCACAGTAGATTCAATGTTCAATGTTCCAGTAATCATAATTATTGTTTGCCTATAAACAAGCTTTAATATGCATACTACAAAATCCTTGTTCTCTTTTTCCTTAAGTTGAGGAACCTCGTTAGTAAACCTTACCTATTAGTTGCAGAAGAGATAGGAACTCCTTCATTTAGCCATCAAATATTTTGTTGAGCTAGGCTAACTATAAGTGAGGAACTTTTTGGAGCTGGCAGTACAACAGTGACAAACACAGGCAAATTTCTGTAAGTATGTGCATGAATATGTATGTAACATATACTTATAATTTATCATTGATTTATGTAAATATATTTCATGTAAAATATGTCGTATTATGTTATATATGGTACATAGAGTAATGGCTCCACAAAGATATACATACCCTAATCCCCAATGTCTATGTATTTGTTACCTTCCATGGCAAAAGGACTTTGCTGATGTGATTTAGTTAAGGATACTGAGGTGGCAGAATTATCCTGGGTTATATAGATGGACCCAGTGTAATCACAGTTATACTTATAAGAGGGAAACAAAAGAGTCAATGTAAAAGAGAAAGTGAACTGATGATGGGATAAAGGGGAGTGGTGACATGTGAGGGCAACTTTAGAAATGGATAGGGAAGGACACAGATTCTCCCTAGAGTTCCAGAAGGAACCAGTCCTACTGACACCTTGATTTTAGGACTTCTGATCTCTAGAAGTATGAGATAGTAAATTTGTGTTATTTTAAGTCACTGAGATTATGGTAACTTTTTATAGCAGCAATAAAAACTAATGTAATATAAAATATGCATTACATGCATACACCATGTGTTACAATATATATTATACATAATATGTATTTTAGTATATGCCCAGCAATATTCATATACATAATGTATACTGTTATCTATATTATATACTTTATATAATACACATGAACAATTAAAATGTATATTTACACAAAACATATGCACAGATGTTCATGGTAAATTTATTTGTAATAGTTCCTAATTGGTTCTAAAAGGAAGTGCGTATGTCTTTCACTGGGTGAATGGTTAAACAGACGAGGGTATATCCACATTATGAAATACTACTCAGCAATAAATAGCAATAGACTATTTATACATGCAAAACCTGCATTAAACTCCAAGGAATTAGACTGACTGGAAAAGCTAAACCCAAAAATTCAAATACTGTATGATTCTATTTATATAACATTTTGAAATGACAAAAATTATAAAAACTGAGAGCATCTCATTGATTGCCAGTGTTTAGAAGTGGAATAGGGAAGAGCAGGGATGTGGCCCTACAAAAACAATATAAGGATCATGGGGTGATGGGAAGATTCTCAGTCTTAACTGATGTCAGTTCTAACATCCTGGCTATGATATTGCTCTGCGGTTCTGAAAAATGTTACCACTGGGTTTAAGAGTACATGAGATCCCTCTGTATTATTCTTATGACTCTATGTGAACTTTCAATTATTTCAAAAAGCTTAATTTAACAAACACAATTTCATACATACCTGGTAAAGTTCAGTGTCTTCCTTATCAAAGAAAGTTTGGATAGAAAAATGGCATGTTTCCATTTGCAATGATGGACAAAAATTGTAGATACTATTATTTGGGAAAACGTGTTATGTTTGAGAAAATTCCTGGGGTGGAATTTCGAAAACCAGGTGTTGCTCTGTCTCTGATGTACGGTGATCCAAGGAATGAGTGGTTTAACTCACTAAATTTCTCTTCCCTCATTTGAAATATGTGTGGATTTGTTTTCATGATCTTCAAGTTTGTTTCAGCTGATGACATAATATGATAATTGAACAAATTCTAGTAGATGTTCTCCAAAAGCGCTCAATATATTTATTTCCCACAAGTATCTATTTCTGAGTTTAAAATAATTTACATACCCTTGTATTTCAATATGTGAGCTATGTGCTTTCATAAAATCTGTTTTCATACACCATAAAATGATATTAAAGAATTAATAATTATCAATTATTAAATTTTAATTATTAACAAATAAATTACAATTACACATGATTATTTTAATGTCAAAACAAAATTATGTGCTTATTACATTCTCCATTTGTTCACAAAAAATATGAGCACAATCCTTCATGTAAGTTATGCCCAGTGAAAAATGAAGGCAAATTTGACACCTAGAAAGTTCATGTACATAAATGCGAATGCCTACACAAGCCTACACAGACACACACAGGCAGGATATTTTTTCATTTACTCATTTTATTCAGAACATTTAAGTTATAACTCTAGTTTTTTTGTTTTTTTTTAAGTTAAAAAAATTCTAAGTACTTTTTAGAAAGATTTATATGAAATTTACATATTCAACATAAGATACATTTCTATGAATATTAAGTAGAGAAAGATACATGGGAAGTTTATATTCCCACTAGGACGATCTTTGTAACTTACTACAGGTAAATTTTCCTCAAGAACGTTTTGATAAGTACATAAGCTTCCAGAAAATGGAAGCCCAAGCATTCTGTATCCTTTCTCCCTCCCTTTCATCCCAAACAGTTTATATCCTTCAGAAACTTCAAATACACCTGTCCCCTATGAAGGTACTATACTTAAAACTGTCCTTAAAAAGATAGACAGCAAAACCATATCAATGCCTTCTGAAGATTAAATAAGAATCCCAACAGGCTAGGGTCATTTATTTTTCCATAGAGTGAATAGAATACCATATTTAAGTGACATTAATGATTTTCTTTGGGTGATGATTATTTCCACTGCTCATGAATCAATCTTTTTTTTCTTTTAATGCTTCCTCATCTACTTATGTCATAAAAGGCCCCACAAGCTGATCCCAAATGCTTCCTTCCTATATGGAATAATTACTGAAGTCTGTGCCAGTTGCATTATTAACTGGATAATTTATCTAGATATCTAATACAAATCAAGGCTATTTTTAAATAGTACTTGAACTGTGAACTGTAGGTTGTAGGGAACAATTTAAGGAATCTATGATCTGCCTTATGTCCCTTTAGGCGTGTGTAACTGAACTTTAAAGTCTTATAATGTAGAATCATAGTCTTACAGATCTTGATTGTGTTATGGTAATTGTGTCCCTTTGGTAGGTATCCAGGGATGGCTTAAAGAAGACAGAGACCAAATTGAATGTGAGTAATTCTGAAGATTTTATTATCCTTTTACAGTCAAAAAGTCATACAGAAAATAATCTCTGTGATATCTCATATCTGCCTCTGAATAGTAAATTGTTAGTCAAGAATTCTATATGCCAACAAAAGTTCTTTCTGTTAGGACAGAGATACATTTTTTTTTCTTTTTACCCATTTTTATTCTTCTTCCAAGCACTGTAAAAATTATCCAGATGAGTGGTGTCATGCCAGCAACATTACTAAGATAAATAAGATAAATCAGTTTGGCATGGTGGCATTTGCCTTCTATCCTGAAGATCTTTTCTATGTTCCTGTCAATCTTGCTCCAGAGTTTTCAGCATCTGTCCATTTACAAAAAGAGGGATACAAGAATGGTTTCATACATTTTTACCTGTTGCAATTACATAGGGACTCACAATAAGGACCTTGTACTTGAGATTCAATGCTCTGTAGTTGCTGCTTAATAATTTGTCTTTGAATTTATATTTTGTAAGTGAAGTCTGATGGGGCAATGGTGCATGCACAGTAAGCTTGGAGTTTGGGCTCCTATATGGTCCTATCTGCCCCCTGGATGAGTTCTAGGCCACTTGTTCCCCTATTTTTTAGTGCCCTGGGCACATCTTGGCTCCACCCCATGACTGCTGCCACCTCTGCTTCTGGTAGGCCTGGACATGGGTGTGAGGAGTGTCAGGCTTGGTCCTTGTACCCCACAGCATCTCAGGGATGGACAGCATCTGCGCCATGCTGACAGCATCAAGACTTAGAGGGTGGGTGGTCAGCCAGAGGCCGTGTGTCTCTCAGCAGTGATGAGCTTCTCCCTCATTCTTGATCTAGATATTGAGTAAGTCTTTGTGCAGAGGTTTAAAAAACCTTATGAATCACCCATCTACCATGAATTGTAGTGTTAGCTTATTAAAAGGAGGAGCACGTGGCTCCCTGCTTAGGGAAGTGGCATATCAGTCTGAAGCCGGTGTAAGGGTTGATCTGGAACCCTCAAGTTTGCGGTAGAGTGGGCTTCCTGGTTTCTGTGAGGGTCTACACTTGCCTAGGATAACTCTTGACCAGCTCTGTGACTGAGGGGATGCTCTCTTCCTCTTCTCAGTCTTCATCAGTGTGATTTGTGTTTGCTGTGTTGGCCAGTTTTAGGCACTGTCTTTGGTCAAGCACAAAATCAGAATTCTATTAATTTCAGTGATTCCACCTGCAGTTTAACTGTTGAGAACATTGGCATTCAAAACTGGCCTTGTACAATTTAAATGAATGGTAACCTATATGTACATGTGTGTATAAGTTAAAATTTTAGTTTACTTGGAGCATGAAATAACCAATAAAAACACCATGACACATTGAGAGGTACACCGTGAAGTAAAATTCTCCACTAATGGCATGTTCCCTATTTTTTTTTAAACAAGGAGTCCTATATTTTCATTTTGCACTAGGTCCTGCAGTTTATGTAGCCAGTCCTGGAGGAGTCTGGGGTTTTACTGTAGATATTGCCCATTCTCCATATCCTGATCCTGATAAAAATGCCCTACTTATGAAATCACTGAATTCTAAGTGGTGTTCTAAGATGGTTAAGAAACATACTTTCTGAGCAAAAAACCCTGTTTAATTATTAGTTAAAAACAGAGTAAGTATTGCTTATGGCAGAATAAAATATTGTTTAAGGAAAACTGACACACTGTCACATTCTGGGACAGCTTTGATGCTCACATGAGGAGCCCAGAAGATGCCCCATTATATAATTAATGGGGATGTTAAAGCACATGGGATTCTCTTATTAAAAACTACAATAGCTGTGGTTTTCACTTAAAAGAATGAGAAAAATATCCAATATGAAAAATCTGCACAAAAACTATATAATCTTCATTAACTTGTAAACAAGAGCACTTAAATGATACAGAATGATGGCTGACTAACTTCCAAATTTAGGTGGTGTACCATATTCAGGTCAGGAACTTTGGACTAGTAGTTTTAATTGTCTGTGAGTCTGGATTTGCTTAGGAAATAGAATTATTTCCTGAAAAATTATAGTAGATTTTTCCTTATAGGTTCTTACAGGAGCAAGGTAGGTAGTAACTTTATTAAATCATTATTTCTCAAAGCTTTGTTTATAGACCACTTAGAGAGAATCATTTAAAAAACTTGATAAAAGTGAACTCATATCACCTCACACCAGTTAGGATGGCCAACATAGAAAAGACTAGGAACAACAAATGCTGGATAGGATGCGGAGAAAGGGGAACCCCCCTGCACTGCTGGTGGAAATGTAAACTAGTTCAACCATTGTGGAAAGCAGTATGGAGGTTCCTCAAAAAACTCAAAATAGAAATACCATTTGACCCAGGAATTCCACTACTAGGAATTTACCCTAAGAATGCAGCAGCCCAGTTTCAAAAAGACATATGCACCCTTATGTTTATCGCAGCACTATTTACAATAGCCAAGACATGGAAGCAACCTAAGTGTCCATCATTAGATGAATGCATAAAGAAGATGTGGTATATATACACAATGGAATATTATTCAGTCATAAGAAGAAAACAAATCCTACCATTTGCAACAATATGGATGGATCTAGAGGGTATTATGCTCAGTTAAATAAGCCAGGCAGAGAAAGACAAGTACCAAATGATTTCACTCATCTGTGGAACATAAGAACAAAGCAAAAACTGAAGGAACAAAACAGCAGCAGACTCACAGAACCCAAGAATGGACTAACAGTTGCCAAAGGGAAAGGGACTGGGGAGGTTTGGTGGGAAGGGAGAGAGAAGAGGAATAAGGGGTATTACGATTAGCACACATAATGTGTGTGTGGGGCTAAGGGGAAGGCAGTATAGCACAGAGAAGACAAGTAGTGGCTCTATGGCATCTTACTACACTGATGGACAGTGACTGTAATGGGGGTATGTGGTGGGGACTTGATAATGGGGAAATCTAGTAACCACAATGTTGCTCATGTGATTGTCTATTAATGATACCAAAAAAAAAAAAAAGGTGGAAGGTAAAGAGGCCTAAAGGGAAATACTGTTTTTACACTTCACTTCAACTTGTAAAATGTCAACACCAGTAAACTGTTGTTAGTTATGTATATAAAAAAAAAATGAACTCAGTACACAAGTGCATATTGAACAGCTGCTTTGTACTAAGCTCTGTGATAGGCACTGGTGATACCATGGAGAAGGAGGCAAACTTGCTTGCATCGAGCTTACATTCTGGAGGAGTCAGACATCAATTAAGTAATTATATAAAAACATAAAATTACTGCTGGGAGGAAGTGTTGTGGTGTGAGAAGGGATTTATAATTCAGATATTTCATTGAGCCTAGAATGTCAGAGAATACTCCTCTGTAGAAACAAAAATTTTAACTAATATCCGAAACACAAATAGAAATTTACTAGGTGAAGCAAGAAGGGAAAGGCGTTTCAGGTGCAAAGAATAGCATACGCCAAAAACTTCTGGCAGGAGTTGCAGGCAAAAATAAAGGGCTGGACAGAAAGAGGAAAGGGGAGCCTAGTGCAAGTTGCAGTGGAAGCAATGGTCAAGTGGCTCAGTTGTGCAAGGTCTTCTGGGTCAGGGCATGAACTCTATCTCTGAGTCAGCAATTTTTGAGAATGGCATTTGGGACTTTGCCTTTATAACAAATATTCCAATAGTTCTTATCTATATTAATTAAAACTTGATAGTTCTGGCCTGTGAAAAATTCATGGTGACTGTCATTAGAAACTCAGGCATGGTGGCTAACCCATTAATATTAGGGGCAACTGCAAAGGGGTACCTGTATGTGTTGATGCCCATTTCCCAGACCATAAGAAACTTTCTAGTATGATTTATCTCTCGGAGTATAGCTGGATTCCAAGGACTGAGTCCACAGCAATGCTCTTTCCTTTTCTGCTCTAACTGGAGGTCATATTTGCCTCTCGTCTCCCAGAATGATAGCAGCATTTGGGTCATCGTGACTACAGATTTGTGGAATTATTAATGTGCTTTTCATTGTGAACGCTTCATGCACTTAGATCCTGTTGCAATTAGTTTTTGGTTGCTTTTATATGAGTCCACTCTTTTTATTGCTTTATTGAAATGATAAATATTCTCAAGTGCAAGTTTTCAGAGTATAAAAAATACTCAGAACACCTAGTTAATGTCTGGACAAAAATAATTATTGACATCCCAACTTTTGGTGCCTGGCTCAGCAGGCCCTTTTCACAGTTATCATCCCTGTAGCAGAAAAATGTGTCCCCTAATATTACCTGCTTGGATTTGTAGATGGTGAACTTTTCACAGCTTCTGAGTGAAGTGTGAGCAGAATTCAAAACTATGGTGTCTCAGTGTCAGCCCAGCATTTATTTTCCATAGGCCAGAGGTGGAGAGGCAGCTGCCCAGTGACCTTCAAGTTGGGCTGGAAAAACTGTGGGAGGTCATGAGGATCAAGAGAGCCAGAAAGAAAAGTCAATATGTCCATTCCTTATTTTTAGTTTAATGTGTTCATTTAAAAAAAATGTTCAGATTAATAAAAAGTCAACATGGAAGAGGGAAATAGAACTCTTAAGATCACGGTAGGTAGGAGAATAGACAGTGAGTGGCCCTGGCTTTCAACTTCCAATCAAAGAGGAAGAGCAAGAAAATTGATGTGCCCTCCAATGCCTATTTTAAAGAGAACCCAATTAATTTCCTTCAGAAAAAGGGACTGCTGAGAAAGAAAAGCTCCATTACTAACTCTTGTATTTTCTGTGAAAAGAAGATCAGAGGGAGGCAGATATCCCGTAGAGGCCTGCTTTGGAGGGCAAACAGGTAGTGAAGGGAATGGTAACCTCAAGAGGAGATTTGAAACGACAGAGGTGCTGGTGTTGGGGAGGAAGAATTTTCCCCTACCCCTCAAGGTTCTTCTAGCTGGTCTAAGAGGCAAATTGACATGGGACAGATTAAAGGGAAAAAAAAAACAAAGTTCAGTTACTGTGCACAGAAGCCCAATAATTGAAACCCAAAAGAAATTTACAAGGCAGGTGTTTTTACACATTTTAGACAAAGAAACAGTAATAAATTGGTGAGGAATTGAAAGGATAAATAAAAATTCTGTTTGGGACCTTCAGTTAGTAAGGAATTCTAAACAGCATTTGGGTTGGGGTAGTAGATTAGTAAAAAAGTAACAAGATTTGTTTATGCAGCCTTCTTGGCTCTAAATTCCATATCTCAGGTGAAAAGGAAGCCTCTCTATCTTCTGGTAGAGAGATTTATTTCCTGGTTTCTTGGGGGAATAAAAGAGGGTCAGAGTATAGCTGTTTCATTGGCTGTTTCTCCAGTCACTTAAATTCAAAGTCATCAATATGTCCAAGTGGCACCTTTTGGGGTAGCTGCCCTTGGCACCTCACTTAACCAGGCTTTAGCATAAGTAGAGTAGTGGGCAGGGTGATTCACCAGAAAATGAAAGGTGATGATACGTCAAACAATCCAGAGGAGAAGTGAAGGGGTCTAGAATAATGTGGTATATAAGTATTTCGAGCAGAAGGCATTTTAGTTCCTGAAATCTCTCATTTGCTTCAAAAGGACGGAATTGTCATAAATGTCCTCCCAGGGAGCAACCAGGAAGGTTGATTTTTATCATTGGAGATGAGAAGTCTCCACACCCTGCCTAAATAGCAGCCATAATCAAAAATGCATGATATCTCCTATCTATTCTTCTAAGGGACTGTTATCTTTCCAAAAAGTCATTTGTTTTCTCCTAAGTGCCTTTCTTGAGCTCCCCTTCCCTTATTCAGACGATATGTAAACCCCAAATTCTAACCACATCTTTGAGTCACATTCTTCTGTGAATTCTCATATGTAAATATTAAGTTTGTCTTTGTCTTGCCAATCTGTCTTTTGTCAGTTTAATTCAGCCCCCAGATGAAAAGCTTGCAGAATGGAGGAAACATTTTTTCCTCCCTAAAAGAAGTAAATAGAAAACTCCAGATTGGGAAAATAAATCACAAGAATATCAAAAGAAATAGCACAAGAAACTCGGTTGTCTTTATACCAAAAGGATTTAAATCGTAAGTCAGCAAGTCAAATGCTTGATTTGTAAGAATATATAAGTATTCACAAACAATGGGAAACACGTCGTTTTTTAATGTCTTACTGCTCCCAGAGGAACAGGCCTGGAGAGAAAGCATTCATACCTTGAGACAATTGCTGTAACAAGCTCACCCCCAGGACAGCTGGACACTGCAATAGAATTGAGATGAATCTTTGCAAAGATAAATGTTTACCAGTGAATCAATCAATCAATCAATCAATCAATCAATAAACAAGCAAGCAAATATGCAAACTTTTGGCCACAGAATGCTGGATGTTGAAAGTGAATTGTTAAAATTTTCATAAAGAATTTGTTATGAATTTTTAGATAACATTGTATAATTTCATTTGAGTTGAGTTGAACCTGATGGCTGACTTTTGGAAAGATAATTACCTGATGAACTAAGTTGCTACTGTTTAAGCAACCTTGGGTTGCATGCTGGCACTATCTTCCTGCAAGATATGTGGTAAATAAATCAAATACGTACATTCTCCAAGGCAAAAATCACTTCAAAAATCATAGGCTAAAACTCTTCTAATTGCCTCAACTACCAACATACTTATATATATGCGATAAAGAGTTTATGTTGTAAAAACAATGCATTTCTCAATTACCTGTTATCCATTCTTCAGGTTAACTCTGATGTCACTTTCTCCTCTCCAGTTTCACTGATAGGATCCATCACCTACTTCTGAGTGAAATTTCCTTTTTATGCCTTTTCATTTTTCCTGTATTTCTCTTAGAAATTAATTAAAAACAAAGCTGCTAATAATTCCTGACTGAAGACTGCAACCATGACTGTTTTGCAACTGTATCCTTAAGATTTGGTACAGTGTCTTACATGGAAAATACACAGAAAATATTTACTGAATAGTAATTAACATTTCTGGAGTATGGAACATGTGACAGATACAAGATATATGCTGTGCTATATCACATGATATAATCCTCACAATAATCCTATGAGTTAGGTATTTTCTACCCCTCTATTAGGTTTAGTAATAATGCCTGGAATTCCAGAGCTACTGCAGAGTCCGAACTGGAAGTCAAACCCAAGAGATATATTTCAGGACTAACCATTATACGCACTACCTCTCAAATGAATGAATGAAGACCCTAAAGACTGACAACTTATAACAGCCATGCTATATTACAGTTATTTATTATCTATCATCTTGACAAAGAGGAACTCCTTAGGAACACTACAGTGTCTTACTCATCTCTGCTGTCCCAGTCTAGCAAAACATCTGGAACAAAGTTTGAGCTTCAATAAGAGAGATTCATCTTTAAATGTCCAGAGAGGCTGGACCTAAAAAGGCAGGAATTTCATGTGGGCATCATTCATAAAAATAATTGGGCTTTTAACTGCAGAAGAAACTTTGGAATATTCTCAGATATGTGCTTGAAAAAAAGAATCACTAAACAAGATGAAAACAAGAACAAGGTATGAGAGAAATAGCACATATCCTTACCAAAGAAATATTACTTATATATATTGTGTAAGATCTTAATTATTCCAGATGTTTCCAAGTAACCAAATGATGGCTTCTCTTAAGATAAAGCAGAATTTAGGAATAGCAGGTAAACCTGTAAATAAAGAGCTCATTTAGTTTTACAAAATTAAAAGAGAAACTGAATTTCCTACTGTTTGCCATTTATTACACATCCTTTCAAAAGCTCCACAGAAAAAATCTGGAAATCATTCTCCCTCTTCTACAACACTCATGAGATTTATTTATTTTTAATAGTGGTAAAATTTAACTTAAAATTTACATTGCAATCATTTTTAAGTGCAGAAACTCAGTGACATTAAAGACATTCACTTTGTTGTACAACAATCACATGACAGATTTAAGTTTGTTTTACATATTCAGACCTTTTATAAGGGCATTTAAATACATACAGAAAAGTGCACATATAAGTAAACGGCTGGGCTATTGTTCCCCAACTGAACACAACAGCCCTGCAACCAGGACCTACATCAAGTAATAATACATTACCAGCAGTTCCATACACACATATATACTAAATAACTATTTATTTAACAATAATTAAGTTAAAGAGTAAAATGACATCTCTTTCTTAGAGGAGCTCTAACTTCAATACCTTTAAATATTCAAAGCAAAAAGAACTTAAATCCATCTGTGGAATCAGATAATAGGAAATCCACACTGAAGTCTTACTACTTTGGGGTGATAAGGCAGAGCACCTTACTCTCAGGTGGTCCAGGAAAAACAAACACTTTCTTTGTATTGTTCTTCCAGCTACCTCTGTATGCTTGAGATTGTTTAAAGAAGAAAAAGAAAGAAGAGAAGGAGGAGTAGTGGGAGGAGGAAGAAGAGAATCGCTTTAAAAGTATTTGATATTTTCAAGAATGATGGCCAGAATTTAAAGTCCTCAGTGTTTTAAATTACCTTTCCTTCTACCTGTCATGTGTTTTCTATCCTTCTCCATCTCCAACCCCTACCTTTTCTGATAGAGAGACTTCTGGTAGTTATGTACATTATTTTCATATTTTTTGTTTGTGTTTGTGTGTATGTGTGTCTGTGAACATTCTATAAGTAAGCATAGAATATACAATTTGACAGATGATTATGTATTAATATTTTTAAAATATGGATTCATGTGTGATCACACAAACATCTAGGATGACTTAAGGCTTTGGACAAGCAATGTTATTCAAGATGAAGGGAGATCTTGTTTAAAGCCTTTGAACAAATAGGTCAGCATACACCTTTGAATTTGTATTTATGATTGTCCGAACCCCTGAGACAGCTGTTAAAAGAAGGCCATCAATAAGAAAGTGCGTCAGGAATGAGGAGAAAAGAGAACATCGTCAGGCCAGTGAATAAAAAGTATCAGTGATAACTGCTGTATATTCTCTAAATGCCTTGTGGAGAAATGACACATAGAAATCTATCCGTGTAGAAACATAAAGCAGCTTATTCCACAGCAAGGGGATTCAAGCCTTGAAGAGAGAGAGAGATCAAACCCGGATTTGCCACCTATATTTCCTGGAGACTTTTGACAGTTATTCTCTCATCCTCAATGTTCTCATCTGTAAAATAGGTATGTATAGTGAGTTGCCATGAGACTATGTTGCTTTAAATGATATGATATAGTAAGAAACACATTTTGTCTTGGTCCCTTGTTCCTGGCACAGAGTTCCTAAAAGCTTTATAACTTCCTGAGTGATAGGGATACCAGAAATATCTTTTGTTATAATATTTGGTGGTAGTCTCTAGTTTCTGACACAAGAACTTCTAAGACCCTTAGAATCTATGGAGTGATAAAAATACCTTTTATATGACAGTGAGAAGACTGGTGGCTTGGGCCCCCTAGACAGCTTCAGGATAGGTGCTGGAGCCCAAGAAGACCAAGGCATAATGGAAGAGTTGGAACCTTCAGCCCCATCCCACCAACCAGCCTCTGGGAGGGGAGGCTGGAGATTGAGTTAATCAATGACCAGTGACTTAATCGATCATGCTTATGTAATGAAACCCCCATTAAAAACTAAGAAAATTAAAACCTAAATGGTGGGGTTTGGGGCTTCAGTGTTGTTGAACACATGAAGGTACCGGAAGGGTAACACATCTAGAGAGGGCATGGGAGTTCTATATCCCTTGTCCTATGCATCTTTTCCATTTGACTATTCCTGAATTGTATCTTATAATAAAGCAGTAATAATAAAGTTCTCCAGAGTTCTGTGACCTATCCTAACAAATTATTCAACCCAAAGATCAGGTATTGGCAACCCCCAACTTAAAGCCCGTCAGTCAGAACTATGGGAGGTGCAGGACTTGAGATTGTCATTTGAAATGGGGGCAGTCTGTGGGACTGAGCCCTTAACCTGTGGGAATCTGATGCTAAATCTGAATGAATTAAGCTGTAGGACACCCACCTGGTGTCTGGAGAGTTGACGAATTATTTGTGTGAGGAAAAACCTCACAGATTTGGTGTCAGAAATATTCTATGGGTAAAATGGATCTTAGTAAGTTTGTAATGATTTACTTAGAATTTGTAGAATGTGCTTAATTCATTCTATCCATTTTTCCCCATCTTAGAATTATGCTTTCCAGTTATCAGAGTGTTTGTGTTTGATACCTTTGTGAGTAGTTACCTAATTTCTTCTGATGAAACTAAACTCAAGATATAGTTTCATGATTTTGTATGAGGGAAATAAAAAATAGTAATAACTAATTATATTAAGCATCTATATGTCAGGTACTACAGGAAGCCCTTCTGTACTATAATCTTGTAGTTTTCATGCTCTTATATTCCTTATTTAACATGCAACCAATTTGAGACTTAGGAGAAACTGTATGTATTTTCCCCCAAGATTATATCATCAATATATAGTAAAGACAAATGCAGGACTATTTGATCTCCCCAACTAAAGGTGTTTCTGCTATTATTATTGATGGCAATGGTAACTCCTTTACTGTATAGATCTTTTACAAGTGTTTCCTTAACAGTTTTGTGAGGGGAATACAGATTATGTCATTGTATGACTCAGATCACTGAAACCTCTTATTTTTAACAGATAAGGAAATTATGTCTCAGGTAAGTAGAGCCCTTGTCCAAGATCACTAATTAGCTTTGACACAGTCTGAATTAGCTGGAGCTGGTTTCATATTGCTGCTTGAGAGTGGATTATGCACATCTTTTTTCAACTCTGCAATCAGTGACATCATGTTGGAAGCTTGAAATCACACATGGTAGGAAAATGTACGGCAAGTAAATTGGCAAAAATTACAAATGAAATCATCTTCCTTTTCCAGAGCTGGCTTACCAGCACACCATTGACATCAATTTGAGAAAGGCAACCTAAACTAACAAAGGACAGAGAGAATAATTTATTTCCTGTGCAGTGCAGTATTTTTATTGGAGTGAGATGTGAGATTGTGTGTTCATGTATGTGTTGTTTAATATCTATGTACCCACCTACGTCCATTCCTCACTGGACTGTAAAATCCAAAATGTTTGGGGTTATAGTTAATTCAGCTACAGATGTTAAGTACCTATTGTGGTGCCTGACTTATAGAAGTCATTCAATAAATGCATTTTAAAAGAATACATAACATATTTAACTGGCATATAATTATGTATTTACAATGCCATAATTTTGAAATCCCTTACTTATAGGCATCATACTATAATTTTCTTGTTTAACTCTTATTCAAGAAAAGTGAGAATCATGACTTCCAACAGCAGTTCTGCTACAACATAAAAACATTAACCCTTGAATTCTAGAAAGCTTGCTCTCTGCCTGTGTGGGGACAAGCACTGCCCATTTGTAACCTTTTGTCCCAGAATAACCATGTGTCCACATAGCCCCCTCCCTCAACCATTATGCTAAGTATATGATATGTTGATGGCCTGGGGCTGGCCAAATCCAGGCCCATCTTATCTATGGGAACATCTTATTAGGAGGCAGAACCTTATGACCAAGGTTTTGTTCCTTGGGTTGCTGGTCACACAAGAATGATCTCTTCTAGCATAGCTAATAGTCTTTGTCTCCTCACCCCATATAAGCAGTTAGCACCCTGTGCATGAGAGCAGTGCTCAACCTTGTCCAGCCAGCCTCTCCTGAACTACCTGTACATAACTCTTAATAAAGTCTCGTGTTTCATATGGCATCTCCAAGTCTTTCCTTTGGTCTTCTGTTTTCCCCTCGAAACTCACCCACTTGGGCATGCTATCACATGGGCATGACTTGTGATGACACAGCCTGCTTTTGTATGTCCATCTAGCTAAAAAATGGTTGAAAGAAATCAAAAGAAGAATATTATTTGACACTTGAAAATTATATGAAATACTAACTTCAATGTCCATAAGTAAAGTTTCACTGGAACAAAGTCACATTCATTCATTTATATATTGTCTATAACTGCTTTTACATGACAACTATAATTAAAAGGTGTGACACAGATCATATGATTTTCAAACTCAAAAATATTTCCTGTCAAGTTCATTACAGAGAAAGCTTGCCAACTCCTAAAGTAAAGCATCAGACCATTGTTGAATTGTTTCCAATATGGTAAGTTCATTTATGAGTGAGGTATCCCTTCTATGATAAGACTGCTGAGTTGTAATAAACATTTTCCTTACATTGACACAGAATCATCCTTTGCATATTTTATCAACAAGGCCCTAGATTATAGCACATGAGAGCTTGCTTTCTGTAGTTAAACTGACTTATTTGGAATCCTGGTGCTGTTCTGCTCCAGCTGTGTATCCTTGTATAAGTTACTTTACCTTTCTGGGGCCCATTGACCTACATCTTAGGATTCTGGTAAATGTTTAATCAATGCTGATATGCCTGTATTGGTTCTTACAGTTGTATAATAGTCTCTATAGGTGCATACACATATTTTAAACATTTTTCTTGGGGAGAAGACTCACAGTTTATCATATTCATCAAGCAGTCACAAAAACTAGAATTGTTGCCATTATTAATATAGTATCCACAATGGAACAAAACATTCCATATACTCTGTACCCAGTGAAGAGTCCAGTTTGTCATCAGTAAATACTCTGAGGGCCCATTCTCCTGGGATATCTGCTGAGCACATTTTAAAGAGCCCATCCTTAGAGAATTATACTTTTCCTTTCTTTGGAAACTGAATTTTACTATCCAAATCTTGTTCCTTTCCCTGTGTAAAACAGAACTCATTCTTCCACCTTACTTCTTCCTCTTGATAACTTACAGCCACCATATTGAAAGGATACTATCACTCTTTAGAGATAAAACTCTTCCTGACAGGCAGAATCATTTCAAAGTCAACTCTAGAAGCTTGGCAGGGACAAAGTTGCTCTCTCTTCTCATTTCTCACTGGGGGTGAAAGTTTCTTAGTATATCATCATACCTAAGGTAAATAGAATGTAAAATAATGCCACATTGCTCCTTAGAGCTACCTCTGTTAACTATCTCAACAAAGCACTTTAAAAAATTAAAAGGGCTGGATACCGCAAACCTGGGAACAGAGGGGACAGGAGAAGGTGCCCTGATAAAGTACCAGAAGGTGGCTTGGGGCGATTGTAAGAGGGCAGAGCTGAGGATACTGAGGGTGTCCGTGAAAAAGCATTAAAGAAACAGGAGCTGCTGTTGTACTGTGAAGCCAGCCGAAGCGCTTTCAGCCTCACCCACCTCCTCATGCTAGCCTGCACCAGAGCCAGACAGGATCCGAAGAGTGCACCCAGTCATACATGGCCCCACCCAGCCATCCCCATATATCCAGCCATCAGGTTTTAATCAAGCATTTTATATAATTCTATTTTATCTCCTCTGTACGTCAACCATACTTCTTTTTAAAAACTTTTTAAGTGGATCCGTAAAGAAGTGTTGAGTTGGATGCAAGATGGCGGCGTGAGAGGTGAGACAAAGAACTCCTCCCAAAACCAGATAGTGTGAAAATATAGTTAATACAACTAACTCTAAAATAGCAACAGGAAAGAAGGCTGTACCAGACTGCATACAGACCTCACGAACAGAGCAGACCTCACAAAACAGGGTAATGTACGAAAGCCTTGATCTGGTGGGACCCGAGCCCTTCTGCCACCCCAGCTCACTAACGGGAGGAAAAGAAACAGAGCAGGGGAGGGGGTGGAAGCCTGGGACTGCTGAACACCTAGCCCTGGAGATCTGCTTTGCAAGCAGAAATCTACATTGTGTGCTGCTCTGGAAGATGGGAGCTGGGACAGAGTGCTTGAGAGACAGATTCCGGCTGTTTGTGGAGGACAGGATCCACACCTGGCCGCTCTGAGACAAGGGAAAGGCAGGCAGTCTGAGAGACTTCTTAGCAGTGAGAGGGCTGTTGAAGGTGTGGGGATTGCATGGACCTTGCTGCACGGGAGAAGGGATAGGGGGGCAAGGTTGTCTGGGTGCACTCTGCCCAGCAGATTGGGAACTTTAGGGAGCTTCAGGCGCTCCATACCCCTGACTGGCTACTCAGCTCCGAGGCCCCACACTGTAATACGCAGCCTGCTGAGCCTTCCTCCTGGCCTGAAAGCACCGGCATGCAAACTGGCAGTCACAACTCTGGCATCAGGCCAGCCAGAGAGAGGCCTCACCTACAACAGCTAGAGATGCCAAGCAGAGAGGCTTACACTTGTGTGCTCGGCCCACTGGCTGTGATACTGGAGATAGGCAGGGCAGACGGGAGGCAGGAAACAGATCTTTCCTCCCCCTAGGCACGAGCTCCACTCCCCTACGACCCCCAGTCTCACTCTATGGGCTGAGCAGCTCCAGAGACTGGAGCTTCTGGGCACTAGAGGGGACCACACAGAAATATGAAACTTCAAAAGAACATGGTACAGACCAAAATCTCAGAAAGCCCAGAAAAAGGGCCAAATGAAACTGAACTCACCAATCTTCCTGAAAGAGAGTTCAAAATAAAAATCATAAACATGCTAATGGAGGTATAGAAAAATATTCAAGAACTCAGAAATGAATTTAAGATGGAGATTCAATCATTAAGAAATTCCATATCTGAAATGAAACATACAATAGAGGGATTTAAAAGCAGATTAAATGTAATAGAAGAGATGGTAAATGGAATAGTAATTAGAGAAGAGGAATACAAAGAAGTTGAGGCACAGAGAGAAAAAAGAATCTCTAAGAATGAAAGAATATTGAGAGAACTGTGTGACCAATCCAAACGGAACAATATTCACAAAATAGGAGTACCAGAAGAAGAAGAGAGAGAAAAATGGATAGAAAGTGTCATTGAGGAGGAAATTGCTGAAAACTTTCCCAATCTGGAGAAGGAGATATTCTCTCAGACCATGAAGGTGCACAGATCTCTCAAAAGAAGGGACCCAAGGAAGACAACATCAAAACATATAATTAAAATGGCAAAGGTCAAGGATAAAGATGGACTTTTAAAAGCAGCTAAAGAGAGAAAAAAAATGATCACATACAAAGGAAAACCCATCAGGTTATCATCAGATTTCTCAACAGAAACCTTACAGGCCAGAAGGGAGTGGCATGATATACTTAATGCAATGTCACAGAAGGGCCTAGAACCAAGAATACTCTATCCGGCAAGGTTATCATTTAAATTTGAAGGATGGATTAAACAATTTTCAGGTAAACCAAAGCTAAGAGAATTTACCTCCCACAAACCACCTCTACAGGGCATTTTGGAGGGACTCCTATAGATGGAAGTATTACTAAGACAATGATGTACAGAATATGATTCATAACATACAAAGAATGGAGGAGGAAGAAAAAAAGAATCTTTAGGTTGTGTTGCAATAGCATATGAAATGAGTTGAATTAGGCTGTTAGATAGTATGGGAATTACTCTTGAACCTTTGGTAACCACGAATCTAAAGCCTGCAATGCCAATAAGTACATACCTATCGATAATCACCCTAAATGTAAATGGTCTGAATTCATCAATCAAAAGACGTAGAGTCACTGAATGGATAAAAAAACAATACCCATATATATACTGCCTACAAGAGACTCACTTCAAACCCAATGACATACACAGGTTGAAAGTAAAGGGATGGGAAAAAATATTTCATGCAATTAATAGTGAGAAAAAAGCAGGAATTACAGTACTTGTATCAGACAAAATAGACTTCAAAACAAAGAAAGTGACAAGAGACAAAGAAGGACATTACATAATGATAAAAGGGTCAGTCCAACAAGAGGGTATAACTATTATAAACATCTATGCACCCAACACAGGATCACCTACATATGTGAAACAATTACTAACAGAATTAAAGGGGAAATAGAATGCAATGCATTCATTTTGGGAGACTTCAACACACCACTCACTCCAAAGGACAGATCAACCAGACAGAAAATAAATAAAGAGACAGACGCACTGAACAACGTATTAGAACAGATGGACCTAACGGACATCTACAGAACACTCCATCCAAAAGCAACAGGATACACATTCTTCTCAAGTGCACATGGAACATTTCCAAGAATAGATCATATACTCGGCCACAAAAAGAGCCTCAGTAAATTAAAAAAGATTGAAATTGTACCAACCAGTTTCTCAGATCACAAAAGTATGAAACTAGAAATAAATTACTCAAAGAAAATGAAAAGTCCCACCAACACATGGAGGCTTCACAACATGCTCCTAAATAACCAATGGCTCAATGACCAAACAAAAACAGAGATCAGGCAATATATGGAGACAAATGACAACAATAATTCAACACCACAAAATCTGTGGGATGCAGTGAAGGCCGTGCTAAGAGGAAAGTATATTGCAATACAGGCCTACCTTCGGAAAGAGGAACATTCCCATATGAGCAGTCTAAACTCACAATTAACAAAACTAGAAAAGGAAGAACAAATGAGACCCAAAGTCAGTAGAAGGAGGGACATAATAAAGATTAGAGCAGAAATAAATAAAATCGAGAAGAATAAAACAATATAAGGAATCAATGAAACAAGGAGCTGGTTCTTCGAGAAAATAAACAAAATAGATAAACCCCAAGCCAGACTTATCAAGAAAGAGAGTCTACACCCATAAACGGAATCAGAAATGAGAAAGGAAAAATCACTACGGACACCACAGAAATATAAAGAATTATGAGAGAATACTATGAAAAATCATATGCTAAGAAACGGGATAACCTAGAAGAAATGGACAACTTTCTAGAAAAATAGAACCTTCCAAGGCTGACCCAGGAAGAAACAGAAAATCTGAATTGACCAATTACCAGCAAAGAAATGGAATTGGTAATCAAAAACCTACCTTAGAACAAAATACCTGGACCAGATGGTTTCACTACTGAATTTTATCAAACATTTAGTGAAGACCTAATATGCACCCTCTTTAAAGTTTTCAAAAAAGTAGAAGAGGAGGGAATACTCCCAAACTCATTCTACAAGGCCAACATCCCTGTAATACCAAAACCAGGCAAAGACACCACAAAAAAAGAAAATTTCAGACCAATATCCCTGACAAACATAGATGCAAAAATACTCAACAAAATACTAGCAAACTGAATTCAAAAATACATCAAGAAGATCATACACCATGATCAAGTGGGATTCATCACAGGGATGCAAGGATGATACAACATTCGAAAATCCATCAACATCATCCACTACATCAACAAAAAGAAGGACAAAAACCACATGATCATCTCCATAGATGCTGAAAAAGCATTCGACAAAATTCAACATCCATTCATGATAAAAACTCTCAACAAAATGGGTATAGAGGGCAAGTACCTCAACATAGTAAAGGCCATATATGACAAACACAGAGCCAACATTATACTTATTAGTGAGAAGCTGAAAGCTTTTCCTTTAAGATCGGGAGCAAGACAAGTATGTTCACTCTCCCCACTTTTATTCAACATAGTTCTAGAGGTCCTAGCCATGATAATCAGACAACACAAAGAAATAAAAGACATCCAGGTTGGTAAGGAAGAAATCAAACTGTCCCTGTTTTCAGACAACATGATATTGTACATAAAAAAACCCCTAAAGAATCCACTCCAGAACTATTACATCTAATATCTGAGTTCAGTAAAGTTGTGGGACACAAAATTAAAACACAGAAATCTGTTGCATTTCTTACACTAACGGTGAACAAGCAGAAAGAGAAATTAGGAAAACAATACGATTCACAATTGCATCCAAAAGAATAAAGTACCTAGGAATAAACCTAACCAAGGAAGTGAAAGACCTATACTCTGAAAACTATAAGACACTCATGAGGGAAATTATAGAAGATACCAATAAATGGAAACACATCCCATGCTCATAGATAGGAAGAATTGATATTGTCAGAATGGCCATCCTGCCTAAAGCAATCTATAGATTCAATGCAATTCTTAGCAAAATACCAACAGCATTCTTCAATGAACTAGAGCAAATAGTTCCAAAATTCATATGGAACAAAAAAAGGCCCTGAATAGCCAAAGCAATCCTGAGAAGAAAGAATAAAGTGGGGAGAATTACACTCCATAACTTCAAGCTCTACTACAAAGCCACAGTAATCAAGACAATTTGGTACTGGCACAAGAACAGACTCATAGACCAATGGAACAGACTAGAGAGCTCAGATATAAACCCAAGCATATATGGTCAATAAATATAAGATAATGGAGCCATGGATATACAATGGAGAAATGACAGCCTCTACTGGACAGCTACATGTAAGAGAATGAAACTGGATTACTGTCTAACCCCATACACAAAAGTAAACTCAAAATGGATCAAAGACCTGACTGTAAGTCATGAAACCATAAAACTCTTAGAAAATAACATAAGCAAAATCTCTTGGACATAAATATGAGCAACTTCTTCATGAACATATCTCCCTGGGCAAGGGAAACAAAAGCAAAAATGAACAAGTGGGACTATATCAAACTAAAAATTTCTCTACAGCAAAGGACACTATCAATAGAACAAAAAGACATCCTACAGTATGGGAGAATATATTCATAAATGACATATCCGATAAGGGGTTGACATCCAAATTATATAAAGAACTCATGCACCTCAACAAGTAAAAAACAAACAAGCCTATTAAAAAATGGGCAGAGGAGCTGAACAGTAACTTCTCCAAAAAAGGAATTAAGATGGCCAATAGGCACATGAGAAGATGCTTCACATAGCTAATCATCAGAGAAATGCAAATTAAAACCACAATGAGTTATCACCTCACACAAGTAAAGATGGCCAACATCCAAAAGACAAACAACAACAAATGTTGGCGAGGATGTAAAGAAAGGGGAGCCCTCCTCCACTGCTGGTGGCAGTGTAAATTAGTTCAACCATTGTGGAAAGCAGTATGGAGGTTCCTCAAAAAACTCAAAATAGAAATACCATTTGACCCAGGAATCCCACTCCTAGGAATTTACCCTAAGAATGCAGCAGCCCAGTTTCAAAAAGACATATGCACCCCTATGTTTATCCCTGCACTATTTACAATAGCCAAGAAATGGAAGCAACTTAAGTGTCCATCAGTAGATGAATGGATAAAACAGAGTGGTACATATACACAATGGCATATTATTCAGCCATAAGAAAACAAATCCTACCATTTGCAACAACATGGTTGGAGCTAGAGGGTATTATGCTCAGTGAAATAAGCCAGGTGGAGAAAGACAAGTATCAAGTGATTTCACTCATCTGTGGAGTATAAGAACAAAGAAAAACCTGAAGGAACAAAACAGCAGCAGACTCACAGAATCCAAGAATGAACTAACAGTTACCAAAGGGAGAGGAACTGGGGAAGATGGGTGGGAAGGGAGGGATAAGGGGTAAAAAGGGGTATTATGATTAGCACACATAATGTTGCCGGGGGGGCATACGGGGAAGGCACTATAATACAGAGAAGACAAGTAGTGATTCTATAGCATCTTATTACTATGCTGATGGACAGTGACTGTAATTGTGTATGTGGTGGGAACTTGATAATAGGGGGAGTCTAGTAACCATAATATTGCTCATGTAATTGTACATTAATAATAGCAAAATAAAAAAAAAGAAGTGTTGAGTAAGAAAAAAATAATTAAAAAGCTGTTAACAAATAAAAGGTACTTCCAAGACCCACATTCAATTAGAAAAGACTGCTACATACTTTCTGAATTGCAATTCAGTCTGGGAACTTCACATGAAATGATGGCCCCTTGCAAAGCAGAATAAGGTACGTTTGCTTGGTGAGAGGCTGGTTTGATGAAAAGGGGAGAGGGGGAAGAAAAACAAGCAATGAGGGGCGTGGGAAATAAAGAATACAGACTGAAATAAACAAACAACATTGCTTCCAAGGTAGCACAGACCAATGTCTATAATCCCACCTTTGGGCTTTCTTCCTTGATCTGTCCCCCTCTAATTTTGAAATGCAAATATTATTAAGAGATATTACACATTTAACAAGTATTAATCATAGCAACAAAAGTCAATTACTTTTATTTAGTTTGTTATGGACTTCTGAGCACTTTAATATTCAGTATGTAACTCCACACTCAGCCTTTAAATGAAGCTGACCCTCTTTTGCCCATCCAGCTGCGGGGAATGCAGTCAATCCAGAGGGGCCCAAGGCACTGTGGTCCTGCTCTAGGCAGTCACTGTTTCTGATCTCCATTACCCTCTCACCTCCCCCATTCATTTTTGCCCACTCTGAGCCATTTTAATACCATATGTTTATTCAGCAATAGTAAAACATGATGTCAAAAGAAACCAAGTTTACTGAAGTCTAGGTATTAGAATTTTTCATGGCAGAGGGAGAACTTTAAGATATAACATATATATGTATTAAATATATATATGTAAATGATGTATATACTACTTCATTACAGAACTATATTTCATCACATATTTGTGCTTTGTTTTTTTGTACTACTTGTATCCTCTTCCCTGCTGTCAGAATACCCAGAATAGAGATGAGTATTTTGAAAGTCAAGTTCTGTTTCTTTTTTGTTTCATATTTTCATTCATCTGTCAGGATGCTTGCCACAGAGTAGGTGATTGAACACATTTTCCTTTTTTAATTGAAGATTGTGTACAATTTGATTGGGCAAAAATGGGTAAGAACTTCCCATGTCCTTAGTTTCCTCTACTGACAATGAGGCAGTTTTTAAGTTGCACCTGTAGAAGAAGAGTTCGTTACTTAAGGGCCTTCTCAGCAGGCCTGTGGAAGGCTCACCTTCTGACTTGTAATGCCTCATCATTATTCATTAAATTCATAGTTGACATTCAGCTTGTGCTGAAATGCACTGTCCAATTTCTCCTGGCTGGATAGTAGGCTGAATTGTCTTCTGTTATTTCTCTCGCAGGTCACTTGTTAGAAACAGTGATTCAGTAACTGTAATTCCTTACCATGTAAACCATCACTTGGGGGATGTGAGTAGCAGACTCCATTCTTTCCAGGTCCGTTGCTTTTGCCCCATGCTGGCCAGGATTGTCGGGAGGGAAGAGTGTTGTATGATAGAACTTAGGCTCCCGTAATGGGAATTGACTCATCCTCTCCAGCCTAGAACAATGGATTATGCCCCTAAACTCTTATTCTCTAATATTTAAAAGGAAACCATCTTTCCAATCCAGTGGATGTAATATTGGGGAGTATACAGGAAAACTTTAGATTGTGTTTAGGTTATAGCACAGTTGTTAAAGCAAGGGTTTTGACTTGGATCAACCAGTGTGTGAATCCCAGTCTGCCACATACTAGTTCTATGAATCAGATGTTGTGGTTTAATCACTTTAAAGAAACCTTGCATATAAAATGAGGTTAAGTGCATGGTAAGTGTTTACTAATATGTATTCACATTGCTTCAGTTTCTTTATCTCTAAAATAAAGATAATTTTATCTATCTCCAATATTTGTAACTAGATTTAAATATTTAAACTAGATTGTATCTGATGTTTAGATATGGTAAGTAATAGTGGCTATTTCATATTAAAGTTTTGATTATTTCAAGTTTTTGCTTTTCAATCCTGATTCTTATAAATATAACTGATTCACCTATTAAAAAAACAGGTGACAGAGGCATAGCAGGTATTAGCTTTGGCACTCTTTTTCAAGGGTTCCCCAGGGTCATCTCCTGCTGGCACCTTGTTTCCTATTTAGTGGGCTCTTATCACTTTATGTTTACCTCAAATTTTTATATTATTTTTCCTTATTATCTCCTTGGTCCCGCAGAAGGAGGTACTATTTAGACCCCTTTTATCTGGGCTTTAAACTCTTCTTCACAAATTATCATGAACATTCCTTAGTCCTGTTCTTACCTCTCTGTCCTCATAAAACTGTAAAGAGCCCAGCAGAGTTCCTGACTCGTGGGAAAAACTGAATAACATAATAGAGGCAATTCTCTTACCACCCTATCAAGTGTAAAGTTAGATATATTTCTTATAGTGGCCCACAGTAACTATTGTTATATGACCTTGTATGGGACATAAAAATCATCCTAAGATACAATTTTCAGAAACATCATCTTCCATATTGAATCACAGAGTTAGTACAATAAAAACATATTTTCCTGGTAGAAAATGTTTATTCAGTAGAACAGTATGCAAAACCCTGTGCTAGTAGCCAAGAGGAATAGAGAAAAAAGGAAGATACTATCCTGCATAAAAATACACAGCAGTGCATTGGAGAAAGAAGACGTGTCTGTAGACATAATAGGTGTCATGATAAAATTGACAAATTTGTTACCAATCTTGGAAGATGAAAACCACTAATATGCAACTGGAAATCATGGAGCCCTTCAAGATAGCATTGTCATTTTAGCAGGGTTTAGAAGGTATTGTAGGATTTCAGTATCATCAGTGTGATCACAAGGCTTGAGAAATGCTCTGAATAATTAGAAAGTGAGAGTGCCACTGTGATTTTCTTAACTTTTGATCCATTTCCCTAAGAATTTTCAAAGACCTACCCCTAGCTGTTTAAGAAACCATGCAAATGAAATTGTTTCATTATAATTATAATTCTGACTTTTTACTTTTTTTCATGTAGCCACAGGATTACATGTAAATTTTATATGTAAGGTCAGTACTCTCTTTTTCATATTTGAACTGAGATGTTCATGGTTTAGTATTCCACCTTTTCTTTATATTCTTAATATATGGTTCACAGAAATAGTCAATGAATATTTAGGGGATAAATGAACAAATGAATCATTCTATGAACAAATGTTATAATTATAAATCAAAGCACTAAATTTTTAAGACTTTTTTTTAGAGCAGACTTAGGTTTACAACAAAATTGAGAGGAAATGTGCAATAGCGAAGCCACAAAAGACTTCATCAAAGAAGTAGAACCTGGTATGGTTCTTAAAGAATTATTTATATTTTGTCTTGCAAGGGAATGACCATTTCATGAAGGAAAAAGAAAAATCTAGGTCACAGAATGCCTTGCTAATGTAGAGTTGTTCCTCTTTTCCCTTGCCATATATGTTCCTTCCTTCTCCCAAATTTCTGTTTCTCCTGTGCTTTGGATGTCAAGATGAGAGGCCATTTAAAAGAGTGATTAGTATAAAAGGCCCAGAGCCACAGTGCCTGTTTTGAAATCACAGCTCTCTTATGAATGCCATAGGTAAATCCCACCAACTCTTTATGATTCACTGTACCTGGAGACAATAATAATACTTACTTCATAAATTTCACAAAGAGCTATATGAATTAATAAATGAAAAGCACACAGAATAATAGCTGACACATGGAAAGTACTCAGCATTAGAGAGCAAGATCAAGAGACTGCCTGTCTGTGATAGTAATTCCCTCCTTTACCTCTGGAATTTGTTATTACTCTATTTGGTACAGTGAAATGTAAAAGCATTTCACATAATTGCTGGCTAATTCCAACAAAGCTCACAGTGACAGATATGATACCTATAAGCCTCAGCCTTAAGTTCTGGTTGAAATGCTTGGCTCTATTGAAAAATGGATGGAAACTGTAGTTTAATACAATAACTACTTAACTTTCTCCAGCATCCTTATATGATGTTTTTACTCTCTTTAGTTACGTGTCACCTAAGAATGATATATCCGGATTCAAATACTCTGAAACACCTCATAAGTAATACCACATATTCATTTACCACATAAAATAAATAAAAATGAATATGCATGATGTTTTACCACAAAAAAGCCACATACTCATCGACCAACTTGCTTCTTGACATGTACATAATGCAGAAAATTGCAGTTAACAGTTGTAATAAAAACAGTAATCTCAAGATCTAAGAATCAACCTTGAGTTTACAGCACATATTAAGTAGTCAACATCTTACTAACTGTAGTTCATCTTCACTACAGAAACAATAAAATCTACTTTATGCCATATAACTTATGTTAGCCCAGAGATCACCAAAGGAAAAATTATCCATTATATTTGTCTGAGACTTTCTACTTCTAAAAAATTGTATCATATGGCAACCTCACCATTCATCAGAATAGGTGTGCATTATTACATCCATTTTGAAAACAAAGAATTAAAGACGTAAGTGAGTTAAAATACACAGACTCAAAGGAGTATAAAGTTAAATAATTGAATCTATTTCTACCACAGCAAAGTTTTTAGCCCTGTGACTAACCCATCATGGGACATCATAAATAATTATTGAATAGATTGGTTAATAGAAACATGTGGATGAGTGAATGAATGAAAATCTGTCTATATCTAGAACCTACTGTTAGATACAGGGAAAATAAATGCTTATAGTATTTACATAAAATTTTTAGCTGAAATCTGGTCCAGTAAACTTCAAGGAAATAGTAATCGATTTGTTCAAAACATAATGGGTCAAGTGGTAAAAATGGAAACAATTACATTGAATTGTGTTAAGATTGTCTAGGCCTGCTCATGGTACTGAGTCAAATCCAAGCCTGTATAGTGTCCATTGGTTCCATTTAATTACTGGGGCATACTATGTATTGAGTTGGGAAGAGAGCTGACTGGGTGAAGACAGGGTAGGGTATAATAAAAATATAATATGAGGCTGATTGGGGAAGAGAGTGAGGTGAGAGTGGACGACTGGTGGGGAGTCTGTGTGAATGAGGAGTTTTGAGATCTATAGTGTAGTCCAGGAGTGGAGCCAAAGTCAGCGGTGAGAGGACTCTGTGTCATGCTGGTTTCATGGCCTTGGTGTGATCTTGGCAATATCAGCAGCCCTGTGTGATCAGACAATTACATCAATGTTCACACTATTAAAAATTGGAAATTTTGCCTTGCCTATGGGCATCTGCTAAAAAGAATAGCTCAAAACATTAATGTAAGTGCAAGATCCATTTGTTTTAGCATATGAGTTCTATTTTTAAGAAATGTGCTTTATTAAGATAAGATAGTTAAGTCACCCTGCATCTTTAATCTCTTTAGACACAATGTTATCATATGCATTGTCCTAAGTGGGGACAGCATATGAATATAGAGAAATTGTGGTCCTTGGGCCAACAGATAATAGCCATCATTGCTTCCTGCCCAATCTGAACATTTCAAGTCTATATTTCAAAGCCAAATAGGCTTTGGGGCCAGACCAAGAGACACTCCAAACCCTGTCTCATTGGCTCTCTTCCCGATGCTACACTAGAATATGCAAAAGAAGGATCGTGGTTAAATTTTTCAATGCCAACTGGCTGATTTCACTCCTTACACAACATTCAGTACCATTGCCTATTTCATAGTGATAGGGAAGTGAAGAGTCACCAAAGATGATTGCAAATTACTCATAGGAAGATCCATTTTATCAATGTTCCTTTATTTTTAATTTAATTACTTATTCTTTTTCTTTCCCTGATATCCTAGGAAAGTTTTCCTATTGCATTAGTTAATTTCATGTATTAAACATTATCTCTTGAATGCCTTCTCTGTGTTGGGAACTATGCTAACTACTATGTATAAAGTGTGCATTGATATATGACTACACTAAATTTAAAATCAGTAATGGATTATATAAAGGAAACTATCAGAATGAAGTGATAGCTAATTGGGTTATGAAAGTGAGAATCTTGGCAAGAAAATCCAGTGACAAATCTGAAAAAATGTGTGGGTGTGTATATACCTATTACTTATGTTTATATATTTAGCACTCTCCTCCCCACATTCTACCACCCTTTGCCCAAATTCTTTCATATTTTGATCCTGTGTTAGGCAACTTGACAAGGCAAGATCAATGAGAAGAAATAGCCTGTCTGTCTTACTTCTAACACATCTCTAGTGACTGTAGTAGCTGTAGTGAAAATGGAAGTGCCTATGGCCAGGATCCTCACTTGACCCTGATACACTCACACTACACATTTGCATTGCTCACTGGCACATGCTTGCACACATGTTGGCAGTGAGTTATCATTGACTATATATAAAGAGCTCTGCCCAGTGCTCTGGGACTGTGGAGGCAGAGAGGCCCAGAGTCAGAGACAGAGACAGGCTTGCTGCATGTGGACTGCACCCAGAGGGCAGACATGATTCCAGCACTCAACCTGCTACTGTGAGAATAAAACTTGGTATAAGCCCCCTTTTACCCTTAAAGTTTCATTGTTGTTATTCAGTCTCACCGAGCACAGAGTGAACTTGCCTGGGGACAGCCCCCCTTAGGTGAGACAGTAGCTGATTCTGTTATAGGTGCTTTTATTTCTTATAAAGATTGTAAAATGTGAGGTTTCCTAAATAGCTATTCTAACAATAGACAATTTTGTTTTAAGGATAAGTATTAGTACTTGTCACACATGACTGGAAAGCATACTACTAGGTATTTGGAAGGCTCTAGTTATGGTTCTTATTCTCAAAATTCTGACCATTTACTGGAGATATTTATGAACAGGAAAAAAAAGGATTATTTGCAAGTGTGTTTCTGACTTCAGGTTTCTGGTTCTGATGTGAGGAGCTTAGAAAATTAGCACTCTCTCTGAACAACAAGTGAAAAGCTGTAAAGACTGCCAAATCAAAAACTCTTCTTGGATCCATAAGAGGGGAAGACACAGAGCAAACCATTGCCCCCATGGTTGGGGAGACAGGCAGGTGAATAGAAGCACAACGAGTCACAAGTGGAAACGATTGTGGGAACCAATGCCAGGGTGGGAAAACCTGAAATGTAATGAAAAAGTCTGAGGGTTAAAAACTAAAACTCCAGGGGGACCTAATCATAGATGTAGGGAAAATTGAGGTTCCTGTAGCCAGGATCCCCACCTGAACACAAACTACCTGATGAGGTAATTGGCCTACTGCTAGGCTAATGCTCCCACACCCTAGACAATAAGCTATTATTGATTGAGTCACTATATAATAAAGAGCCCCACCCAGTGCTCCGTGTGGAGGCAGAGATGAAGAAGGATTGCAGACTGGCATAATGTTGTTTGCAGATGTAATTCCACTGCTTGACCTATCGCTGGGAGAACAAAGCCAGGTAATAAACCCTTTTACTCCAAGAACCTTCCATTGTCATTCCTCGGTCTCGCTGAATCCACAGTAAACTTGTCTGGGGCTGAAACCCATTGGCAAGACAGATATATAACATGCTTTTAAGTTTACCTCCAAGAGCTTGACCATATTCTCACAATAAATATCACAGAAAAATGAACTCTTTTGAAATATGCCAGAGCACTTTTTTTCTTCTTAACATGGCCTGTATTCAGGACAAACTGTTTAACCAGAGCCTAACCTTCTGGGGTATTATCAGAGCCTTACTGACTGGAGAGAAGGTCAACTGCAGCTCATTCTTACCTCCTATTGTATCTGAGAAGAGTAGGATGAGGATACCTCTGAGAAATGCTTATGAAGTTCTAAGTCCAGAGACATAGCCTCACTAGAAGACTGATATATAATCACAGGCTATAGAAATTTCCCCATCTCCCATACCCTTCCACTACATTACTAAAGGCCTATTTATAGCAGTTCTTTTTATGTGGTACCTCCTGCCCAGCTATTAGAAAAACTAAGCACACTAAAAAGCATAAAACACAATTTGAAGAAACAGAACATGTATCAGAACCAGATATGGCAGGAATATTGAAGTTATCAGACTGAGGATTTAAAACAGCTATGGTTAATATGCCAATGGCTGCAATGGATAAAGTATGCATGGAGAAATGGGCAGTATAAAGAGAGAGAAAGAAGTCCTAAGAAAGAACCAAAAGTTACACATGAGAAATAATGTGTCAGAGATGAAGAATACCTTTGCTAGACTTATTAATAGACTGGACATGGCTGAGAGAAGAAGCTCTGAATTAGAGAAAATACTAATAGAATACAGGAAAACTGAAAAGCAAACAGAACACTAAGTTTGAAGAAAAACAAACAGAATTTTGAAGGACTGTGGGACAACTACAGAAGGTGTAATGCATAATGGGAATACTAGAAAAAGAAAGAGAGAAAGTTAACAGAGTGAATATTTGAAACAAAAATGAGAGTTTTCCAAAATTAATGTCAGACATCAAACCACAGATCCAGGAAGCTCAGAGAACACCAAGCATGATACAGTCCAAAAACCATACTTACACATTTCCTTTTTGAACTATAGAAAACCAAAGATAAAGACAATTCCTGAGAGAAGCCAGAGGAAAAAACCACCTTACTTGTAGAGGAACAGAGATAAGAACAGAGATAAGAATTATATCCAAGTTTTCAGAAGCCATACCTGGAAGAAGAAAGTGGAGTGAAACATTTAGAGTTGAGAGAAAAAAACCTGCCAACCTAAAATCAAAAGTGAAGAAAAAATAAAAACATTCTCAGAAAAACAAAATTTGAGAGATTTTTGTGGCCAGTAGACCTGCCTTACAAAAAGTGTTAAAAGAAGTTATTTAGAGAGAAGGAAAATAAAATAGATCAGAAACACAGATCTATTTAAAGAAGAGTTAAAGAAGGAATAAGCAAAAGTAAAAGAGAAACTTATATTTTCTTATCTGTAGTTGATCTAACAGATAACTTTGTCCAAAATAATATCAGTAAAGTAATTATGTATGTGTATGTTTATGTATGCTTATATGTAAGTGAAATAAATGATAGCAATGATACAAGGAATGAGAGGATTATTTTGTTATTATAAGGTATTCACATTACCTGTGAAGCAGTATAGTATTATTTGAAAGCACAGTTGGGTTATTTGTAAATGTATATTTCAAACTGTAAGGCAACCACTAAAATAAAGTGAAGAAAGCAAAAGCCTAACTGATATGAAAAGACTAGAAAATGAAATCAAAATTCTCACCTAAAGCCACAAAAAGCATAAAAATGTAGAAGCCAAATATAGGATCACAGAAGAGGGCAAAAACTTGAAAACAGTAATAAATATGGTACATATTAATCCTATCCTACTATGTTAATAACCACTTTGAATATCAGTAATATGAATGTGCCAATTGAAAGAGAAAATGCCCAAGCTGATTAAAAAACAAGACCCAGCTATTTGTTTTCTATACTTTAAATATAAAGATACATATAGATTAAAAATAAATGGATGGAAAAACTATCCTGTGCTAACACTAATGAGGAATAGCTACATTTCAGATGTAGTGGACTTCAAAGCAAGGAAAGTAATTAGGAATAAAAAATGATATTATATAATGATAAAAGAGTCAATTTTCCAAGAGGGCATAGCAATCCTTATCATGTAAGTGCTTAACAAAAGAACTTAAAAAAAAAGTGAGGCAAAATTTGATAGAAATGCAAGGAGAAATATATGAATCCACTACCATGGTTGAAGAATTTTACACCCTTTTGTCAGAAATGGACAAATATATTGGGCTTAAAATAAGTAAGAACATAGGTGAACTGAACAACACTATAAAAGAACTGGATATAATTGACATCTATACACTACTTCATTGAACAGCAGCAGAATATACATTCTTCTCAAGTGTACATGGAATATTCACTAAAATGGACTACATTCTGGCCAAAAAAACATATCTTAACAAATTCAAAAGAATAGAAATCCTACAATGGCTGATTTCAGAGAACAGAATTAACTAGAAATTAAAAAGAGAACAATAATCGGAAAATCCAAAACTAAGTGGAGATTAACGAATACTATTCTAAATAACATATGGGTCAAATAACAAACCTCAAGAGAACTTTAAAAATATTTTGGGCTAAATAAAAATAAAATAGCAACTTATAAAAATATGTGGGATACAGCAAATACAGCAAAAACAGTGCTTAGAGGAAATTTATAGCATTGAATATATATATTAGAAAAAAAGAATGACCTAAAACCAATCATCTAAGTTTCCATATTAGAAAACTAAAAGAACAAATTAAGTCCAAAGTAAGTAGAATAAAAGAAAGGAATTAGAGCAAAAATCAGTAGAGTCAAAAACAGAACATTAAAGAGAAGATGAATGAAATCAAAAGCTGGTTCTTGAAAAAGATCAATAAAATTGATAAGCCTATATCCAGACTAATGAAAGAAGATGACACAGGTTACTAATATCAAAAATGAAAGAGGGAACCTCACTACAGATCTCATGGACATTGAAAAGACAGTAAATACTATGAATTCCATGCCTACAAATTTAATAACCTACATGAAATGGACCAAATCTTTGAAAGACACAATCTGCCAAAAATCATACAGGAAGAAATAGACAATCCTAATAGGCCTATATATATTAAAGAAACCGAATCAGAAATGAATAACCTTCCAAAACAGAAAACCTACCAGGTCCAGATGGGTTCATTGGTAAATTCTACCAAACATTTAAGGAGGAAATTATAATAATTCCCTGTACTCTTTTTCAGATGGGAGAGGAAAGGGAATGCTTCGTAATGCAGTGTATAAGGCCAGCATCACCCAATACCAAATCCAGATAAAGACATTGGGACAAAATAAAATTACAAAGAAGTCTTAAAACTCACCAATAAGAAAAAGAAAAGCAATTTAAAAAATGGGACAAAGATTTTAATAGACATCTGACCAAAGAAGGTGTACAGATGGTAAATAAACAATATGAAAAAATGTGCTACATCTGGTATCATCAGGAAATGCAAGTTAAACAAAACTGAGATACCATACCATTTCATACCTAGTAGAATGTTGGTGAGGTTGTGAAGCAACAGGCACTCTCAGGCATTGCTGGTGAGAACGCAGAATGTTACAGCCACTTTTGAAGATACTTTGGCAGTTCTTTTACATAACTAAATATACTCTTTACCGTGCTACCCAGCAGTTTTGCTTCTGGTATCTATCCAAAAAATTTGAAAATATATGTACACACAAAAACCTGCACATGTATGTTTATGGCAGCTGTATTCATGATTACCAAAACTTGGAAGCAACCAAGATGTCCTTCAGTAGACGAATGGATAAATAAATTTTGGTGTATCCAGACATTGGAATCTTACTCAGTGCTAGAAAGAAACAAGCCGTCAAGCCATTTAAAAACATGGAGAAGCCTAATGTATATTACTAAGTTAAAGAAGCCAACCTGAAAGGCCACATGCTATATGAGACCAACTATATGACATTCTGAAAAAGATAAAACCATAGGAACAGTAGAAATATCAGTGGTTGCCAGGGGTGAGGAAGGGGTGTGGAGTAACACAAAGGATTTTTAAGACACTGCTCTGTGTGAAACTATAGTGATAAGTATATGTCATTATACATTTGTCCAAATCCATAGAATCTACACCAAGAGTGAACTATAATGCAGACTATAGAGTTTGGGTAATATGACATATGAGTGTAGGTTCACCCATTGTAACTAAAACTCTCAGGGGAAAATTATGGGGCAAAATACCTTTGAAACTGAAATCAGTCAAAGGGAGAAATAAAGTGGGAGAAACCCATTTATTGCGTACAAGCAGTTGTCCACTTCTGCTCGCCCGAGTCTTGCCACCCGGCTGCACAAGAAGGGGCCCTACCCAACCCCTCCAGTCCGGATATTCCCTTGCTTGCCCTTGTAATAACCTACTAATATGGAGATGGACTACTTCTCTCCACATGTTGGAAACACCTATTGATACGGAGATGCACTAAGGCCAGGCAAGAGAGTCTGAAAATATTGCAGTTTCACCCACAGTAAAAAATGTACCACGCTGGTGGGGATTGTTGATAATGAGGTAGACTACACATATGTTGGAACAGAGGTATATGAGATATCTCTGTACCTTCATTTTGCTGTGAACCTAAAAGCAGAACATGGTCAAAAAGTGTCTTAAAAAGAAGTATATTCCTGGTGCAGTCAATAAAGGGCAGAGGGTTTTTTTTTTTTTGGATGTTCTGTAGTTCTTCAAATATAAACAGCCTGAATTGTTCTTCACTTATCCAATGGGTGACTTGAAGCATCAACATCTCCAGTGTTCCCAGACTTGTCCACAGGTCTAAGAGGGACTAAGGCCTTCCTCTATGTCTCTCTTGGTCTCCAAATGAATATAACATCTCAGAATAGATGTGAAGTACTGTCATCTTTGCATTAGCATCCATATCCATACCTCAAATTGACCTCGTTCTATCTAAATATTGATTTTTTCCTCTAAGGTGTTTGTTCCATTTCATAATAATTTCTAAATTTTTAGCCTTGTATGGAATATCAAGGTTTTCATGGATGTCTACATCAGTTCAGGCTACCTTGTTGCTTAAACAAGAAATCCACCATATGAATCTGAATCTTAAATTCTTTAAATATAATAATGCTAGTTTCACAACATTTGAAAATATGAACTTAATTGTTGGGTATTCAAAGGCACAGGATATTGTGATATTTGTGCAGATTTGAAGTGTTAATATTATTCACTATCATATTAAGATTACCTAATCTCAAGAATCACAGGTAATGTGAGACAAGAAAGAAAAGTATTTGATCGGAGCCAAAAAAAAAAATACAGTAAAGAAAAATTTAGTGAATCTACTCAGTTGATTTGATTTGAGTTTGTTACTGATTGATTATTGATTGAGATTGATTTAAGTACATTGTGGAGGAGAGTTTATAAATAAGGGAAGCTGAAGCTCACAGAAAGATGACAGGTTTCTAAAGTGGATTTTTTCCACTCCAGGGTGAGACTAAATTATGTTCCTTTGAGTGTAAACTTTGCAGTTGAAATCGTTATGTCAGTGCATGAGAAACAAGTCAAGTATTTCTCTGACTACTGGGCCTTCTAAGTATCCCAGGAAAATCATCACACTCCTGGAAACAGGCCACATAAGAAATAAAATGTTATTTATATGAATGTATAAATTAATTACTATTGAACTCCAATACATAATACCTCAGGTGAGAATTGAGGACAGAGAGTGTGGAAATAGATAAATAATAGCCAAATCCATTTGTATAGAACTTGATGCCTCTTTGGTTTGTCATTTTTTTTTTAGATTGAAAGCTCTGAAGGAGACTACACAACTCTACTTCACATTATTTTTCACTATCAACCTTTCCCTATGTATCTATCACCTTAATCTTTCTCAGATGTTACTTTAACCCAGTAAAAGTCACTCTAGTGTTTCAGATGAAGTGGCAAACCAAAAGGTACATTTTACTCTTGCTTAGAAAAGTAAAATCAAGTAATGCATTGCTTTGACAGTTTATTCTATATGTTTCTCAAAGTGGGACAAACAAGGATTTTGTATTCATTGAAAGATTAGGAAGACTATGGGAGATTATAGCAACATGGTTTGCAAAGACTCTAGAGTTACTAGGAGAATGTTGGAAGGCAACTTGCCTTCTGTAGTGAATCTGCAGAATCACTGGGACAGTGCTGAGTGTTAAAAAAAGAATTACAGAGTAGATTAAAGAAAATGTATCTTGTTACTTTCAAACACAACTTGTATACTGGAGATGGGAAAATAGTTGTCCTTAGATGGTTAAGCAGTTTCATTACAAATGTATTTCCTTTATTTGTTTAGTTATGCCAGTGATTCTCAACCCTCCTGAACATAGAATCAGCTGTAATTAGAGATATGATAGCATTCCCCCACACTAGAGCTGCTAAATCAGAATCCCTGGGGTAATGTTCCAGACATCAATATTTTAAAAGAGCTTCCAGGATGCTTTTCACATATGTTAAGTTTGAGAACCACTGAGGTAAGCAAAGCTTCCTCCTGACCCCCATCATTCTCCTACTTACAGTAGAGCAAAGAGGAATTTCAGTGTTGCTATTGTTTTAACTATCAGAAACTTCAATTTCTAAAGGCCAAATTTAAAAAGGCTTTGGAATAATGATAATACAAAAATATTTACAAGAGAAATGCTTTTGGTTTCCTAGAGTATTTCTTAAAGACTCACCTTCCAATCTCTTGACAGAATCATTGGTATGTGGGGTTAAAATGAAGATTTACACACCCCATTCCAATTTCTAACTTAAAAACACATCAGAGTAAGCGATAGGACTAACTGAATTCCATTGGTGCAACTGTCAATAATGTGTTCATACCTTATTTCCATTTCTTCTGTGCTAGGAAAATTAGAAATAGGGAAGATTAATATTAGAGCATTATAATACCACTAAAATGTCAAAGATAAGGGGCAAAATAAAAATTCAGTTATCATATTTTAATCTATTAATAGTCAATTAGTGTGAACTATACAAAATTAATAGTATGTGTAATTAATAGTAATACATGTAATTTCACCATGAAATCTTGAAAAATCTTGCTCATTGAGTGAACTTCAAAAACATGTTGCCATTTTATCTTATTACTCTATTAGACTTTGCTATCTTTTGAAAGACATATAGCAACTAAATTCATGTTTGGACCTCAGACTCTTTTTCTTTCTTATCTGAAATTGTCTATGAGATTTTGTAAAATTGTCTTTAAAATTATATAACTCATCCAAATAGTAAGCTTCTACTACAGAATGGTTAGTGACTATCTCTGAAATGTATTCATTGTCCTTTCATACATGTGTTTGCTTGCTGCTTGCCATAGTCTGTACACTCTATACACAGTCTGTAAACAATGTATCACATATATTGTGATCAGTGCTGAGATTGTCATGGAAAGTAAAACAGACAAGGTCACTAGTATCTTTAATGAGTATTTTTTAAAATGTTAAACAGAAAAGTGACACATATTGGTGTGTGTCATCAAAATAAAAGAAACATCATGTTAGGATAGAGACTATGTCAGCAAGAACCCACTTTAAATATGGTGGTCAGGCAGGGTAGGCAGCTCTAAGGAGATGACACTTACACTGAGACCTGAAGCCTAACGAGGAGCTGGGCAAGAGTAGAAGTCAGTAGGCAATTGGATATAAGGGTCTGGTATACAGAGGGGTCCGTGCTGGAGTTATAAATGTGTAAGAAATTTGTATATGGGAGGATGGGGAAGTTGAGACTGGAAGTGTGGAAAAGACAACTTTGTGAGTGATAGATTAGGAAAAAGAAAGGGCAGAGCTTTCAGGACCTGCTGTGTTTAAAAGTTAGCAGAAGGAAGAAATATAGAGTAGGGAGATCAGAAGACCACAGGATCTAAGGAACCTGATAAAAGCACAGTTCACAGAGAATGGACAACAATGGTATATTGCTTCTGAGAGTCTATATGTGTTATATTCTCATTATCTGTGTTAAAATAAGAAGGTCATTGGTGACCTAGGAGAGAACTCTTTTAGTGAAATGTATACTTTCAGTTCACATTTTTGAAAAGCAAAATCTCCCTTGCCTAATTAATAACACCTAATCATTATATTTGTTTACCAGTTCTACAAACTGAAGATATTCCAGTGCATTATGATGTTTGGTGTTTAAAAATTTTTGAAGAGAGTATATATTTAAAAATCATTTGAAAATATTCAACTCTGAATCAAGGCAAGTATATGTTGCCTACTGAATCAAGCTCTTAATCTTCTCCCAAATTGCTTTTCCAACAGTCTTCTCATCTCAGTTAAAAAACTTCAACCTGAACAATGAGTTAACACACTGGAGTTTGATTAGATTGCCCTCTTTATATATATATATGTATTTTTTTTTCTTTCAGCTTTCTGCTCCACTTTAGAATGTAATCTCCATTGGAGCAAGAATTTTTGAGTATTTAGCTTTAATGCTTACAATGTATAACATAGTAAGCAGTCAATAACCATTCAAGTTCAACAAATGAAATTGCTTCTAAAGAGCAATTAAAGTATGTGAAACATCATTTTGATGCAATGCCTTTGTCTGATTTCAACCTTTCTAAACAAGAGTTTAAGTTTGTTAATACATAGAAAGATGCCATAAAATGGCTTTGATTAGCACTGGGAAATAGAATAGAATTGAAGAAAGCTTCTACCACTTATAAAGTCACTTCTTCCAAGTCTTAGTACAACTACCTTAATCCAGATAACCCCTGCCCTATGCGTTTTCTGAAGCCCCATTGCCTTTGTATGGTACAGAATGGAGTTGATTAACTCCTTGTTCTCTTAGAATGTATGTAAAATGCAATTCAGTCCCATTTAGACTTTGTAAGATCCTTAAACAAGAGACTGTCAGCACTTAATTTTTTTTACATTGATTATGACTAGTCAAGAGTTGGCAGATGATAGTGAATAACTGATAGACAAACTAAAAAGGTTGATTATAGAAATAATTAGACTAATCTTAAACAGAGAATTCTGAAGACAGTCTCCAGGAAGTGTCTGTTTTCCTAGCCTCAGCCAATTCAGACTGAAGCCTTGATCTATGGCCAAAAGACTGGCTCTTTTCATCTACCTCTTACCATACGGTCTGACAGGGTTTCTTGGAGTATGGTATGAAAAGAAACCTAGATTTTTATTAAAAACACAGATTCATGGTCCATAACCAATATCTACTGAATCAGAATCTCTTAAGATATGGACCAAGAACTTCCAGTTTTGATTACTAAACCAGATTATTTTTTATACCCTGAAGATTAAGTACCATGTTGCTCAATAATTATAGCCAAGATCTGGAGTTTACCTTTCTCATTTCCTCCAGATTATATGGTACACTTTTCTCTTTCTAGTGTGCTGAAATATAAAGTTATTATCTAATATTTTTAACCAAAGGTCTTTTATAAAAAGTTGGTGTATAATTTTTTCAAAAGTTTGATCCCAGTTGCTAAACCATATTTTTTTTTGACTCAACCTCAATCACTGTCTTAATGGCCATTTTGTACCTGGTGTATGAAGTCTATAGGAGAAAATAACTCTCTGTTGTAAGGTGACAAATATGTGAAGGCTGTAGTCTTGGTTACCCAAACTTTATCAGAGGTGTATTTTAGCATTTCTGAAGTATTCATATCAGCCACCCAAATGACTTGTGGCAATACTGTGGTAAAATTGCTCTTACACTTGCTGGAAAAGAGAAGAAATAAAGTCAACTATTAGCTGAACTTGGAAAAGGGTAGGTTCATCTTCTTTCATTTGCAGAATGTTGAGTTCACAAGCACTTTAGGAGCTAGGCACATAGAAAAGAGTTGGTTTTCAGTAAATCACCTTTGACACTAGAATTTTAGGTGGAAAACGATGAAATGGTTTTTGCTGAATAACTTCCTTTCTGTTGATCTTGTCTGGTTTCCAGAGGCCCACTTATTAGAGAAAAAGAACAGATTAGGTGGATGTGGCACACTGGGCACTTATAGTTACATGTTTCTTTAAACAAGAACAATTAAATGTAAATTCTGCTCATTAAATAGCGCTCTTGATTGTTAAGGAATTAACAATACAAAATAAGCAAAATAAATTCACAAAGCAAAAGGACAAAAAAGACAAAAACAAAAAAAGAATTTCATGGACCTGTTTTTAATGTGCATTTCATCAATGCTATAGAATCACTAGTATAGGGTAACTAACAATGTTAAATTTGTCTTGAAAATAACAGTCAAAATGTGCCTGTTGGCCATCTGAATTTCTTTTTTAGAGAAGTGTCTATTCATGTCCTGTGCCCATTTCTTAATTGGGTTATTTGCTTTTTGTTTGTTAAGGTGTGTGAGTTCTTTGTATATTTTGGATGTCAACCCCTTATCAGATACATCATTTATGAATATATTTTCCCATATTGTGGGATGTCTTTTTGTTCTACTGATGGTGTCCTTTGCTGTACAGAAGCTTTTCAACTTGATATAGTCCCATTTGTTCATTTTTGCTTTTGTTTCCCTTGCCTGGGGGGATATGTTCATGAAGAAGTCACTCATGTTTATGTCCAAGAGATTTTTGCCTATGTTTTTTTCTAAGAGTTTTATGGTTTCATGATTTACATTCAGGTCTTTGATCCACCTTGAGTTTACCTTTGTGTATGGGGTTAGACAGTAGTCCAGTTTCATTCTCTTACATCCAAAACACAAACAACAACAAATGTTGGCAAGGATGTGGAGAGAGGGGAACCCTCCTACATTGCTGGTGGGAATGCAAATTAGTTCAACCATTGTGGAAAGCAGTATGGAGGTTCCTCAAAAAACTCAAAATAGAAATACCATATGACCCAGGAATCCCACTCCTAGGAATTTACCCCAAGAATGCAGCAGCCCAGTTTCAAAAAGACAGATGCACCCCTATGTTTATTGCAGCACTATTTACAATAGCCAAGAAATGGAAGCAACCTAAGTGCCCATCAGTAGATGAATGGATAAATAAGTGGTACATATACACAATGGAATATTACGCAGCCATAAGAAAAAAACAAATCCTACCATTTGCAACAACATGGATGCAGCTGGAGGGTATTATGCTCAGTGAAATAAGCCAGGCTGAAAAAGACAAGTACCAAATGATCTCACTCATATGTGGAGTATAGAACAAAGAAAAAAAAAAAAGAAACTGAAGGAACAAAACAGCAGCAGACTCACAGAACCCAAGAACGGACTAATAGTTACCAAAGGGAAAGGGACTGGGGAACAAGGGTGGGAAGGGAGGGATAAGGGGGTAAAAGGGGCATTACGATTGGCAGACATAGGGTGGGGGGGCACGAGGGGACTGTACAGCTCAGAGAAGACAAGTAGTGATTCTCATCTCACTACACTGATGGACAGTGACTGTAATAGGGTTGGTGGGGGGGACCTGATGAAGGGGGTAGTTTAATCATCACAATATTGCTCATGTAATTGTAGGTTAATGATACTAAAATAAAATAAATCGTAAAAAAAAAATAACAGTAAAAATGATTTGTTAAAAGTGGTTTCTAATATATTTTTAAACTTGAATCTTGCAGAGAAAGAATCTTACAACATCAGAGGCTTTGGAAATACATTTTAAATTTCTTGCAAGAGTGATTTTTCAAAATTCGAAACTGATAATCACACTCTTAATTTTCAGGGATTTCATACTACCATTGGGAAAAATATCAGGCACTTCATACAGCATAAACTATAATTTAAAATGGCCTTTTTCAGCTTTTCTGTCTCCTCTCTTCCTCCACTTTGATGAACTCATAGAGTCTCACCACATGCCATTTTCATAATTTCGGAATATGCTGTCATCGACAAACCTCTGTCCTTAACGTGGTATTTCTACTCCTTTTAATGTCCTTCTGTCTACGAAGATATCATTAACTTGGAATACTCAGCTCAAATGATACCACTCATGAGAATTCTGAGGCAGAGTTAATCACTTCTGTGTTCTCCTATCTCTTGGCCTGTGTGTAATGTGTGTAATATGACCCTCCTCACATTTATGTACCTGGTTCTTCAAATAAACTTTGAGTCCGTCAGTTCTGGGCCAAATCTTAAGTTTATTCATATTCATGGTGCTTAGAAAAGTGCCTATCACAAATGTATTCATTAATATTTCAGTGATTAATAAATGAATAAATGAATAAATAGAATGAAATGAATTGAAAATTTTCTTAAATCTAGGTTTGATATTTATGCTTAGCATTTTTTTGTGTGTCCTTCAATCCAGGTTAAATCCTCTCTCAAAAATACATAGGATGATAACCCTCTGTCGGCCTTGTAATTATTTTGAGATTCCCTAATCATGATGAGCCAGGCCAAAAGACTTGGAAGTCTTCATTCAGTTCCAATTCCCATGTGTATGAGTATATATGAAAGGATGGATCTGAGTGGAATTTTTGTACATGTGCAAGACCTAGTGTTGATTTGTTTCTGAAGCACTAATATAGTTAGGGAACACTTCCAAATTGCTAAATAATTTCAGAATATTTTTTCTTGTGGAGACAAAATCTGCTGTACCGATATCACAGAGGTCATAAAAACAACAGCATATACTACCTACAGAAAGACTTTATAATGTAGAAAGCAAACCCCAAGCTTTGAGTATTGCCCTTGTTCTACCATGGGAAATGGAAGAAAGATGGGAGAAGAGAAAGTATCTCTACTTTTAATATTTCTCCATATTTCCTTTTTTTGTTTTTTGAATCTGCCTCTTCTCTGAAAACACTAAATATTTACTGTTTTAACTTAATGAAACTCAAACAGATGTGTGGCATAATCTCATTGTCAGTTCATGAAAAATAAGGAGTTAGTGCCACAGGGTCCGTCATTGGTGGAGTTCAAAGCCCCTACCCAGTCGCATGTAGGTACAGTGGAGGTGCTTCCTGACTGCAAGTAGTTCTTTGACTCCAAAGAGAAACAATATTTTAGCTTAATTTGGTCTAATAATTGTGAGTCTAGCAGCTTTATATCTATGGATGTATTTATATTTGTCTCAAACTCAAAGTTTATTTGGTTAAGTCCATCATTATGTTAATTTTTTTTAATGAGACAATGTGTGGGAAATTTCTGAGTTCTAGTCTTTAGTGATTTACTGCAAGTATACCACTTGTTGAAATTAAATTTGATATTTATTGTTTCTCTTGACACATCACAGAAAAATGTAGGAAATATTCAGATTGGCTTGTTTCTGGGATTTCTCATTTCTCAAACACAATATCAGAAAAGTCCAATTGTTACAGATAAAATTCTAATCAATGTCAGCTAATATTCTCTAGAACATCGTCTTATTTGCATTGAAAGCTTGCTTGGATTTGCAATGTGTGCATATTTTTATTCTTTCAGTGCCAGCAAAATATTTATAAACTGTGGTCTTAATCTCTTTGAAAACGTTTCACACGTAATATTAAAAATAACCTGAATGGTATAAAGTGATGAGTGTAGGATGACGAAGCAGAATAATGTTTCTCTATATATGAAATGTAGCTGCTTTAAATAAGAACTCTTAGCTGGTGAGACTTCAGAGTTGGGTGATTTTAACATCAATAATATAATGTGTTTAAATGAGGACTGTGACAAAATCACATCCTTAATCTTTTTCTCTGTTGATTTTCTTAGTACCATTCTCGTGATGTTAGGAACATTAAATAAAAAGTGATATTAAAGTACAGCAGAAGTGGGACAGGTGTAGTCTTAAGGAACCAAACCCCATCACAAGATTAACTGGGAAATCTATGCTGTTAAGCAGGGACTGTGCTGTTCCTCCACTGCAGCCAACAATCTTTTCTCATAGCTGATGGTCCAGGTTAGAAAATACATGTTTTTGCTTGACAGAGATGACGATACCTAAAATTCTGTAGATAACATTTCAGTGCCTAATTTCTAAACTGTTGAAATAGAGCTGAAAATTTCCAGGTTAATTCCTCCCTTCCTCTCCTCCCTCCCTTCCTCCCTCCCTCCCTTCCTCCCTCCCTCCCTCCTTCCCTCCTTCCTTCCTTCCTCCCTCCCTCCCTCCCTCCCTCCCTTCCTTCCTCCTTCCCTCTCTCCCTTTTTTTCTTCCTTCACATATTTAATAGATTATATGAAACTCAGCAACAGTCCTTCCAAAACCATAAGGGAAATAAAACAGCTTAAGGATTATCCAGTCCTATACCTTCACTTGGCCTAAACGGTGTCTGTGAATCAATGGAATTGCCCATTATAATACTGCCACTTTGTTGCTGAGGCTGAGAATAAATGTATTCACTTTTAGTCTATATCTTCTCTAGGTTATTGAACAGTTGTGTTAGTATGTGAGACAGGGAGATCTTCTTCATGTTTTCATTTAGAGGATTGGTTTATCTCTCCCTCAGAGGAGGAATAAGATCTCTTCCAGGATTGAAAATTTTCCAAATTACACATTCTAAAATTAGAGGCACATCCGTATCCCCTTGCACATTCAGGTTAAGATGAAAACATAAACAGGCTACTTGGCTGGTGGTACTGTGCTTTGAGAAAGTGAGGGTTTCTTTTTTGCATTATAACATTGATGTTACACTTTATTTCATACTTGTTAGGTGTCAGTTCCTCTGAAAAATTGAAGAAAGGTGTGAATACCTGCCTTGAAAAGCTCACAGTCAAATCCAGCAGAAAAAGCATAAAGTGTTTTGTTATACTGTGTTTTGCTGGGAAAAAAAGAAGAAATGATTAAAGATAGAGTATTTGTATTCTTATGAAGGAGAGGTAACTCTTGAGAAGTTAGGGCTGAGAAAAAGTCTGACTAGGGAGATATTTCTGTTTAAATCCTTTTCGGATTCTCTTCTTCATTGCCCATAATCCTCCTGGGTCCTCCAGGGTTGTTATAACTGAATTGGCTTGGATTTGTCACAAGTCAAATCTTCCCAGCCAGGCAAAACCTATCATCAGATACCCATTAGTCCAGCAGGATCTAATCTTTATCCTTCATTTATCCCTTCTCTGCCTCCCCGTTTTGTGTGTGTGCATCAGCGTTTGACTTCAATGTTCACAATGCAAGTTCTCACTAGAAACAGGCAGATGTGAATGAAATGTCTCGTTTGCATCTTTCATTTGTTTATATCCACAGGTCCGGAGAAGATTCAATAAAAGATAGCCAGCCATAACATTCCTAATAATCGTTATTCTTCTAAGGAAAAGGAAATGGCATTGTTTTTATATTTATTGCTATCATTTCCCCCAGGTTATTTCTAGGCCAAGAAGATTTTTACCATTACTAGCCTGATTTTGAAAATACTATTTATTCCTCAAAATATTTATTTTTTAATTTAAAGTTATATGGTACAATTAATAATAGTCCAGGTCATTGGGAAAATAGAAGATGCCTCTTTCCTTACAATTCCATTTACATCTTCTTCCCTTTCCCTCATTTATCTATAGACCTTCAATAAGGTTTTTGAGAAGGCAGGAGTGTGCTCTCCACTAGCTCCACAGTAGACCACAGGAGGAGGTGTAGGTGGTGCAATGGGAGCAGGGGAGAGAAAATAGGAATGACATCCTTGTAAACTTTCAGAAATACAATGTTAAATTCATCCTAGGTAACAATATGTGCGAAGTGTGATGAGAACCCAACCCACGATGCTTATTCATCATTATTACATAATAATATGTAATATTAATATATAATCATAATAATATGTAATATCCTCAGTTGAAGAGCTAATATGGTCAAATACATATATAAATATTTCTGCCTTTGGGAAAGCGATGCTCAAACCTAAAGTTCCTAGTGAGTTAGCTGAATCTTCCACTCCAAAATGAATCCACTTCTCCTGTAGTTACACCCTAGGAAGGAACTTTTTCCATCAGCTCAAGGCCACCAGAGTGGGAGAAATAAATGATAGACATCTTTATATCTAACAGTGTCCATCCAGCCATACTTTAGAAAGATGCCTGCCCAGCTTTGATTAAAAGCAGCTTCTTAAATACTCTCACTTTGAAGCTGTATAACTCATAATCCAGGATCCCAGGAACTTCATTCTTTATCTACTGAATTCAGAACTTCCTGGACGAGTAAAACTCCATGAGATCAAAAATAACAAGCACCTTTAATCTGGAATGAGAGTATTGTCTTTTTCTTATTGCCATGAATGTATTTAAGGGGTTTTCTTTTTATATTACAGTAAAAATGCTCTGATAACCCATAGCCATGATGTAAGTCTCTTGTATTTATTGTTTCCTTCCATTGCTGTCACCTCTAGTGATCTAGTTCATGGTCAGATCATCAGTCATGTGGTTTAGGGGCCCTGATCGCCATCTGCTCCCTTAGCTTCTGATTATTTATCATACACCCATCTCCCCCTCCATACTACTGTTTGTCTCCTTTTAAAATTAACCTTGCGTATTAGTTGGGGTTCTCCAGAGAAACATAACTGATATTTAATACATACACAATATATATATTATATGTACATATAGTTATTTATATAAATTGAATCTCTTTGTGTGGTTCTTATGTTTATGGAGGCTGGCAAGGGCAAAATCTGCAGAGATGACGTCTCGGTCTGTAGTACCACAAAGAATTGTTGTCCTAGTTTTAAGGCCATCCAGAAGAACAACTCTTTTATTTGGGAGAGGGTCAACCTTTTTTTCTATTTAGGCCTGTAACCTATTGGATGGATGAGACCATCCACTTTATAGAGGGCTGAGAACTATTGGCTAAGAACTACTATGGTTTATTATGCAGCTAATTGTCCCTCCCCATTCAGCTGTGAACAAAGGCACTTTCTTTCAAAGACATATGCATATGCTTTTCAGTATCTAATGCATTCCATGGAACACCCTTATAGGCTTTAAGAAACTTCTTTGAAAATTTAATATGAGTAATATATGTGTATATAATTATATAAAGGCAAAGCAGCTTTGTCTTTATGTAATCATCAGGAATTTTGGCTCAAATTTCTTTAGGCAGAGGTTGGAGTGGGGCTGAAAGAGTGCTGTGATTCTAAATGATCTGTTAGTTCATTTGCTTGTTCATGCTAAGATTTAAATCCAAAAGAGGTAAGAGACACATGAGTTAAATGATTCCCTTTGACACTTAGCAGAAAATCATACTAGGAGTTTTTAAAAGTCTTTCATAAGTGCCAACAGCAATTAAATTTAGCATAAATGTCACACACTTGCCATGAGTTACCTTTTTGGCCTACTTAATCAGCAGCCCACGTTATGAGGTATCAAACACTCTTAAATCTAAGACCACTAACTGTTGGGTAGTAAATCTAAAGTGTGCATTTTTCAGAATACTAATAGTGGTACTTCATAATTTAATAAAGCCCTTCATACAAGGATTTTAAGAAAACTTAGAGGTAATAATTAAACTTATTTGGGCCTTAATTTCCTTTTAAAGATGTGCAAAGGAATTCATGAAATCACTGTATCTCACTGGATACTATATATGCCCAAATTATTCTTTAAAAAGTGTTATTTGCTATATTACTTAGTCTAGAAAACAATTGAGAGATTCATTGCTAGCCAACTATTTTACTTTTCTAACAAATTTTCCACACATATGATTCAAATACTTATGAATGCATCTAAAGAAAATGCTCACCATACTTCCTAGAGTGAAAGTATCCCTCTTAAGCTCCAAGTCCCAGGCACAGTATCCTTCTCATCTCCATAGTCACTCTCATTATAAGCCTTTTTAAGGTATTTCAGTTTATCTAAGGTTACAATGTTTTGTTATTGTTTCTCATTCAGATATTACTGGAGGTGTATTAAGTGCATGAGAAAATTTTTTCAAGGCCATTATTTAGTAATATTCAGCTTTGGAAATGACTACATGCTACCTTTTCTCAACTTTGCTAACATCAAGTGTACTTTCTTAAAATTCCAGGCACAGAGGTAGATGAGACTATATGAATTTTTGGATTATTTAATTTAAATACCTTCACTGTGGTTTACTAGTGGTTTAGTCTTTGAGATGACTACATGATATCATTAAGTCTCTTTCTCAGTTCCTGAAGTGGGTGAAATAATAGAACCTCCCTTATACGGGGAGGATTGAATGAAACTGAGTTAAGAGCATACCTGCAACACTAAACATTATTACCTGCTCATCTGTTGGTAGTAATAGTATATCCATTGAAGTTATCCTCCTTTTCCACACTAATGTTAGAGCAATGGACATGTCTGAGATTTAACAATGATGCTGACATAGATAAATACATCACAGCGGTGGATTCATTCAGAGCAACAAACTCTGAGACTAAACTGTCTCATTTATTTTAGTACTTTTAATGTTTATCAGAAGACATAGTATAAAGTAAAGATTAATGAATGATTATTTTTTTTAAAAGGTGATTAAAAGTTGAATGAATGAAAGAAGAAATGGTTCTGCAGTGGTCAACTTCTGATGTGCATATGAGAGGCTACTTCTTTCTCTATGAGTTTACCCCATCCATAAAGGCATTCTATCAAAGAATCATACTCACTAAAGATAACCATGACTTTTCATATGAAACACATGCTCTCACATTTTATCATTACCCATGTGTATGCTTTCAGTTTCTGCTCCCATCATGGTTAAGAGTTTAGATATCCCCTTTAAGACTAGATTTAAGTAATACACCAGAAATGTGCACTTGGAGTGCTGGCCGTATGTTCTACATTGGTAAATTTAAAAATTGTATTTTTAAATTTAAGACAAAAACTAAAAAAAAAAAAAACAGAAAGAAAATGTATACATGAAGTTTCCTTTCATGGACTGTGATAGACAACCACATTCAAGTTATCTGTAACTCCTCAACCAAATTTTGATCCTATACTTGTCATCCAGACCTTGACCAAAATACAGAATGGAGTCAATGAAGTCATTAAAAATCTATCTTTCTCTCACTTTGCCTCCTCCAGCTTCCCATGGCTAAACTTACCATTGTATATCTCTTTAAGATAATAACCCATTCTCCTCCTGAATCAAGCCTGATAAATTCAGAATGCATATCATGATCATCCTCCCTCCAGCTATGGATCTTTGCAACCAAAAGACCTGTGTGATTGGAAGTTTCACTGGATGTGTATTTCAGCCAGAGGGCAGGATTCCCTATCTGCTTTCTTCCCACAATTTTGACTATTTATAAATGTTTCCTCTTTTGTGTGTCTTATTATTTAACATTTTTATTATCATTTGGACTAATAACTATTTCTTACTGTTAGTAATGCTATGTCCCATCTGTCTCCTTAAATCTCCTTCCTCCCAGTGTCCTCACTCAGTTGCCCACACCAGTGTTCCTATATTTGCCACACCTATTATGCACTGTAAACATTGGACCCCCACCATTCATCACAACTGGGAAAAAATTCTTAACCACCACTGCATCAGTCCTTACTTCCTCCTTAGCCCTCCTGTTCAAGTTGCCAGGTTAGTCCATTCAAATCCCACATCTTATTACAACGGTCCTGAGAAAGTCAAACAGATGACTTTTTTTTTCATTATTTGTATGATGTAAAATTCAGACCTTCTGAACAAAATAGACATAGTAGATTCATAGACACCAAGAAGGGACTAGCGGTTGCCAAGAGAGAGAGGTTAGGTCAGAGAAAGGGAATTAAAGGGCACAATTATTCACAATCACAATACAAGTTGGTATGGAGAATACAGATAATAATGCTGTAACATCTTACTATGTTGATGGACAATGTCTGTGCTGGAGTGGATGAGGACTTGATACTAAGGGTAAATGTTGAGCCACTGTGTTGTGTATTTGAAACCAACATAAGATTGCATATCAATGATACTTTAAAAAAAAAGACACCTTCCCCAGCTTCTTCACACCTTTAATATTTTGTTGATTCAAAAATAGAATACATTTTAAATTTCAACCTTAAAATGGATGAAAATGAAGACACTGTTACTATGCCTTAAACTTCTAGTTTTTTTTCTAATTTCTTTAAAATGAATTTAATATTTTTAACTATTATTTTACAGCAACGATAATTTATGTTCCTGCTCATTAGATATAAAACCACTCAAAAACTCCAGATTTGAATATTTTCCTTTATATTATGTAATTAATACCTGTTTGTAAAGGAAATTTTTACAAGATTATAAGAGTAATGTACAAATAGATTATATTTACTGATTCCTTAGTATATGCTATGCAAAATGGTACCCACAGGAACTTATCTAATCCTCTCAAAATTCATGTAGAATATAAACAATTATTATCTTTATTTTTCACGTATGTAAACTGAGGCAGAGAAATAAAGTAATTTGCAGAATCATACAACTGGTTTGCATTTTATAAGAAATAATATTATTTTAGACAGAACTTTTAGAAATCATATCTTACATTCACATAGCTATATTATAATTAATTTAAGAATGTCCCTATTACTAAAAAGGTTTCCATTTTTTTCTGTTTTTATAAAAATTCATTAGAGAGACAAGTCTGACATCCACACCTACTGAATGCATTTCTTGAATGAAAAATCCCTGTTTGGTTCGTTTGTAAAATTCTTTCTAATTTATCCCCCTTAATCAACAGCATTTAATATAGTGACTTAAACACACATAGTGGGTAATAGATAATTTTGTGCAGAATGATTGTTTAACCACTCCATTATTGAGCTTAGGATTTTTCCAGGAACACATTTGTAGCTGACATTGAGGGGTTTCCTAAGCTAAGTTCTGAGGTTTTCTGTGATCACTACAGATATAGAAATAGGAGCAGCATGGCACCTTCAATTAACCCAGTGGAATACACAATACATGTTAACATGTTTATGCTTAAGAAGTCTTCAGAGTTTTTCATCCTGAGATTTGTTTTCTGCAGAATTATTTAGAGCTTCATTGTATTTTGGTATCTAAAGATTCCAGCAGTGCTCACCACATCTGTTCATTGTGGCAATGGTGTGAGCAAGGTTCCAGACCCTTTTGAGAATCCAGTTCATTTTCTTATTACCTGTGTATTTTTATGTACAAATGAATAATCTAAAAGTAGGAAAGGTTTCACATTAGCCTTAATATGATGGCTAAAAAGAGTGCTATAAAGAACTGTATTTTGGAAGGAAATTAAGTGCTCAACCCCTCTACTTTATCTAATACTACCTAAGCAATTTTCTGAGCTTTTTTAAAAATTAAAAAAAGTTTTAGAAGAGTCCATCCTCCATTTGCCATTTGTAATAAAGTGTGATTACTTACATCTCCATTTTTAATTAACAAAACTTTCTGTGAGATTTCCAGCTACACCTAATTTCAGACACCACATTTGCTGAAGCTAAATATAAGGTTTTTAGAACAAAGCTATATTTTTCTTCACTGAAATGATCAATTTTATTGCAGAACTATGCATCTTTGTTTTTTTATCCTTAGCAAAATTTATAGCTTACCATCTCTCAAGTTATGTTTTCAAAAGTTGTGTATATGGCAACGTATGGATTCTGTTCTCAAACATCTCAGCTTTTATTCAACACTTAACCACCCCAAAACATTGTTTAAACTTCCCAGTTTTTTTTCCTATGTATATTAACTTTTAAGAAAAATGTGAATATGTGGATTTATTTTCAAGTCTTACACATCATCACAATATATTAGGGTACTTCAATTAAATCATTTTTCTTACAAATGTTTTAATACCTTCTCAGTTTTTTTGGCCTATGTTTTACTGTCTATAGTATATAAAATATGAAACATATTTATTATTTCTGAAATAACAAATGGCTGGCCTGGCTTAATATTTCTGAAATAAAAATTTCACTCTGAATATATGATCCTTCTAAGTATTTTCAAAAAATTAATACTATCCCCATAAATACTTTTAAACTCTTCTATTCTGAAATATTGTTTGTCAAGTTTGATGATATATTTATGAAATTTTGCAAATGAGCAACAAAATATTTTAGTGAAAAAAAAGACACATTAGCTTGAAAATCAGAATTCCTGCATCTTAATTCCAATTCTTCCTAGCTGGATACCCTTTTGCAACTCACTTCATATTTCTGAGACTTTATTATTATTTGTAAAAGTTTTATAATAATAATGTCTTTCAGTAGTAAAACATTTTGAAAAATGTCTTACACAGATCATTTTGAAAGCAAGAACCATGCCTGGTGAGTGGAATATATGCTTCTAATAAATACTCGTTAAAATCACCTTTCATAACGAGTTGCTATTTGAAGTTACTCAGAAAACTGTTAAATGCCACTTTGGCAGAAAGAATCTAGATCTATTGTTTATTGTTTATTTTGTTATCGAGAGTGGAGCAAGTAACAGAAAAACTGGTGGAGCTAGTAGCTGAGACCAGTCTTAAACCTGTAACTGGGAGACTGTAGAGGCAGAAGCTAGTGTTAAAATTGGGATAGACAGAAAGGCAGACAACGATGAGAGAAATATGCACTCCTCTCCAACTAGGTCCTGTACTCCTCCTCCTTCTACAGACATATTGGCCTTCTTTTAATTTTTTAAAGAATTCAAGATTCCTCTTTCTGAAGATTCTAGTTCTCTTCCTGAAGGTCTCTCTCTGGCCCCATTCACTTTAGAATCACCACTCATCTTTTAGGTCTCAGTTTAAATGTCATTTATGTAGGAAAGCCTCTCCAACTAACTTCTAGGCACATCAAGTCCAACTTACTATATTCTCTCAAAGCCACATAATACTTCCTTTTATATATGTATGTATGTGTGTATCAAAACAATATATTTATGAAAGAAACTGTTATGAATTTCATTTATAAAACTATATATATATATATGAAAACATTCACATAATTGCATGTAGAATGGGAAGCTGAAAGTCACTGAGAAATGCTGCAAGGTAACTTAACTTTTCTGATCTAGTTTCCTTATTTTAAATTTGTGATGTTAGGAGTTGTGATGCCATGTGTAGTGATATATACAAGGCAGCTAGATTTTTCGAGCACATGTTAAGAGCTCTTAAGCAGTAATTAACATTACTTTATCCATCCCGACAAAATGATATTCAGTTTGTATTAGTCCACACCTAAACTGGTAAAGTCCTTCCCCCAAGTAAATCATTATTTTTTATTTTCCCACATTTTAAACATGCTTATTTATTCCCTCTCTCAATTCTGACTGTTGCAGTTGAGACTCTTCTGCATATTGGCCACACACGTATTCATTTGTATGAAAAAAAATTCCACGAATTTTTTAAAGAATCTTAAAATTACAAACAACAGTTTAGTAGCAGTCTGTGCATTTAAGAATAATTAGTCTCATTCTGATGTAAAGATTTATTTCACATTGAGATATTAACAAATGTTTATTAATTATGTAGGAATTAGTGATTTAGATTACTATAGCAATATTCATCTTCAAAATTCTTGTGTCTTGTAGTTTTCAGAGCACAGGTCTTTCACTTCCTTGGTTAGGTTTATTCCTAGGTATTTTATTTTTTTGATGCAATTGTGAATGGAATTGTTCTTCTGACTTCTCTTTCTGTTAGTTCATCATTAGTGTATAGGAAAGCAACAGATTTCTGTGTGTTATTTGTATCCTGCAACTTTGCTGAATTCACATATTAGTTCTAGTAGTTTTGGAGTGGAGTCTTTCGGGATTTTTATGTACAGTATCATGTCATCTGCAAATAGTGACAATTTGACTTCTTCTTTACCAATCTGGATGCCTTGTATGTCTTTGTTTTGTCTGATTGCCATGGCTAGGACCACCAGTACTATGTTGAATAACAGTGGAGAGGGAGGGCATCCCTGTCTTGTTCCCGATCTTAGGTGAAAAGCTTTCAGCTTCTCTCTGTTAAGTATGATGTTAGCTGTGGGTTTGTCATATATGGCCTTTATGATGTTGAGGTACTTGCCCTCTATACCCATTTTGTTGAGAGTTTTAATCATGAATGGATGCTGAATTTTGTCAAATGCTTTTTCAGCATCTATGGAGGTGATCATGTGGTTTTTGTTCTTCTTTTTGTTGATGTGGTAGATGATGTTGATGGATTTTCGAATGTTGTACCATCCTTGCATCCCTAGGATGAATCCCTCTTGATCATGGTGTATGATTCTTTTAATGTATTTTTGAATTCGGTTTGCTAATATTTTGTTGAGTATTTTTGCATCTATGTTCATCAGGGATATTGGTCTGTAATTTTCTTTTTTGGTGAGGTCTTTGCCCGGTTTTGGTATTAGAGTGATGCTGGCTTCATAGAATGAGTTTGGAAGTATTCCCTCCTCTTCTATTTTTTGGAAAACTTTAAGGAGAATGGGTGTTATTTCTTCTCTATATGTCTGGTAGAATTCAGAGGTGAATCCATCAGGTCTGGGGGTTTTGTTCTTGGGTAGTTTTTTGATTACTTATTCAATTTTGTTGCTGGTGATTGATATGTTTAGTTTTTCGGTTTCTTGCTTGGTCAGTCTTGGGAGGTTGTATTTTTCTAAGAAGTTGTCCATTTCTTCTATGTTTTCCGGCTTGTTAGCATATAGATTCTCATAATATTCTCTTATAATTCTTTGTATTTCTGTGGGGTCCGTCGTTATTTTTCCTTTCTCATTTCTACTTCTGTTTATGTGTGTAGCTTCTCTTTTCCTCTTAGTGAGTCTGGCTAGGGGTTTATCTATTTCGTTTATTTTTTCAAAGAACCAGCTCTTGGTTTCATTGGATTTTTTCTATTGTTTTAGTCTTCTCAATTTTATTTATTTCTTCTCATTATGTCCCTTCTTCTGGTGACTTTGGGCCTCATTTGTTCTTCTTTTTCCAATTTCAGTAATTGTGTCTTTAGACTATTCATTTGGGAATGTTCTTCCTTCTTTAAATAGGCCTGGATTGCAATATACTGTCCTCTTAGAACTGCCTTTGTTGCGTCGCACAGAAGTTGTGGCTTTGTGTTGTTGTTGTCATTAGTCTCCATATATTCTTTGATTTCCGTTTTGATTTGGTCGTTAACCCATTGATTAATTGGGAGAATGTTGTTAAGTCTCCATGTATTTGTGAGCCTTTTTGATTTCTTTCTAAAATTTATTTCTTGTTTTATACCTTTGTGATCTGAGAAGTGCGTTGGTAGGATTTCAATATTTTTGACTTTACTGAGGTTCTTTTTGTGGCCTAGTATGTGGTCTATTCGGGAAAATGTTCCATGTGCACTTGAGAAGAATGTGTATCCTGTTGCTTTTGGGTGCAGAGTTCTGTAGATATCTGTTAGGTCCATCTGTTCTAGTGTGTTGTTCAGTGCCTCTTTGTCTTTACTTATTTTCTGTCTGGTTGATCTGTCCTTTGGAGTGAGTGGTGTGTTGAACTCTCCTAAAATGAATGCATTGCTTTCTATTTCCTCCTTTAATTCTGTTAGTATTTGTTTTACATATGCCGGTGCTTCTGTGTTGGGTGCATATATATTTATAATGGTTATAACCTCTTGTTGGACTGACCCCTTTATCATTATGTAATGTCCTTCTTTATCTCTTGCTACTTTCTTCGTTTTGAAGTCTATTTTGTCTGATACAAGTACTGCAACACCTGCTTTTTTCTCCTTGTTGTTTGCATGAAATATCTTTTTCCATCCCTTCACTTTTAGTCTGTGTATATCTTTGGGTTTGAGGTGAGTCTCTTTTAAGCAGCATATAGATGGGTCTTGCTTTTTTAACCACTCTGTTACTATGTGTGTTTTGATTGGTGCATTCAGTCCATTTACATTTAGGGTGATTATGGATAGATATGTACTTATTGCCATTGCTGGCTTTAGATTTGTGGTTACCAAAGGTTCAAGGGTTGCTTCTTTACAATCTAAGAATCTAACTTAACTTTCTTGTTAAGTTATTGTGAACGCCGTCTGATGTTTCTTTATTTCTCCCTTCCTATTCTTCCTCCTCCATTCTTTATATATTGGGTGTTTTATTCTTTGCCTTTAGTTAGTATTTGGATGGTCTGCTTTCTTTGCTATGATTTTATTTACTCTGATGACATCTTTTTAGCCTTAGGGGTGCTTCCCTCTAGAGCAGTCCATTTAAGGTATCCTGTAGTGGTGGTTTATGAGAGACCAACTCTCTCAACTTTCGTTTGTCTGGAAATTGTTTAATCCTTCCATCATATTTAAATAATAATCGTGCTTGATATAATATTCTTGGTTCGAGGCCCTTCTGTTTCATAATGTTAAATATATCATGCCATTCTCTTCTGGTCTGTAAGGTTTCTGTTGAGAAGTCTGATGATAGTCTGATGGGTTTTCCTTTGTAGGTGATCTTTTTTCTCTCTCTAGCTGCCTTTAATACTCTGTTTTTATCTTTGATCTTTGCCATCTTAATTATTATGTGTTTTGGTGTTGTCTTCCTTGCGTCCCTCATGTTGTGAGATCTGTGGGCTTCCATGGACTGCGAGACCATTTCCTTCCCCAGTGTGGGAAAGTTTTCAGCAATTATTTCTTCAAAGACACTTTCTATCCCTTTTTCTCTCTCTTCTTCCTCTGGTACTCTGTATTCCTGTTCTCTGTTTCTATTCCATTAAGTCTCTTGCATCTCATACAGTCTGCTGTTAAGCCCGTCGATCACTTGTCTGATTTCTGCATTGTCTTTCCTTACTTCCCTCACTTCCTCCGTCAGCTCTTGCACATTTCTCTGTAGATCCATCAGCATGGTTATGACTTTTATTCTGAATTATTTTTCAGGAACTCTGTGCATTTCCATCCCTTCAGGCTCCCTCTATGGGGTTGTCTGGTTGCTTTTAGTCTGGACCATATTCCTCTGTCTTTTCATGACTGGTCACTTGTAGTTGCCATGTATGTCAGCTGGGCTGTTTAAGACTTTTAAAAAAAATAGAAAAAGAAAGAAAAAAGAAAAAAAAAGATAAAAGAAAGAAAAGAAAAGGAAAAAGAAAGAGAAGAAAAAAGAACAAAACAAAACGCCCACTGGAGTACATTCTGTGGGGATGCTGTAGGTGGCACTGTTGTCCCACTATTCCGCAGCCATGGCTGCACTGCTCTGCAGGGCCCTGTGTATCTCTGGCCGGGGTGGGTACGAATAGGAGGCTGTTGATCTCTGTGGGAAGTCTAAGTTCAGCCACCCTCTCCCAGTCGTCATCTAAGGGGTCACAAACTCCCCAGGAGTCCCAGCCTGCTGGGCTGAGTGTGTCAGGGTGATTCATCTCCTCCGCTGGGCTCCTGTCTCTTTAAGACTGCCGAAGAAAGCCCATGGTTTTCTTTTTTGTTTTTTCCTTCCCAGGAGCTGGGTTCAAGCACCCTGGCGTGTTCCCCACTCAAATCCTGCCCCTCTGTCTCTCCAATCTCCACTACACCGCTCAATGTATGTCTGCGCTGCCCCGCAGATCACCGGGGCTGGTTATTTCACGGGCCTGTACTTCAACTCCCTCCCGCCTCTGAATCCTCTCCTCCCGCTGGTGTGCTGGGGTGGGGGAGTGCTCGGATCCCGCTGGGTCACGGCTCCGTATCTTACCTGCCTCGCAGGGTGCCGAGTCCTCTCAGGTGTAGCTGCATGCTGTGTGCTTTCCTGTGTATTCTGGTCTCTCTTTTAGGAATAGTTGTATTTGTTGTATTTTCATAGATATATATAGTTTTGGAGGAGAATTCTGCCGCCCTGCTCACGCCACCATCTTCCCGGAAGCAGTAGTCATTCTCTTTTTGAATACATGGTATATTATTTACTTTACTTCACAATTTGTTACCACTTCTAGGATATTTTCTGTATCTTTTCAGCTGCTGTGTAAATTTTAATAGATTTTAATTTAATAAAAATTAAATTTTAAGAGACTGAATTTCAAATAGCAACTTTATGAATAATTATATTTGAGACTATGGTGTTAACCTAAAAAGTACTATTTAGATTCCAACTTTTATTCTCCATTGCCTAAAAGACTAATCCCTTTGCTGGTAGACCAAATTCGTCAACAACTTGAAATAACATAGCCTTCCACTACTGAAGCTTTCTCCCTAGAACAATTTGTATACTGCTTTTCACTCCCATCAAACATGGGAGCAGCAAAAATATGCTTGGAAAGACCACAAAAACTACCTAATCCTACCTACCTAAAAATAATTTCCCCTGTTTATATCCTCATATATGTACATAAACATATTTAACTATTTTTTCAGAAAGAATTATACTATGGATACTGAGTGATAGCTTCCTTTAATGTATACATAATTAGTGTATAAGTTGGTTTAGTTTTGTCTTCTTTTATGGCCTAATATATGCTGTTCTTCCATGAGTACTTGAGGAGAAGTTATATTATCTAATTTGAGTAAAAAATTGATATATGCCAAATAACTTTAGCCTTTTAATATTAAATTGTTCTTGTCAAATATTTGAAATATTTATATTTTTCACTGTCAACATTGGAGAGCTATGCACTGATATCATTCCATATCATGCCATATTTAAAATTTTTTTCCTACTTTTTGACAAATTTTGCTTGATTTTTTTTAAACCATTATTTTAAAGACATCCAAGTTTAGAACTTGTATATCTTCCTGGTAATCAACCTTTTATCCGTGTGTTGTGACTATCCTCAAATAGGTTTTATATCATCTCAACATATATTTTATCTGATTTTGACATAGCTACTCCAATATTCTTTGGTTAATATTTTTCCTGTATTTTCCCACCTACTTCCAATCCTTTCATGGTATTTCTCAAAACTGTATTGTTGAAATTTGTCTGTCCAATCAGATAAACATTGACTTGGAACTAACATATTTAATCCATTTATATTTATTGTGGGTACTGACATATTTGGACTTCTATCTAGCAGCATATGTTCTGCCACCTATTTGTACTATTAGCATTGCTGCCTTTTTTCCCTTTTGTTAATTAATTGAGTTGACTTGTTTTTGCTTTTGCTTTTGTTTATTTCTCATTACATTCCCTCCTGTGTATTTTGCACTTCTACCTCTTTAGTAGGGGAATTTGAAAGTTCACCATGCATACTTAAATTTGTAAGAAGTAGTGTCTTTATACCTCTCACACAGCACTTACTTTGTGCTGATTGTTTTACTGTATTTCATTCCTTCCACTAGTTTTTTAATAATTTGAAAAGGCCTGAATTTATATCTAATCCAAACACTTCATAACACATTATGTCTGCTGTATGGTAAGAGTTCAGTTAATTTAGGTTTGAATGTAATTATTTAAAAGATGAAAATAAAGTTAATAAACCATTAGGGATCATTAGAACATTCCTGAAACAATAATTTGCATTTTTTCTTACCAATAAAAGAAAAAAATTCTAATTTTACTAAAACCTTGCTTTATGTTGTGCTTATAAATGAGATGAGGAAAAATGTTCTTAAAAAGTACTTATTGTTCCATACACCAAAGTTTTTGTGTGTAAAGAACTATAATTTGATCAACATTTTGCTGCACATGGATAACTGAAGCAATGTTCTCTAACCTAAAATGATTTTAATGGAAACATTTGTTATGGGATTCCATTGTGCTGATTAGGACTCAAGATTTTTACAGACAGAATTGTCAACCATAGCCAGGGAGATTATGAGAGAATAAGTCAAAATACATTGGGAAAAGGGAATCTGTCCTTTTTTTTCGGGGGTTAGGTGGGGGCTACCACTGCCTAGATAGCAAAATGTTTTAAATGGTTAAACCTTCTAGGCTTACATGGCTCTTCCTCTATCACTTGCTCAAAGGTACAGAACACTTTATAAAAGCCAGATGTCACTGATTCTTCCCCAAGGAAGAATGTTAAGCTGTGATCAGTCAGGTTTCTCTGACTCCATAGCCCAGTCCGCTCCTGAGTTAGGTCTCATTCTGGAATTAATTCATGAGATTCAATAAGGCTTCTTTTCAGATAGTGCCCAACTACTTTTAGAAAAGTTCTATTTGGGGGTTGCATTTATAATGTTTAAATGCAACCAGCTCTTCAATCAAAAGATAAATTTTAAAGTTGAAAGTATAATTTTTCATGCATTTTTGCTCACACTAGTATAGTGATGTATATTTTTCTCTTATTAGAATTAATTCATGCATGGGATTTTCTCCTAACATGAAATGGGATAAGATAACTTCACATTTAACATATAAACTGGCAAGTTAAGGACCCCCACTGCTCAATAGATAAGCACTAGAAATATTTTCAACAAACTGTAGGAAGAGGAAAGAAATTGTCATTTCTCTTCTCCTGCTTTTTGTATACCTAAATAGTTAATCAGGCCCTCTTATTATCCTCACTTCTAAGTATGAAGAGCTCATTTCAGCATTCCTCACATAAACTTCTTAAAGAAAGCTCCTTATATTCTGGCTGTATCCTTTGCCTCTGACTTTCCATTAAAAATGTGGACCATTTCCAAAATGCACGATTTTTATGAGAAAGTAGAATATTTAAGTGGAGAAATGCCTAGTAATTAGAGACATACTAATTAAAACCATAGAGAGAAAGTATTTAATATATATGTGTGTATGCATATACATATACACACTGCAAAGTATAGACAGTTTTAAGTGTGTATGTATATGCGTGTGTGTGTGTGTGTGTGTGTGTGTGTGTGTGTGTATGAAATATATACTATTAGCAAATGGTTTTTAAATGGGTTCAACCCCACATCTCTCTTGGTGAGGCTTCTATTACACTCTGGGCTTCCCAGCTGAGACAGCTAGCCTTCCTGTCGGTTCCCATTATAAATCTTCACCCCACCACTTGTGCTCATTTCTCAGTTTTTAATTACTAGTTTCATCTATGCTTCACTGGCTACAAACAACAAACACTGACTTTGGCCAATTTAAACACAGGTGGTTTATTGACAGAACATTATGAGTTCACAGTGTCAAAGAGACAATGAGTAAAAAAAAGTCTGGGAATGGACTAGAAAAGAACAACCTTACAAGGCCAGGGAGCATGTAAGAGTGGTTTTGTTGCAGAAAACCCTACTTAAATTCATGTAACCAGCCATTTGTAATTATTCTATACTCAGTTCAAGATTCAAATTCTAGGGAAGGAGACACCCATACCTTGAGTGCACTTACTCTAGTAGGGCTGGGCACAGGATACATCAAACTGGATGTGGGATGCTCCATTGTGTATCCTGTGGGAGAAGGCTATGTTCCAGAAGGAATTCTGTAGTTGTAGGAAGGGAAAAGCAATGATGAGAAGAGAAGTCCATTTATTGTTTTTGAGCTCAATAATAATGGCTGTTTGTTCTTGTCTTTGATTCTAGGTTCTTAGCATAATGCTGTTGCAGAATGGAAGCTTAATAAATGTTTACTGAGTCCTAGTGCTATAGTAAATAAAACTGACACATTTTAATAATACAATCATGCATTTTCCTGAGGGATTACTTTCCATTCTCTTCTTTAACTTAAGAAATGTATCCTAAAAAGTGCTCAGAAGAAGAAGAAAATAAAATTTATCAGAAAATTGAGCTAAAAATATTCATTAGATTCAGCAGATATGATGGTGAAAAAGGGAAAATGTCTTCACTGTAGGGTCTCCCCACTCACCGGGGGAGTGAGACATGGAGAACAATGAGTGGCCACCAACTGTGATACTAGCTATCGTGGATGCTGGTTCCAAGAAGATTGATGCTCATTACATTACAACATCAGCTAAAATAAACCCAAACTGAAAAGAGCCCAAACCTCCCTTCAAAAGAGAATGATTTTTATACATTTTCTCAACTCTACTCAATGTCAAGTTTTTTAGGTAGTACATGTAAATATGAGGCCTATATGGCAACCTGGAAACAGTATAAACAAAATACAGATTGGTATGGGTTATGTATAATTTTGTGAAAATATAAATTTATATGACTATATAAAAATGCTTATAGACAACACAGAGAAATGAAAACTGTATTTCTAGCTTGTTGCTAGAAAACTGTATTAGCTTTATTTTTTTAAATTTTCTTCAGGCTGTTATATATGCTTATGCAATAAATTAAACTTATGGGGGAATTTTGGAACTATTTATTCAGTTTTCTCATTATTCAACAACAAAATACTCTAAAATTTCTCTCTTACCTCTTAATGGGATTTAATTCTATTCTTTAACTTACAGCTGTGGTTCTGCTCTAAGCACGTGGGGAGACTGTCATCCTCTATTAGTCTTTATTTATTCTTCACTAATTCTTGTTGGCTTTGCTCCCTGGGAGCACCTGTGCCTTGTGGGCTATGGAAAGGAATGTGTTAGTTGTTCAAAAGATTCTAGTTAGAATAAATGGCTGCTTTATACCCTTGCTAATGTGTTTTATTTATTATTTTTTTTCTTCAATACCACATCTCTATGTAAGATCCCAAGTGCTTTAAATTCTAACTCAAACTGAAAACCTTATCCTCATTCTAAATCTTCTCTTTTTCCTGGCCACTCTATTTCTGTGAAATTCTCCAAAATGTGCAGGTTCTAACATTTTTCTTCAAGTAAAAAATCAGTGACCAATTTCTGTAGATTTTGATGTCACCACTGTAGACATACTAGTTCAGGCATTTGTTATTACAGACCTTGTCGATTAACAGTGCCTTATTATTTCACTCAGCCTTTTTTTTTGTCCTACTTCTGCCTACACATTGCTGTAACATCCTCTGACAGAAACCAAATAACATCATGTCTCTATTTTTAAACTTGTAAAAGGATCCCTATGCATTATTTAACTAAAGTTACAAGTTCTATAGCTGAACTTGTTCACACTTTTTTGTAGCATCATCCACAACTATCTTACTTCAGCCCTATAAATTATCCAAATTGGCTGACTTCCTGTTATTGGTTCCCATGGTGGACTCTACTGTAATCTCCATATCTTTGTGTATGTTTTTGTGTGTGTCTGTGTAAGTTTGTTTTCCTCTACTTGGAACGTCCTCCCCTATTCTGGCTCTAATCATTCATATCTTTACTTATCATTGAAGAAATGTTGGAGTCCAACTATATTCTTCTGTTTCTTCTCATGAAGAAAATGCTTTATGGACCTCTTCATAGGTGAAAAGGTTAAAAATTGACTGTTTAACCCCTGGCCTTCATGACACTCTGCCCTGATTTCTCCAAGCCTAGCCATTCTGAGACACTAAGAAAAAAGGAATCCATTGAAGAAAATCTAACAGAACTATATCAGTAACTCAGCTAGACTTTCTAACTGCTCACTGCTCAGCCAGAGCCTGAAGGAAAAATGAGTCAGTGATTAGATCAATAGGTAACTCTTCTGCCTCTACAGAGAAAATGAAACTTTAGAATCAGAAGCTCATGAAATAGCCCCTTTCCTGAGACCTGTATTCCATCCTCCCACTTCTTAAGTCTTAAATTTTGTGATTAATCTTGGATAAATCTCAGGAAATCTGCAATGCTTTTTTCAATAAATTAAAAAGAGAAAAGCATTTACCAGAGAGACACAATTATGAGATTTTCTTTTGGAATATACCCAATATTTTGTATTTTAAATTAGTATTCTTGGATAGGTTTCTGGGGTAGCATGAGTTTTCTCTAATTATTTATGCATTTGTTTGTGTGTGCATTTGTTAATCATGTGGTCCACTGCTACTTGCATACAATTTGCAAAGTGTCCCATGACCTCCTAAAGTAAAAAAAGAAAAAACAAAAATATCAACACTAATTGAAGGAGAATATTATACCGTTAAGCAACACATGAAAATATAGCTAGGGATGCATTCATCTAATAATAAAGACATAGTCTTACCTAGATAAGGCTGGGAATTGATTCTTGATGATAATGTAAATGATAACAAAGGATTTCTAAAGATGCATTTTGAATAACATTTTTGTTTTTCAGACAATATCATTATTGGTGGTAAATCACAGCTTAGGAAGTTAGTGCAGTATCAGAATGAGTGTGAACTTCAATGTGTATCACAATGATAAGGAAAAAAGTATTCTCTCTGAAGAATTTAAGTGAGCACTTACTGTTTTATTCTGGGACTGCAACAATAAAAAAAGAAATGATTTTACTTTTTCATGAACAGAGAAATTTTTGTAAAATCTTACTCTCCAAGGATAATAGTAATTTATTTTGAAATATGTTCCCACTGTGTATTCCCAGTAAAAACTGAAAAGCATTATTTGACTGACTGACATTTTTAAACTATGTTATAGAGCAGCTTTAGGTTCACAGAAAAATTAAAAGAAAGGGCAGAGATTTCCCATGTACTCCTTGCCCACAAACTTGCATTATCTTCTCCATTGTCAATATTCCTACCAGAATGGTACATTTGTTACAATTGACTTACCTACACTGATATAATCATAATCAACTAAAGTCCATAGTTTATGGTATAGTTCATTCTTGGTGTTATATATTACATGGATTTGAACAAATGTATAATTAAATGTTTTAATTATTATAGTATCATACAGAGTATTTTAATTGCTAGGCAAATTCCCTGTGCTCTTTCTATTCATCCCTCCCCTTTCACCCCAAATCCCTGATCTTTCTATTGTTTTATAGCTTTGATTTTTCCAGAAAGTCATTTAGTTGGAATCATACAGCATGCAACCATTTCAACTTGACTTCCTCCTCATACTAATATGCGTTTAAACTTCTTCCACCTCTTTTCATGACTTGATAGCTCATTTCTTTTTAGTACTGAATAATATTCTGTTGTCCCAATGTAACACAGTTTATCTATTTGCATACTAAAAACATCTTAATTGTTTTCAAGTTTTGGCAGTTATTAGTAAATGGAACATAAACACCTATGTGTGTAGGTTTTAGTGTGGATATAAGTTTTTAACTCCTCTGGGTAAATACCAAGGAATGTGGTTGCTAGATTGATGGTAAGAGTATGTTTATAATTTTTAAGAGTATAGTTTTGTAATAAATTGTCAAATTGTGTTCCAGAATGGCTATACAAATTTGTATACCCACCCACATAAATAAATAACCATTGCTCCATATCCTTATCAGCATTTGGTATTGTCACTGTTAACAAATTTAGGCAATTCTAATAGGCATGTAGTACTATCTCATTTGTGGTTTTAATTTGCATTTCCTTGATGATATATGATGTGAAACATATTCTTATATGCTTACTGTCATCTGTAAATATCTCCTTTGATGAAGTATCTATTAAGGTCTTTGGCCCATCTTTCATCTGGCTTGTTTGTTTTCTTATAGGTGAGTTTTGAGTGTTCATTGTAAATTTTTTATAACAGTCTTTTATCAGATGTGTCTTCTGTGAATATTTCTTCCAGTTTGTTCCTTGCGTTCTCATTCTGTTTGCACTGTCTTTCACACAGTCAGAAGTTTTTAAATTTTAATGAAGTCTGACTTACCAATCATTTCTTTCATGGATTTTGTTTTTGGTGTTTTATCTAAAAAGCCATTACTCTAGAGTATTCTATATCTTAAGTTGGAAGTTGGACACATAAGAGCTCATTTTATTTTTATACCTTATATATACATTCATACATATATATGTTTTATATTTGTGAAATATAAAATTTTATAATAAAAAGTTAATCAAAGTCAAAAGAAGGGAGAGAAAAAAAATGGTGGTGTAGGAAGGCAAGGCAGAATACTTCTCCCAAAAACACATAAAAGAAGAAAATACAGCAAATACAACTAAACATGAAGATGACCTGAAGATTGCAGAACAAACCACCTCCACCTGGAGAAGAAGAGAATACCTCACAGAAAAGGGTAAAGTGTCAGAGCCATGATCAAGTGAGACCCAAACCCTCCCCCAACCCCAACATGCAGGAGAAAGAAGAATGGAGCCAGGAAGGGATAGGAGCCCAGGAGAGCTACAAATCGAGCCCTGGAGATCTAATTGCACAGCATGAGCCCACATAACACTGGGTTCTGGTGATTAGCAGGGCTGGACACCAGGGACAGGAGGAACACACTGGGAATCTGAGACTCCAGCCACTTGTGGTTGACAGACACACTGCCAGTCCTGAGACACAAAGCAGAGGCAAGAGTTTGAAAGACTTGCCAGCAGTGGGAGGGGTGCCACAGGGACAATAAATGGACAGAGCTCTCTCTCCTCAGGAGAAAGGGAAACTGGATGATACCTCCCCAGGCTTCCCTTGGCCTAACAGGTCAGGAACTCTCAGGAGCCCAGATGCTCTACTCCCTCACTGGCAATGCAGCCCTGAGATGCCCCCCCTGCATGCACTCGAGTGGCAGCCAACTCACCTGGCCCAGCAGCAGCATCAGACATTGCTGTGTGGCAGGCAGAGGGAGACTCTCCCAGATTTCTTGGTATGCTTTCAGTGCAACCGGGGAGGTACATGCAGGAGCCAGCCACAAGAGCTCCGTACTCCCCATGGGTGTCCAAGCCTGGTGCTGTGAATCTGGCCCAAACAGGGCCATACATCAGCCCACCTACCACATTAACCCTGCAGCCCCAACATTGCTGTAGATCAGGCAGAGGACAGCCACACCCTCAGCAAGCTCAGCAGAGACTCCTGCTCTGATCACAAAGGAGACAGATAAAACAAATGGCCAGCACAGACAGAAATATGGCCCTGCACACTGCACACTGACAGCTGGGGCTTCTGCAAAGCAGAACCAAGCAATAGAAAGCAAAGAATTAAGTTTCTGGGCACCATAGGACCCCTTCTTCATAAAGCTATTAGTCTGTAGACCAGGAAGTATAGCAGAGGCATCTAATACAAAAAGAGAAACACAGAAACCCTGAAAAAATGAAATGAGAAGGCAGAGGAATATGTTCCAAACAAAACTATAGGACAGGACAGTAGAAAGAGGGCTAAATGAAATCGTGATCACAAATCTTGATAAATATTTCAAAATAAAAGTCATAAACATGCTCATAGATTTACAGAAAAATATTCAAAACCTCAGGAAGGACTTCAACAAAGAGATAGAAGACCTGGAAAAGAGCCACCAGAGCTGAAGAATACAGCATCTGAAAAAAAAACATGCAATGGAAGGATTTAAGAATAGATTATTGCTGGTAGAGGAAACTGAATGAGAAGGAAATAGGAGAACAGGAATATGATGAAGCTGAGGACAAAGAGGAAAGAGGATCTCTAGGAATGAAAGAATGATAAGAGAGCTATGTGACCAATCCAAATGAAACAATATTCACATAATAGGGGTACTAGAAGGAGGACAAAGGGATAGAAAGTCTCTTTGAGGAAATAATTGTTGTAAACTTCCCCAATCTGGGGAAGGAAATAGATACTTCAGTCATGGAAGTTCAGAGAGCCCCTAACAAAAGAAACCCCATGAAGATAACACCAAGACATATAATAATTAAAATGGTAAAGATCAAGGATAAGGAGAGAGCACTGAAAGCAAACAGAGGGAGAAAAAAGATTACTTATCAGGGAAATCCCATCAGGCTATCAGCAATTTAAGATAGACTGTCATATAGTAGGGAAGCTATCTTTGAATCTTTGAAACCAAAAACTAAAGCCTATGATAGATACATACACACAAAGTAAATAAATTAATAAAAAGACAAATCAAATCAGGACACTAAAGAAAACTATCAATAACAAGAGTATAAGAGAAGAAAAACAGAGAGGAGCTATAAAAAAAACAGTCAGAAAACAATAAAATGGCAATAAGTACATATCAATAATCACCCTAACCATGATTGCATGCACCAATCAAAAGACACAGAGTTACAGATTGGATAAAGAAAGAAGACTCTCTATAAGCTACCTACAAGAGACTCATTTCATACCCAAAGATAAACACAGAAAAAAGTGAAGAGATAGAAAAAGATATTCCATGTAAATAATAGGGAGAAAAAAGCAGGAGTTGCAGTACTTGTATCAGACAAAATAGCCTTCAAAACACAAGCAGGAACAAGAGACAAAGAAGGACATTACATAACAATAAAGGGGTCAGTCCAGGCCATCAGTCCAACAAGACATTACACCCATTATAAATAGCTATACAGCCAACATAGGATTACCTAAATATGTGAAACAAATACTAAGAGAATTAAAGGGGGGAATAGAATGCAATGCAATAATTTTAGGAGACTTCAACACACCACTCACTGCAAAAGACAGATCATCAACCAGATAGAAAGTAAATAAAGAAACAGACGCACTGAACAATACATTAGATAAGATGGACTTAACAGATATCTACAGAACATTCCATCTAGCAGGATACAATTTTTCTCAAGTGTACATGGGAAATTCTAAAAGAGATCACATACTAGGACAAAAAAGAGCCTCAATAAATTAAAAAAGATTGAAATTGTATCAAGGAGTTTCTGAGACCACAATACTATGGAACTAGAAATAAATTACAGAAAGAAAACAAAAAAGCCTACAAATGCCTGGAGCCTAAACACCATGCTCCTAAATAATCAATGGATCATTGAAAAAATTAAAACAGAAATCAAGCAATACATGGTGACAAATGAAAAAAAACCCCACAACAGCCCAAAATCTGTTGGGCATGGCAAAGGCAGTTCTAAGAGGAAAGTACACAGCAGTACAGGCTTACCTCAGGGAACAAGAACAATCCCAAATAAACCATCTAAACTCCTAATTAAAGAAACTAGAAAAGAAGAACAAATGAAGCCCAAAGTTAGTAGGTGGAGAGACATAATAAAGATCAGAGTAGAAATAAATAAAATAGAGAAGAATAAAACAATAGAAAAAATCTATGAAACTAGGAGCTGGTACTTTGATAAAATAAACAAAATAAATAAACCCCTAGCCAGACTTATTAAGAAAGAAAGAAGATGTACACACATACATAGAAACAAAGAGGGAATAATCATAATGGATACCACAGAAATGGATCATATTAGAGAATACTATGAAAAATTATATGCAATAAATTGAACAATCTAGAAGAAATGGACAACTTTCTACAACCTACCAAGACTGACACAGGAAGAAACATAAAATCTGAACAGACCAATTACCAGCAATAAAGTCAAATTGGTAGTCAAAAAACTCCCCAAAAACAAAACTCATGGCTTCACAGCTGAATTCTATGAAACATTTAAAGAAGAGCTAATACCCATCCTTCTTAAAGTATTCTAAAAAGTAGGAGACAATACTTCCAAACTCATTCTATGAGGCCAGCATCACTCCAATTCTAAAACCAGAGAAAGGCACTGCAAAAAAAGAAAATTACAGACTAATATCCCTAATGAACATAGATGCAAAAATTCTCAACAAAATACTAGCAAGCCAAATTCAAAAACACATCAAAACAATCATCCACTATAACCAAGTGAGATTTATTCCAGTGGTACAATGTTCATAAAGCAGTGTCATACACCACATTAACAAAAAGAAGAATGAAAACAACATGATCATCTCATGGGTGCAGAAAAAGCATCTGACAAAATTCAACATCCATTCATGACAAAAACTCGACAAAATGAATATAGAGGGTACCTCAGCATAATACTCTATATGACAAACCCACAGCTAACATCATACTTAATAGCAAAAAGCTGAAAGCTTTTCCTCTAAGATCGGGAACAAGACAAGGATGCCCACTCTCATCACTCTTATTCAGCATAGTACGGGGGATCCTAGTCACAGCAATCAGACAACACAAAGACATAAAAGGCACCCAATTTAGTAAGGAAGAAGTTAAATTGTCACTATTTGCAGATGACATGATATTATACATAAAAAACCCTAAAGAATCCACCAAAAATCTATTAGAAATGAAAAATGAATTCAGCAAAGTTGCAAGATACACAATTAATAAACAGAAATCTGTTTCATTCTTATATACAAACAAGCAGAAAGAGGAATCAGGAAAACAACGCTATTTATAATTCCTTTAAAAAGAATAAAATACCTAGGAATAAACCTAACCAAGGAGGTAAAATACCTTTCCTCTGAAAACTATAAGACTCATGAGAGAAATTAAAGAAGACCAATAAATGGAAATCTCTCCCATGCTCATGGATATGAAGAATCTATATTGTCAAAATGGCCATCTTTCCCAAAGGAATTTACAGATTCAGTGCAATCCCTATCAAAATGCTAACAGCATTCTTTTCAATGTTGTAGAACAAATAGTTCTAAAATTCATGTGGAACCACAAAAGACCTCAAATAGCCAAAGCAATCCTGAGAAAGAAGAATAAAGCTGGGGGGAATTATGCTCCCTGACTTCAAACTCTACTACAAAGCTACAGTAATCAAAACAATTTTTTACTGGCACAAGAACAGACCCATAGAACAATGGAACAGAATAGGGAGTCCAGATAAAAACCCACACATATGTGGTCAGTTAATATACAATAAAGAAACCATGAATATAAAATGGGGAAAAGACAGCCTCTTCAACAATTGGTGTTGGAAATATTGGACAGCTAAATGTAAGAGAATGAAACTGGATTATTGTCTAACTCCATATGCAAAAGTAAACTCAAAATGGATCAAAGACCTGAATGTAAGTCTTAAAGCCATAAAACTGGAGAAAACATAAGCAAAAATCTCTTGAATATAAGCACGAGCAATTTTTTCCTGGACACATCTCCTCAGGCAAGGGAAACAAAATCCAAATTGTATAAGAGGTACTGTATCAAACTAAAAAGTGCCTGTAGGGCCAAGGACACCATTAGCAGAACAAAAAGGCATTCTACAGTATGGGAGGATATATACATAAATGGCTCATCTGATAAGGGGTTAACATCCAAAGTATATAAATAACTCATACACCTCAACACCCAAAAAACAAATAGCCTGATTAAAAAATGGGCAGAGGACCAGCAGAGACATTTCTCCAAAGAAGAAATACAGATGTCCAACATGCACATGGAAAGGTGCTCAATATCAGTAACCATCAGGGAAATGAACCGAGGATGTGGAGAAATGGGAACCCTCCTACACTGTTGGTGGGAATGTCAATTGGTGCAGCCAGTGGAAAGCAGTATAGAGGTCACTCAAAAAACTAAAACTAGGACTTCCAGGAATATGGCGACGTGAACGGTCCAGCAGAAAAATTCCTCCCAACATTATATTTATTCACGAAAATACAGCAAATACAACTATCCCTAAAAGAGAGACCAGAATACACAGGAAAGTGCACAGCGTACAGCTACACCTGTGAGAACTTGGCAGCCGGTGAGGC
>JAQQAC010006904.1:58222218-58330235 GCA_029783875.1 Phataginus tricuspis | reverse complement strand
AAAAAAAAAAAAAACCTAAAACTAAAAATTTGGTGCAGTAATCCCACTTCTAGGAATTCACTCCAAGAAAACAAAATCCCTTATTCAAAAAGATATATGCCCCCATATTTTTATTGCCACACTATTTGCAATAGCCAAGATATGGAAGAAACCTAAGTGTACATCACTAGATGAATGGTAAAAAAGTAGTCCATATACACAATGGAATATTATTCAGCCATAAAAAGAAAAGAAATCCTGCCAATTGCAACAACATGGATGGACCTAGATGGTATTATGCTCAGTGAAGTAAGTCAGGTGGAGAAAGACAATTGCCATGTGATTTCTCTTATTTGTAGAATGTAGAACCAAAGCAAAACAGAAGGAACAAAACAGCAGTAGACTCATAGACACTGAGAAGAAATTAGTACTTACCAAGTGGGAGGGATTGGGGCAGGTGTGGAGGGAGGGTGGGGGGATAAAGGGGTACAGTAGTTCACAACCACAATGTAAGTTGGTCACAGCAATGGTAGTACAGCATGGAGAATTCAGATAATGATTTTGTAACATCTTTCTACCTTAATAGATAGTAACTGCAGTAGTGGAGCTGAGGATTTGATAATGTGGGTAATTCTTGAACCACTGTGTTGTACATTTAAACCAACATAAGATTGTGTATCAATGATACTTTAATTTAAAAAAAAGTCATTACTCTACCTTAGGTCATCTAGGTTTCTTTTATGGTATCTTCTAGGAGTTTTATTTTTATTTTTTATTTTTTTTATTAGGGTATCATTGATATACACTCTTATGAAGGTTTCACAAGAAAAACAATGTGGTTATTACATTCACCCTTATTATCAATTTTAGTAGTTGTATAGTTTTTTTTCTTTTTACATTTAGATCTGTGACCCATTTGAGTTCATTTTTGTGACATGTATAAGGTCTGTGTCTAAATCTTTTTTTTTTTTTTGCATGTGAATATACAGTTGTTACAGGACCATTTTTTGGAAAGACCATCTTAGGTCCACTGTATAAACTTTTCTCCTTTGTCAGGGATTAATTGACTATATTTATGTGGGTCTGTTTCTGTGCTCTTTGTTCTCTTTATTCTTCTATTTGTCTGTTCTTTTACTAATGCCACATGGTCTTGATTACTGCAATTTATGGTAAGTCTTGAATCAGGTAGTGTCAGTCCTCCAACTTTGTTCTTCTTCAACAGTGTGTTGGCTATTCTAGGTCTTTTGCTGCTTTATATAAGCTTTACAAACTGTTAATATACACAAAGTAACTGCTGAGATTTTGATTCGAATTACATTGAGTCTATAGATCAAGTTGGAAGAACTGATATCTGACAATATTGAGCATTCCTTTTCATGAACATGAAATCTCTTCATTCATTTAGTTCTTTCTTGATTTTATTCATCAGAGTTTTCTAGTTTTACTATGAGATCTTTTACATATTTCATTAAATATATACCTAAGCATTTCATTTTTAGGGGTTGCTCATTTAAATGTTGTTTTTTATTTCAAATTAAACTTGCTCGTTGCTGGTGCACAGGAAAGCTTTGACTTTTGTATATTAATGCTTTATCTTACAAGCTTGCAATAATTGCTTTTCTAGTTTCTGTAATGTTTTTGTTGTTTTCAGAGTTCCTACATAGATGATCCTGCCATCTGCAGACAGTTTTGTTTCTTTCATCCTAGTTTGCATACCTTTTATTTCTTTTTTCCTATATTTTTGTGTTGAAAGTACATAGTGATAGGGAACACCCTTGTCATGATCCTAATCTTTGACAGAATGTGTCAAGTTTCATCTAAGTATGATATTAGCTGTAGGTTTTTGTAGGTATTCTTTATCATGTTAAGGAATTGTCCTCTATTCATAGTTTACTCCATTTTTTCATGAATAAATTTTGGGTTTGTCAGATGCTCTTTATGTGTCTGTTGAGATGATCACATGGTTATTCCTTTTTGGTCTGTTAATGTGATAAATCACCTTAATTGATTTTTGAATGTCAAACCAGCCTTGCAGAAGGGATAAATCCTACTTTGTTGTGGTGTGTAATTCTGTTTATACATTATTGGGTTCAATTTTCTTATATTTTGTTGAGAATTTTTTGCATCTATATACATGATAGATATTGGTCTATAGTTTTCTTGTAATCTCTTTTTCTAGTTTTGATATTAGGGTAAATAATGCCAGCCTCATAGAATGAATTCAGAAATATTATTTCTGCTACTATCCTGTGAAAGGGATTATATAGAATTGATATAATTCCTTCCTTAAATGTTTGGCATAATTCATCAACAGACCTCTTTAGGCCTAGAGCTTTTGTTTTGGAAAGTTATTAATTATTGATTTAGTTTACTTAATTAATAAAGGCCTGTTCAAATCATCTATTTCTTCTTCTGTGAGTTTTGGCAAATTACATCTTCTAAAGAATTGGTGTAGTTCATATAAGTTGTCAGATTTCTGGGCCTTGAGTTTATAGTATTCCTTTATCCTTTTAATTTCCATAGTATTATTAGTGTTGTCTCTTTTTTCATTTCTGATATTTGAAAGTTATGCCCTCTGTTTTTTTTTTCTTAACCTGATTACAGATTTATAGATTTTATTGATCTTCTCAAAGAGTTAGTTTTTGGTTTTACTGATCCAGAGAGGATTTGTTTTTTATTTTCAATTTCATTGATTTCTCATTATTTCCTTTCTTCTGCTTACTTTGAATTTAATTTTTACTTATTTTCCTAGTTTCTTGAGGTTATTGATTTTATATCACTCTTCATTTCTAATATATGTGTTCAATGCCAAAAAATTCCTCTTAAGCACTTCTTTCACTACATTCCACAAATTTTAATGTGCTTTCATTTTAATTTAGTTAAGATTTTTTAAAAAATTTATCTTAATGTTTATTTTTTGACTATGTGTTATTTGGGATAATAATCTCCATGTATTTTGACATTTCCCAATTGTCTTTCTGTTACTGATTTCTAGTTGAATTCCATTGTAGTCTGAGAGAAGACATGATTTCTATCTTTTAAATAAATTAAGGTGTACTTTATGGCAGAATTATTTTTAAAAGCATGGTTTTTATAAGCACATAATCAAAGTCGCTGATATATACATGTTTATACTTTAGTTTCAATTTTGCAGTGTTATAATATCATTTTTACCTTAACAGTATGAATATATTTGTTAAATCTATATATATTTTGGTTACCTTTAGTTACTTTTGGTCTTTTTTTTTAATGATTAATCCCAATCAGTGACAATAAATTATAAATTAAAATAAAAGCTCTGTGGATCCCAGGAACTTTATTTTTAACAAAGAATATCCTCAACACACACATCTGGTGATTATGAGGCAAGTGGTCTGTGGATCACAATTGGAAACTAAAGATGATATAATAATCATCAGTAAGTGTTCTGCTTATTCTACCAAGATATTTTACATTATAAAGAGGGCAATATTTTAATTAGGCTTCCTAACTGTGGGCTTTCTGGTGAAGATTATAGATAGACTTGGGTAAAGGATTGGATTATGGGTGGATGGGAGTCATTCCTGAAACCTTTATCCATTTATGTAACTATTATATATATGACCAGTTATGTAATGAAGTTGTAAAATTCATCAAAAAGCTGATGTGAAATACCATTCATTTATGCCTTTATCATAAGAATTATTATTTACCAATAGACTAGTGACTTGAGAAACAAAATCCAGCTTGCAGTGCAGATGGCACTTTCAATGCAGTAGTCACAGTTGTCTTCCTCATTTTGTATAATGCCCAGAGCAGCACTATATTCATGTTTGTCATATTTCAATAATAGTCATATTTAGAAGGGTAAGGAACAAAGTATTTGGGGAAGGGGAAAAATATGTAGTATTTATTACAACTGCAAATACTGGGCAGTGCTGCTCAAGTCACATAAGTCCCTTTATGTCATGAGAACCTTTAAAATTGTTGTTTTAATTTTAACTTTGTAAGGCAGAAGAAAATTTTTCCTCCCCAACAGATGCAAGGAAACTTACGCTCAAAGAGATTGAGGAGTTTGCCTAAGGTCATCTGCTTGGTGTTAGTTATCTATTTACACATAACACTTCTCTTCAAAAATAGAAGCTTAAAACAAAACATTATTTTTAAGCTTCTGTTGGGTGTTGGGGGTGGAGTAGGAATCTGGGAACAGCTGCAGCTGATTTGCATGGTTCTAGCTCTGAGTTTTTCCCAAAGCTGCAATCAAGGTGTCAACCAATGTGCAGTCATTTTAAGTTTGACTGGGTTTGGAGACGCCAATTCCAGGCTCACATCATGGCTCTTGGCAGGAGAGTTAATTTCCTTGGCATGTGGTTCTGATACATGGCTTTTCCTGCAGTGTGAGATCCAGGGAAGAAAAACACACCCAAGATAGAATTTACAATTTGTATAACGTAATCTTGGGAGGAACATACCTTCTTTTCTGCCTTATTCTATTCATTGGAAGAGACTCCAATCCACATTCAAGAGGAGGTGACTTAAAGATCCACCTTTGAAAGAAAGGGAAATAAAAGAATGCGTGGACATATGTCAAAAATGTTAAATTATTAGCAGAAAGTGATAACAAAACTTAGTATCATTTTATGCATTGGAAATAGATGGTCAAAAAATAAATAAACTCTGCTGTTCCTTTTAAGATAATATCAGAATGATAAAAAGCTAATAATGTTCTTACTATTTTGGGATAGAAGCTTATCATTGGTACTAATTAGTATGGGGGCATAATTCATTTGTTCATCATAATTGGTTAGAGTTATGTACCATTCGTAGTGCTGAGTTACACAGCGTAATAAAGGAAGTGATTGCAGGAAGAGTTAAGGGAAGTAGGTAATGACAGGAATGCTCAAAACACATGCCAGAACACAGGAGAATTGGCCCATTTCATGGGATGGAGAAATGTGGAACAGGGAGTAGACAAGTCATCTTAGTGAAAATAATACTTAAACCAAATATTACGTTATGAGAAATTATATACAGAATGTACTTCAGTGCAAGTGCACTCTCAAGAGAGAAGGAAAAGCCTCCAAATAAGGCACAACATTCCAGAGAAGGATACAGCTTGGTCAGTGTGGGTAAAATTGCAGTATTTCCAGAATTTCTTGCCTGGCCTTTGTGTATCTCCCTATCAATAGGTGATTACAAGGGGAAGCAAGGGCATATCTGGGCCAGAGAGGGTGGGATCCCTTTTTTGAAACCGGGTCATAAGAGACATGGGAGAGCAGAAGTGGATGACTGTTTGTAAGCAGCAAATGAATTTCTCCCACTTTATTTCTCCCTTTGACTGATTTTGGCTTCAAAGGTAATTTGCCCTGGGCTGGGAATGTATTTTCCCCTGCACTTACAGTCAGAAAACCCAGGGAAGCCAAAAATTTTTTAAATGGTCTGATAGGTCCAGGGAACTCCTAGAGACTTGTTAAGATTTGCAGATTGCAGGGGTAATGGGGTCCTAAAAATAAGGCCAAAAGGTAGGAAAATGCATGGAATGCCTTACTTTTCACTGAGTTGGAATTTTATTGTAGACCACTGTTTTTCAATTTTAGTAAGGTATGTTCCACCATTATAATTTTTGCCAAGTCTTTATACCATCTGTGCTATTATTTATGCAATGTTTTAAACTATAGTCTCATGTTTTACTTGAACATATTTATCTTAAAATGAAACATTTTGAGCTGGATATACTAATTTTATTTATTTCTCAAATACACATTAAATATACACTTTTATTGACAGTTGAGTAGGATGGAGAAGGGGCATTGAAGGGTTTGAGCAGATGAGTGGTATGATAAGATATGTTTCACAGAAATTACCATGAGAACTGTGTATGCAGGGTGAATAGGAAGGTTATGCACAAGGCATAACTTCTCAACTGCATGTGCCTTGAACTGTGCTGGCCCATGACTAGTTTTCTCAAGACAAAATCCACAGTCTCTGCCTGCTGCATAAGGATCATCAGAGTCTCAAGCTAAGCAACACAGGGTATGAGAAACGTTGAGCCAGGGGAACCCTACTGTTGACATCCATGAATCTCCATTAGAAAGAAACTAATTCTGCCATCTTCCTCTAGCCCATACGAAGAAAGTGGTAAAACTGTTTGGAGTTTTGGACACTGGTGCTTCTTAGTTTGTCTAAATTCATCCAGAAGACTCTGATTAATGATAAATCCTGGCAAGTGTGTTGCCTGCTTTCAAAACATTAGTTGTTTTTAGTTATTAGATTCATCTAAATAAAACCTTGCTTAGCAATCTTAATATTTAAGATACTTGAGCCATGGTGAAGGTTCCTAGCTAAGTTTCCACATTCTGCACATTAGTTCTGGGAGCCTGGCAGGGTCATTTAGAAAATGATCTTATCTGTAGTTTCTCTTTCAGAGTTGGAAACAACATGCAATGGACCAATAAGTGCTTAAAGGAAAATAAAACTTTCAGTTTGGGAAATGTTGAAATTACTCTAAAATGGATGGATAGTTTCAGCAATACTTCTTAAATGATAACATTTAATTGACATAGAGAAAGAAAAGGATGTACCTGCTCCAACCCATTTTCCTCCAGCTCGTGAAGGTGACTCATACTGCTTAATAGTGTATTGAGAAGTAAAAAAAATGATGCAGTCTTTTTACCTTAGAGATTGAGCTTTAATGTTTATTTAAATAGGTTTTACAAAGTTTTCAACTATTAGAAGTAAAAAACACTTCTTTCTTTCTTTCCCTCTTCCTTTTCTTTTTCTTTCTTTCTTCTCTCATTCTTGCTTTCTTTTTTTAATGTACCAAGGAAATGAAAAGCAAAATGGCTTGTAATCGGCACTAGGACTTCATGCTGTTTTCTGTGTTATACCTGCTTATGCATTTCTGGCCAGAGGGAGTCTATTCAACAGCATGGCATTGTCTAGGGACAACAAGAGGAGATAATGAGTAGAAAATAAGTCTGAGAGCAGAGGAGATAAACTTTTGCCAGCTTTTTCAAATTAAAACTGAATTTGACAATAATTTGTGAAACCCTAAATTGTTATTACTACCTGTCATTGTGTGGCATTTGCAAGCTCAGATGAACTGTTGGAAGATACTAGATTAAAAAAAAAATCCTTAAGCCATTCGTTTCCTGTTGTATTGGTTGCAGAGACCATCTACTATTGTCAGTCTAGCTAAAATGCATCAGTGCATCAAGCCATCTGGAAAGATTGGATTCATACACACTATTCTCACTTCTGTGGTGTTTTTCAAGAAGAGGCAGTCTTCCTTCCAGATATTGCAGACATGATGAATAGCTTCTGATGTCTCTAGACCAAGCGGCTGATTTTTCCATCAAATATAAATCCTCACATTACCTTCCTATAACATATGGATTTAGAGCATGCAGTTATATGATTGCATTTTTATGATCTAGGTACATTTTGGATGTATTAAAAATAGTCACATTCATTTGGGGGAATAAAAGCAAAGCACAAAGTAGTGCAATGTTTAAAATAATTGTGAAAAGTACAAAGGTACAAACAGATAGATTAATCTGATCCATTTTTCTTTGACTCAACCAAGATATATATTGGCTTGTTCCTGTCTACCTCCATGGTACTTGGCTTATTAAGTATTTGCTTGTATGAGGCTTTATTTACTCAGCTACCTGTGTGAGTCTTCTCTACTTGAGTAAGTTAAAGAATTTTGAGGACATTGGCTATACAATCTATGTATACACTTAAATACCTACTAATATCTTTACCCTAGCAGACACTCAAAATTTGTTGAATAAAATTGCATCATTTTCAAACTAGAGAGATAGGAGATTTAAACAAATTGAGCTCTTTCACTTTGCAAAAAAGGAAATTAAAGTTCAGAGGAATGTGACCTCCTTGAAATCACCTGGACAGTCAGAGTCTTTATTAGAACCCATATGAACTGTCACCCCTATCTAACACTCATACTACTGGCTCACAACTAGCTTCAAAGACATTGTTATGATTTAGCATCTTGTTTCCATTTGTAACTTTTTTCTTCCTTATTTTCATATTCCTGTTTCTGACATTTTCTTAATAGTTATACAGTATTAAAGCAGTTTAAAGGTAATAAAAGTTAATATGTGTATTATTACCTGCATAAAATGTGGTGGTATTAAAATACTGATTCGGTATGCAAAAGTACTCTAAGCAGTATGATACTTAATCCCAATTTTTCCCTATGAAATAAAGTGTGCTTCTTTTTAAAAGCTGATGCCTTTTGTCTCTCAAATAAGCAGAGAAAACTGAAGAGTTTTGTTTGTTTTTTAATGTGCCACAGATAATTATTGATGCTAGAATTTCTGGTTGCCCAATTATGCATTGACTTAAATATACTGGCTTTTTAAAGTGTATAAGAAAAGGTTATAGTGGTTCAAACTGGTCCTTCTTGCAATGTAGAACAAGGTGATTAATACCAATAATTGTGTTAGGGCAACAGGCAGCACAGAATCTAACTCCAAGAGGTGCCAAGAATAATTATTAAACTACTCCATGTACTTTATTTCTGCAAGATGTCCATTCAGTCATACGGCCTTTTGACACAGGCCCAAAATAAATTTTATTTTGATAAATAATCTGTATTGAAGACAGAATGCACCAGGCAAGAGAGGTGATTTTATTCAGTCCATTGCAACAAGGAGAGCAAACCAGTCCACGATGGGAGTGTCTCAGCAGGGTGGTTTGCCTTAATTTTTATGGGGACAAGTAAACAAGCTACATACAGTGGTTAATGTGATTGTTTTGCCATCAGAGGATAACTTATTCAGTTAACTAAACAGAAAATGTTTATCTCTGTGTTAACTAGTTTCAGGGGGACAGTTCTCATTTTAGTTAATTGCTCATGAGACAAAGAATGGGAAATTAGCTTGGGGTGAAAGGGGGAATGTCTGTGTCTGGCCTTGTCAACAGGTTCAGGCAAAAAGGGGAAAGGTCTGTGTTTAGTCTTTTGTTTCTTAATTGAGATGTTTGTATTGAAGATAAAGATGTACATGAATCATAATGAAACATCTTTCAGCATTCTTGGGTAAAGTTCACCTTGAGGAAGATTTATTATTCTCCCACTTTTCCCTACCCACTCTACTTAGGACTCAAATATCAGATCAGCTCATCCAGTCATTTTAAGAAACCTATATTAGTTTCTTAGTAACAGATTACTACAAACTTGGTGGCTTAAAACAACAGAAATTTATCTTCTCACATTTCTGGGGCCAGAGTCTGAAATTACTATCACCAAACCAAAATCAAGGTGATGGCAAGCCTACCCTTATTCTGGAGGCTCTAGAGAATCTATTCCTTTCAGCTTCTAGTGTTTTTTTCCATTTTTTTGGTTTGTCTCTTCATCCTTCCAGTCTTCAAAATCCACATCTTTAAATCTCTCTTTGCTTCACCTTCCAGCGTCCTTCTATCTATGTGTATCCAGTCTTCTTTTGTCTCCATTCTGTAAGAACACTTGTGATTGTGTTTATCACCCACTTGGATAATTTAGATTAATCTCTGCATCTCAAGAGCCTTAACTTAATAACATCTGCAAAGACCATGTTACCATAAAAGATAACATTTATAGGTTCCAAGGGTTAGGGCCTGATATATTTGGGGGCCATCATTTAGCCTATTATAGAGTCTTACATTTATTTTCCCAAATTCATACAGCTAATAAATGGTAAGTGAATTCTAACCTGGAATGGGCACTTTGCTCTTTTCCTTCACTATGTTTAATTAAGAAAGGGACCAAGAGATTAACTCAATTTTTTAAAACACTTACTATATATTTTCCAGTGGTTTATTACATCCACTATCTCATTTTACTTTTGTGTTAATATTTAGAGAATAATGGGAGGTATTCCTATTTTACAAATGAGGAATAAAAGGCAAATCAATTTTGACTGTGCTTCCCAAGTACTGATCTACAGAAAAATGTAATGAAGATCTCAACAGTTCAGAAATGTTTAAAAACGACATGGAAAAATGAAATCAATAATTGGTCACATTTCCACTAATTGAGCTCACCCTCCCCACTTCAATTTAAACAATGATCACTTATTTTGAAATTGGACCTTTCAAATATTTTGGATGCTAAAATAGCCTTCTTTTTATGAAATAGTGCTGAAATAGTCTTTGTTCTGTTGGTTGGCTTGTTGTAATGTCAACATTTTAGGTTGAAAATTCAGATATTTTTGTTACTGTCTAATTTTACTCTTTGGTAAAGGGTCACAGTTCAGGAATCTCTACCTGCAGTAACTTACCACATTATCATAACAAGCATGTGTGACATTGTGATTCAAATGCATTTACATGTTGCTCCCATCACAAAGGAGTCCTTCTGATTACTGAGACAAGGAAATATGACACCTCTGCTCCCCCACCGCATGTTATTGTGTGTTTTTTTCATGTAAAGAGTAAGTTACCAACAGGATTTGTAGTCTGTAATTTTGTTTCTTTGCATTGTGGTATATTATCACATTTGGCAGATGGGACTTCATTGTCAAAAAGAACAGAAATAAATAATTATTCTGGTATTGTTGGTGAAGATATTTTTGTAAGAGAGAGAAGTACAATCATTTTAATAAGATGTATTTATGGCTCATCTCATTTCATAATTTACAGACCCAGCCGTGCCCGTCCCTAGGTTTTCTGTATAATTGAATGGATGAACTGCATATTGAAGCAGTTGAATTTGTGCATGATTTCCTAATCAAACTGTACATTTCATGACTTGAATTTTCAGATTCAGGTAGTTTGCTAAGGAACTTGAATTTTTAAATAATTGAGATGATAGAAGTGGTCTTTGTACTCTGCATAGTTTTCAAGTTTAAGGATTGTAATATTTTGCTTTTTTTAATACAGAAAGTAGTTCCTTTGTATAATCAATCACCTACACACCTCATTACATCTATATCAAATTATATTGCTCATCTTACATGAAAAAAGAGAGTAAGAGAATAATAATTCACTATATGAATAAGTGAGATCTGAAAATTCCCTTTTTTTAAGAAAATTAACTTAGGGTTGAATCTGACAAAATGTAAGAAGATCCTATTTCCAGGCATTGTGCCATAATTAGCAAAATATGAAAACTTGTGTATTGTCTTATAGGTCACCTCTATAAAGATAAGCAGTTGCTTCACACCTGGCTGTATCTTTGGGGAAAGCAATAGGGCAACTGTGCTCCCATTAAAAAGGGGAAGAAATAGATGGAGAAATATGAAGGTATGGGTTGGTATTATTTCAAGTCCAATCGAAATGTCAAACCAAAAGGGAAGAAAGAGAGGAAGAGACAGAGAGACACAGAGACAGAGAGGAAGAGAAATGAACTATAGAGCTATCAAATGTCTAATACTTTATGTCTGCTTATACCACTTAAAACAAAGATAATATTACATATTGTTATTCTGATTTTTACTGATGATAAAACTGAAATCCAAAGCAGTTAAGTAATTTGTCCAAGGTCACACAGCAAGTAAGCAAAAGGCCTGAAATTTAAACCCAGGTGAGTTCTGATGCCAAAGACCATATTCTAGCCCACTTTGTGCTGGCTTTTTCCAAGGAATGTGGTTGCTGCAAAAGTAGACACTTTTCAGAATTGGAACAGCAGTCTTTGGAGATAGATAAATCATTCAGATTATTGTTTGATATTAACATGGTACAACCGGTGTAAGCATTCTTAAACAGTTTAATCCAATTAAGCATTTTGGTTCCCTTCTCTGCTCACTGGGGGAAAGGGATGGAAAGGAGAGCAGGACAAAATGAGTCAGAGGTCTGCTAACTTGAGACCAAATAGCTCTGATGGTATTATGGGCTGAGAGTGGTGGGCCACGCATGCTCAGAATGCAACTGTTGAAGTCCTGACTTCCAATAGTTCAGAATGTGACTATTTCGAGATAGCGTCTTTAAAGATGTAATAAAGGTTAAATTAGGCTCTTAAGGTGGTACCTAGTCCAGTGTGACTGGTGTCCTTATAAGAAGAGGAGATTAGAGCACAGACAAACACAAGAAAAACCATGTGAAAACAGAACCAAGGAGAGAAACCTCAGAGGAAACAAACCTGCCTTGATGTTGGACATCCAGAATCTAGAATTGTGAGAAAATACATTCTGTTGTTACCCACCCAGTCTGCAGTTCTTTGTTATGATAGCCCTAAAAACTAAAACAAATGGTTTAATGTTATTAAACTCTATTAAATTTATGATTATAATAAAAGTCCATATAGATTGTTGTAAATTTTGAAAACACTCAAAGTTTTATAAAATAAGTAAAAATATCACCTACTACCTAATTCTACCACCAGAAATAGCCATTATTACATCATTAACAAATTGATACATTTCCTCCTAGTCTTTGTCTATTTCTCAAATATGCTAGTGATATGCATTAATGAACGTTCTTTTCTGCGTTTTTTGGTCTATAACGAGGGATAAAAAAGCAAAAATTAAGAAGACATTGTCTGAAAAGAGTAACTTCTGTGTCCTTTGAGGAGTGCCTGCTGAGCACAGCCCATCCTCCTGGAGTGCCTACACTCCTATTCATCGTCTCCAGGAGTTCAGTGACCTGATGTCCAGGACTTGAAGGACCCATAATTATGAGCTGATAGTCATCATTATCAGAACTGATACTTTATAATCCCAAGCATCATCACAAAAAATAGAAAGCAGCATGGCTTTCTATCAAATAAATGCCATCTATAATACTAGTGCATAAAAACAGCTGTATTAACAGTTTGGTCTGTTTATTTCCACTTTTATATGTACTACTTGTTTTCCATAGGTGTGACAATATTGCTACATATTTTTGTATTATCTGCTCCTAGAATAAACACTTTCACATTACTAAATAGTATTAATAGACATTATGATTACAAATATATATCAGACTATTATATCATTATTAACTGATTTATTTTGTTCCATCATTGATTTAGTTTCTAATTTTTTCTTATTAAGCAAATCATTGCAATAAATACCTTTGAGTGCAAGTTTTAACTGAAGATTATTTACTTCAAAGAGAAAATACCTCAAAGTGAAATTACTAGATTGTAAACATATTTATGAACTTTTATCTGTTTTTAAAACAAGTTTCCAAAGTTGCATGTGAATTTATTTTCATACCTACATTGGAAGAGAGAAAGAGGGAGAGACAGATTTTTTTTATGATGTTCTAGCCAAGGGTAATCATATTAATATTTTGATTGCTTACTTAACAGGAAAATCATGTTTGTTTTAATGAGTATTGATTATTTTATTTTTTGGTGGCATCACACCTGAAAATTACTTACTTCATTGTACAAGTAAATGGCAAATTCTTGATCCATGAAATGACCATTAAAATAAAATTATCATACATTCAAGCATTAGTCCTTTTTTCATATACATTCATCTCAAACTTGAGGAAAGTATACAATTTTACATTTGCATTTAGCTCTTGTTTAAGGTTACCATTTAAACAGTATTGATAAAGCAGTATGGCAAAGAGAAAAGAATATGGAAATTGAAGTCAGAACTGTACTTGGTAAATTACCTAACTTCTCTAGATATCCATGCTCTTGTCTTTAAAATGATGTGCTGTCTACTGCATGGGGTTCTTGTAAGAATTAATAACAATATTTCCAATATAATTTTTAAAGTATAAAATACTGTAGAAGTTTTAAATGAAATGCTCATTTTTTTCCAGTATATATTCTTTATGAAGTAAGTTAGGTATGTTGTATAAATTTCTGTGCCCAAGGGGAAGGAAAGAGATAACAAAAGGACTGCTGTCCCCCCTCTCCTACATGTCTGTGAACATGCTAATAATAGATCTGGCAAAGCATTAAAGGTATTTATTACCGTGCAAGACCATCACAGAATGCTTCTAGCATGATTTACCAGATCTGTTGAGGATTGCTCGCAGTAAATAAATCTGGAATCTATGAATCTATGAAGCATTTCTTACTTCTATTGAAAATATATATTTATTGGAGACCGCTTATATTCAATGTGTGTGATGTGCGGATATCCTAATGCAAAAGGAAGGAGTCAGATAGCAGTAGGAAACCTGACTTCTCCCTGTTTGAATGGTGGCTTTTATCTTTTAATTACAGTAAAACTGGATACTGAATAAAGTCTTTGATTCTTTTGAATCTTACTACACAATCCATTTTTTTTCCCACATAGGTAAAAGTAAGTTGTTTTTAACAGCAATAATTATTCAGGCTAAGAAAACTTGAAGTTTCCTTTGATATCTTCTCTCTCATCTGCTTATCTAATCAGTTATCATATCCTATAAACTTTGTTCTAAATATGCCTTGAATGTGTTTGTTTCTTCCCATTCCCACTACTGCCACCTCAGGCTAATCACCATCATCTCCTCTGTTTTCTGTGGCAACTGCCTACCCTGCCTCTCCACCCCTCAATATCATCTTCCTTCAACCAATTTTCCACATCATAGATTCTTTATTTGGAGATGTTCTACTGTTTCCCATTGCTTTTCTTCCTTCTCAAGGTCAAAATCTTTGACATGGCTTCACAGGCTCCTGCTTGCCCTGACTTCACTCTCCATGAGCTCAACACTATTGTTTCCATTTCTCAATTCTGTTGTTTTCTCCCACCACAGAGCTTAACACATATTGTTTTTTCCACCTGGATCATTCTTTCCCAGCCTAATATACATTTCATATGTTAAATTTCACTTCCTCCCAGAATAGCTCTTGACCCCAGGTGCTAGAAATGGAAAGTTATATATAAACTTGATGCCTCTTCAATTCTTCAGATAATCTACTAAAGTTGTAATTAACTAATTTGTTACTTTTAAAACTATCTATTTTTAGTTTTTCTAATTTCTGCGGTTTGTCTTGCCTGAGGGTTTCAGCCCCTAGAAAGTTCAGTATGGATTCAGTGAGACCAAGAAATGACACACAACATTCTTCAGGTGAAAGGATTTATACCCAGTTTATATTCTCACGGTGGTAGGTCGAGCACTAGAATCAGGTCTGCATCCAGCAGTCTGCAGGTCCCTAATCCATCTGCATCTCTGCCTTCACCCAGAGCACTGGGCAGAGCTCTTTATATAGTGACTCAGTCAATAATAGCTCATTGCCTGTGGTGTGGAAGCATTGGCCTAGCAGTAGGCCGATACATCATCAAGTCTTTTAGGGCCAGGTGAGGATCCTGGCCATAGAACATCCATTTTCCCTACAGGTCCCATCTGCAGCTCAAAATTCAGAAAGACCGAGATTATGCCTCCTTTGTTTACTGCTTCATCCCAATGAGAAAACAGCATCTAACAAGTAGAAAGTGCTCCAAAAAAAAATAACTAAATTAGCAGCAAGTCATTTCCAGGTGATGGAAGCACAATGATTAGGTGCTATGTGTTACTACATGTTTAAGGTAGAACCTGGTTATTTCTTCCCTAATCCCTGCTTTGCTAAATATTCTATAGAAATTATTTGTGATAATTCTATGAAACAGTTATCACAAAGGATTAAATTAGGTGATCTATCAAGATTAACATATTGCTTCAAATGCAGGCAGCTTCATTGAAGGATTTAGTATTTAGTGAAAGCATTTCTTGAGAATGAAGCAAGTAAAATATATTCTATCAATAAAAGAAATATCAAGTGTTCATAGAAAATAGTGGGTGAATATCTTTCATAGAGATAAAAGATAAGTTACAAGCTTGGGGATAAATGTAGGACAGACATTCTAGACTTCAGATTTTAAATGGGGCTGAACTGGTCAGGCAAAATATGTGCATTAAGAAGAATGCTCATGTTATTGTTTAATCTGTCTTCAGCACAGAGCTTTTTTTAAAAAAAAAGAATTCTGTTTCTATTCTGTTTAAAATATGTGTTTCTGTGTCAAGTCTTTCAGACTCTCAATTATCATCAGCATGTCAACTGGGGAGAAATCTGAACAGGCTGATGCAATGGTCATTGTGTTTCTTGTAGAAGAAGTGAATGTCTGATTGTTCTCAAAGATGCTTCTGGCTTTTAATGAGCAACAAAACAGAGCATAAACAGCTGTAAGCAAGAGAGAATAGATCATTCATCCAACTGTAGCTCTATTTTATTACCAGTGTTGGGGAGGAAGAATTTCCTTTACCCTTCTTCTGGACGGTCTAAGAATTAAATTGACATAAGACAGATTATCAGGAAAAAAAAAGTTCTGTTTAATTATGTATGTAATGGAATCCATAGACATTAGATTCCTGACAGGGACATGGAGATATATATGTTATTCTGAACTAAGGAAAAAGGGGTTAGGGACTCGGGACTTCAAAGGGAAATGGAAGCAATTCATGGGAATATAGAAGAGTAAATATTTGATAAGCAAATGCTTTATGAGCCACCCAGAAACAACAGAACACACAGAAGAATCTTAACAGACCTTGTCACATTCTTCCCTGTCTACCCCATATGATAATGTAGTTATGTGTGGTGATGGCCCTCTTCCTGGAGCAGTTCCTCCATCTAAATTCTTTTTATGCAATTTTGGATGTGGGTAGATGGAGGAAGTCAAAGTTTTTTTGAGGTTTTTAGACCTTGATTGTTTTCAGTTTTGATATAAGCTCCATGCTAAAGTGGCACATCTTGGAGTGGCCTGCCCTTACCCCTGTACCCATAGAAAAGAATGGGTCTCAATTCTGACATACCACCTATGTCTCTAGTAGAAATGGCTCAATGGATTGCTAGGTTGCCCTACTAAATAATACATCTTTTAGGAAACTCATGGTTCAATGCTCTGTTATAGTTTCATCAATTACACATATCATTGAGTACTGGTTCTTTCCTTCAATAGAATGGTATTGAGGGGGCCAAGGACGGGTGGCCCCCAAAATGTTCTTTGGCCTGCAGATTATTTCCAGCTGAAAACAATCAAAGCCCAAAAGACTCAGGAAGAAACTTTGACTTTCTCTTTGACTGCCTAGAGAGAATTTAGATAGGCCACCTACTCCTGAAAGAGTGCTATCACCAGGTAATGCCACTATAGTATGAACTAGGTATGGTAGTCAGGGAGAAACCTAGAAAGGCCTGTCTGTTCTAAATTCTGTCTATGTCCCATTGTTTCTGAATGACCCAGCAAACAATTGTTTACCAAACATTTACCCTTTTCCATCTTTCTGTGAATTACTGTCCTCTTTGAAGTCCCAGGCCCCTACCCATTCTCTCTAGTTAAGAATGGCATATATATCTCATTTTGCCTGTCTTTAGAATCTCAAGTCTGTGTGGTTTCCTTATATATAAAAATTGATTTTCTCCTGTCAGTCTTTTGTTCATTTGATTCTTAAACCGCCTAGAAGAACCTTGAAGGGTAGAGGAAAATTCTTCCTCCCCAGTAGTGTATTATCCAGTATAGGTTACATATTCAGAGGTTTTAAACTCTGTAGAGAACTTAATAGTATTAGGATTGTCATCTACTCCTTATATGGTTATAGATTCTCCATCATGAAGAATAATTTGGGTGTATATTTTCACAGAACAAATGGAATATCATGATATTTATGCCATAGCAAGATCTAACAAAATTGTTAGGATAGGCATATAGTTAGACATGAGCCAAGAGTGGTCAGGGGAAGACTGTGGGGAAAAAGCACATAGGGCCTCTAGCGAGGACATCCTCAGCAAACATCAGGCTTTGCAGTCGATACATTTTGATACTGTGGTTGGCATATTCAGCTCATCAATTGGCCCAGGGGCATAGCCTAGGTGAGACTAGGGGTGGGACAGACTAAGAACCAGGAAGCTACAATGGCATAAAAGCCCTGAGCTTTTAACTCAATGAGGCACTTGAGTTTTCTTGAGCTGCCCACTTGGACGCCTTCAAGTGTACTTTCACTTCAACCTAATAAACTCCTTGCTGTTTCCGTTCACTGTCTGGTATTTCCACTGAATTATTTCCTTTGAGAAGACAAGGACTGGGGAACCCAAAGCACTCAACCAGCAAAAAAAATGTTGTCTAATCTGTCAGTCAGTTTCATACACCTAAACTGTGTTTAGTGCTCCATATACTCTGTGTGTGTGTGTGTGTGTGTGTGTGTGTGCTTCTAGATGATGACATAATCTTTTTTACACTATTGTTTATGAAGTAGTACAAACCTGGATAAAATCAAAGTATAATAAAAGCTATAGGAAAAGAAGACTTTGTATTATGGTGGAGGGGTAAAAACAAAAAAAAGAAAAATTAGGACAGATTACTATATTTTAGAAGGCACATGGACTAGGAATGCAAATGTGCAAGAGCCCATAACTAGCCAGAGAAGCCCGTGTCCTTGACCGCAGCTCCCCTTGAAGACTGTCATGCACGGTCATGCACCAAGTCTGTTGTGGGAGCACAGCTTCCTTCCATGATGCCAGCCAGATAAAGCCTTCTTTAATGGCCTATGTTCAGGTTTGAAAAGTCACACATAGATTGTTTTCCCAGGAATCATACTCATCATTGCCCATCTTTGAAGATATCCCACCCTTTAATCATGCCTTCCTCCTCCTCAAGACCAGGCCCTATCCTGAAGCTAAGGTTCCCACCAAGTGCAGCCTCTTTAGAACAAAAGGTACTTGTCACCCTTATCACTCAGGAAATTCCAAGGGCTTTCAGAGCACTGTGCCAGAACCAGGCACAAAGACCAAATATCTTTCTATGATACTACACATAGAATGTTAGGACAGGACGGGAACATTCAGATCTGCCTTCTTTCTATACAGATGAAGAAGTTGTCCAGAGAAGGGAAGGGGTATGCTGAAAGTAAAGCCTGACTTCCAATTCTGATGCCATGGGTTATCAGTGCTGTCTTGAGAATTTTCTCTTTGATGAGTGTACACAGTTGCTAATATTCCTATTATTCCTGATCCATGTGTTAGTGTCCTAAATATTTCATTTGCCTTCACAACTTGCCTTTAATTCACCTTGATTATGGAAATACATTTATATTTGGTCAGTTGATTAATCCTCTTAAATAATGGTAAGACAATTAACTCCAGTGATATGCTATTCAGCTCAAATTTGACTATAGCTAGTCATACTCTAGAAACAAAGATCAAACTCAGGAAGTAATTTCCTTATTAGGTAGCATTAAATAAAAATCAATTCTTCCTTTTCTTCTCTTAAGTTTAATAAAAATCTTCATTTTACTTTGCTGTTTTTACTCTACATTTCCATGTTTTAAAAGTTAGAATATAACATATCCCTGTTCAATATTTGCCAATCTACAAAGGCTCTAAACTACTTATAATTCAGTAGCAGAGCCAAAACCTTTACGAATGTCTATCTAGTATTTATCAAATCTCTGGTTTTAAATGATGCTGCAAGGTTTAACAGTTTTGCAACAAAAACCTACAAAACACAGTCTCTTTGGTTAACACTATATTAAATATATAAAACATATATTTTGAAGATCCAGGTAGTTCAGTTTAGTAGGAAATAATTTGGAATTAGAAACCAGTAGTTAATACACTCTGAAGTAAACATTTTTTTTTTAGTTTAATCAGATGATAGTTCACAATCAATATCTGAAAAAGCAGGGGAAAGATACAGAAGGCTATGATGTTGAGACTCGTGAAGAAAAGTGTTTTGGGTTTTATTTTTGCTTCTTTTTATAAAATGGCCTATGCTTATTAAAGAATATAAATAAACAGCTAAAAAGTTGTAAGCACTTATAATAAAGACCCAAATTAAATATATTTTGTCACATTCAAATAGTAGGTTTTGATTTTTCACAAAACAGAAAATTGTGTTAAAGTATAGGCTTGATGTGTTATACATACATAGAGTTATGTATTGGCATGAAGATGGTGGGACAGATACATAAATGTATGTATGTACACCCTTAAACATATATACATTTGTGTAATATATTTGTATATATATATATATATATATATATATATATCTGTATATATATATGTGTATATATAGAGAGAAAGAGACAAACTTTCCCATTCATTTGCTGAAAAGTTACCAATTCAATTACTAATTTATATTAAGATGCTCTGCTCATGGTTCAGTTTATGAGCCAAGTTATGAGGATAATTGAAAAACCAAATACAAAATTTTCACAGAGCTCAATATTATATTCACACATTTTGTAAGGAAATTTCCCTCTCTTCATATCTTTTTATGTCCAACATCTGCATCCTGAAAATCCACTATATTATATCAATAGATTCTTTTGGTATTTACCTGTTTCACCTTTCAAAGTTGAAAAAGCACATATATAGAACATAACTGGGCAGTCTGTCTGGGATATTTCATTCATTTATAAGTTGGTTAAATCTTATTTTGTGTGTGTGTGTTTTAATTAAATCCATGTGTTTTAATTAAATATCTAAAAGAGAAGAAACACTAACATACACATTAATCACAGCTGTGTTGATATTTAGATCTAAAATTTCATTGTATTTTTGTCTCTACATTGTTTATCCCTAACCAATTCATAAATTATATTATCTTTGTTGAAAATACATCACAATAGTTAGAATTAAATTTTCCATCACATATTTTTATTTAAATTTTAAAGAGACAAACTACATCACAGGCCATTTATCCCACATATTAAAAGTGCCTTTAAATTATTTCATTTTCTTCTTCCTATCTAATTTTAAAGTACTTAAGTAATTAAAAATCTATTAAATCTATTCTATTTTCAATTTTTTTGACCAATTTATGTTATACTTTCTGATATTTATATATCCAATGTATAATAGGACATTGTTTTAGCCCCACTTCATAGGACAATGATTAGATATTAATTTTTCAATTTTCAGTATGATAAATGTAAAATGAGTGTCATTGTTTTTTAAATTTGTACTTACGGTTATTGAACGTAAGCATCTTTTTTTGTGTGTATTGGCTAACATAGTTTACTTTCTTTGCTTATTTTTCTACTTAGTTATGTTTTCTTTTTGCAATTTGAAGTGTTCTTTTTATATCATTGCATTTAACCATGTTTTCTGTTTTACAATACAATTTGAGATATGTAGGCCTATGAAAATTACCACCAATCCTTCTATGTATTGATTTTCATTCTTCATAGAGAAAATAATTTAATTAATTTCACATTTACTGAGCACCTACAATATATGTGCCCAGAGTGGGGCACTATTATGTTATACTGTCATATTACTAAAGCAATTTATGCCCCCTTAGAAACTCAGGTTGTAAAGATTGTGTTTGTGTAAAGAAGAATAAGTCAGAACCTTAAACCTAAGGTTTAAGAGACCTAAAAGAAAAAACAAACAAAAAACAGAAAATGTCAGGGGCTAAGTTATCAGAAAAATAAGAGACACTATGCTTAATGTCTATATGTTACTTCTGCCTTGGTTGCTCTTGCATTCCTGATATCTAAGACAGGGCATGCCATATATGACACAATAGTGAACATTGTATGAATGAATAAATGGCAAATGAGTATGGATGAATGAATGAATACAATCTAGGACCAAGGGATGCGTTTCAAAGTGAAAGTACCATCTCATTGTAAAAGGCACCCAAGCCACATAATTATGCCCTTGCAGGAAACTAGGGATAAAGGAAGTCCTTAAAAGTTTCCAGGTGAAGAAATTGGTTCACATACAAAGAATGGGAATTACAAATGAAACTGAGTTTTTCAATATCAACATTAAAGGCTAGAATACAATGAAGAAGTACCTTGAAAATTTTAAGGAAAATATTTTGAACCTAGAAACTTATTATGACCTAATTATGAAGGCTACATGTAGAATAGAGAAGTGTTTTTAGCCATGCAAGGTTTAATATTCACTTTCTCAGAAATATTCTTGAAAATGTGCTAAAAATGAGGAACCTACTGAAGGAAAAGTGACAGAATTGTTTCCAGTTCATATAGACAGCAGTTCTAGACAGCAACCAATAATACGGGTAAAAAATTCTGAGATGGGTTTCTTTATGGGAAAATAGTAATAATAATAGTGAAGAAGCTAACATCTGAGAGAGTTGCATTGTGAAGAATTTAAGTTATGTCAGGAGATTTTAGTTTGAATTACTGACTGGAACAAAGTGAATATAATGCCTCTGCATTAAGAAGAGCACTGATACTTATAATGACAAACTATGATTATTTTAGTATGTCTGCACTGGTTTGATTAAAATTCACTTAAAAAAATTAAAATCTCTTTGTTTTAATTTAGTCGTTACCACAGGGAAGATGGGGTTGTAGCTAGAGAAGGGCACATGGAGGGTGTCTTTTATTGTGCTGGCATTTATTTTTACTTCTTAAACTGGGTGGTAATTATACATGTATTTACTTTATAACTATTTAAAACCAAACATAAGTTTTACGATTTTTTTCTGCATAATTATGTTTCACAATAAAATTTATAAGCATAAAAAATGTCCCTTTGGCTAAGCTACAAAAGAAGAGATTGAGCAGTCTTCTGCTTCCCCAGTTACAGGCTTCTTTGGCATCTCTATCAAAGTGCAGTCATATTCCTGTGTCTTGCTTCTCTGTTACTTCTTCCCTGCTTCCGTTTGTTTCTGGGTTCTAACCCCAGGTGATTAATCAGCCCGAGCTTCGTTAACTATTATCTCTTAATGAATATTGTTTTGGTCATTTTTTTCCTGTTTTTGCTCAGACACATTTTAACTCTCTGCCACCTGAACTTTAGTGTGCACCTTTAACCTAGAAATCAGTGTTCATCTTTAACTCTGAATAATCTTTTATTTCAATTTTTATATACCTTCAGCATTTCACAAAACCTGTTATGTTAGAAGTACTCATTAACTGAGTCTGGCAAGTCACCAATTTAATCCTTGCTTATCTAAATGGCATGATCCTATATGTATTTTATTTTGTTTTATTTTATTTTATTCATTTTTTCCAAAAAAAGGATTATGAATGTGGAAGTGCTACAAGTGCTCTTAGTAATACAGTATTATAGGTAGCTAGGAGTCTATATTCTAGAAATTATCTTCAGTAAAATTATGTACAGTTATCATATGAAAAGATGCTAGAAATTATATTCCAGGAAAGTATTTCAAATATCATGAAAATTCCATATCATTCTTGGTAAATTATAAAAAAGATCAAGCCTTTGTAGATATGAATTAAATATGCCCTTTCTTTTACTTGTCATATCTTTTAACAGTGTCTGTTTTTATCTTAATAACTCAGTACATTAAGGATTCAAAGTACTTATTTAAAAAGATTCTTTCTTTTTAAAAGACTTCAAATACCAATATGACCTACAGAATATTTCAATTTTAACCAAGGTCATTTCTTTTTTTTTCAGATTTATAATTTTTATCTATTATGACAAGAGAAAGGTATGTATAAGGCAAAACATCATTTAAAAAAATTTTTTTGTTAAGGTATTATTGATATACACTCTTATGATGGTTTCACATGAAAAAACAATGTGGTTACTACATTTACCCATATTATCAAGTCCCCACCCATACCCCAATGCAGTCACTGTCCTTCAGTGTAGTAAGATGCCACAGATTCATGCCAAAACATCATTAAAGTCATTATATATGGTAATAAAAAGTTGTACAATGGATTTTAGGTCATGTATTTTAAGTGTAGAAAGGTCAAGTTAAGATTTTAAAGAACATTGTGCTCTATTCTCTAGGCAAGAGTAATGAATTTTTTTTAAAGAAAGATCATTCTTGTAGACTATGTCAAAATGCTATATCACTTGGGATTTTATTAATGTGGGGTATCTTTCTAACCTATTGTTATTGTTCAGCTATGTTTTGTTGAATCCTTTTATTCTGTTCATTAAAAATATGCCAATCAGAGCCTATAGGTTTATGTTTATTTTATTGTATTAAAAATCCAAAATTCCAATCTCATAGCAAACTTTAATATCGTCTCTCTAACTCTATTGCTATCAGGATTTGGGGATTTTAAAGGGTATCTTTTTTTATTCTTCATCTCATTCCTTCCACTTTGAATTGTAGGGATGTGTAGAATCTGGATCTGGGACAATGTCTCTCCTTTCTCTTTTGACAAGATTTTACTTGTTTGGGGAAGAAAGAATAAATAGAGAAAACAGATGGTGTTTTATGTAACTTATCACCTGCTGGTGATGGGGCTACAGAAAAACTGCTCTGGTCTTTCTTGGATCTGTTCTGTCCTGATGATCTCTGCATAGACAGCGGGTTTACTTTTCCTTTGGGAGTTAGTATTTGGACCTGCCCTACTTCCTGACCATTTGTGAGACATTCCAAGAAAGATAGCTGTATCTACCACCAGCCTGACCAGAACTGCCTACTCCATACCAGTTCTAAGGGAAATGATGTGATAGTCTGACTCTCCTCTTAGCTTTTGTGCTTTCTCATGTGGAACTATGATGAATCTCTGAGGATTACATAGTATTGCCACCATGAACATTCAGTTCTGCTGCTTCCTGATTCAGCCAATATACTGAGAGACAGAATGTTGGGTAGAGTAAGAGCTTTATTCAATAAGCTGGCAGGTTGGAAGATGGGAGAACTATTGTTCTAAAGGCCTGTCTTAGCTCAGATTTGATTTCAAGCTCTGTTGTGCTAGGGGAAGAGGGAGCAGGTGGTGACAGATAACTATGGACATGTGGATATCAGCAAGGGTCTGGGGAGGGTCAGGAAACTCCCTGTCCTTGGTCAATTGACTTCTATCAGCACAAGTCCAATCAGGACAACCCTTCAAACTCTTGATAGGACAACTATTGTCTTATCTCAATCTGTAAGCAAAATCATTGACAAGCCTACATGCAGAGCTGCAGTTAATTTTGCAAATCTAAAAGTGTTGATTAAGGGTCTTGTGGTAACTTTCAGTTTCACTTCTTGGTTTGTCTTTGGACTATTTCTATCTCTATGTTCCAAGAACAGACAATCTTACCCTATCCATTGGTTGCCAGCAAGGAGCTATAGACACAGCTTTTATGCCCTTCAGACTCAGTCACAGTATGGTTAAGGCATAAATCAGCACCCTTATCTCAGATATGCATTTCCTTATCATTCTTCTGCTGCAGTTTATTATCATTAGTCTCCCACCTACTAGGAACTTCAAATGAAGATCAGGCCCCAGTGTTCATGTGTGATAATAAAATAACTTGAACATACATCAAATTCTCCTGAGATCTCTGTCACTAATTTCCACTATGCTTCAGTAACATGACAAGTGTGATTTTATAGTTTATTAGTTCACAAGTAATGAAGTGGAGAGAGAGCTCATAACCAAATGAAAGAGCTTGTTTCTTAGGTGAGCTCCAAAGGGGGTTGCCTTTTACTAACTGTCAGCTTATGAGACTCAACCCAGCCAGACTGTAAGAAAGTTTATTAGTTCCAGCAAGTAGGAAAAACACTGGTAATAACTCCCAAAGCACTGTCTTCCAGGACAAACCACAGGGCTGTTCTTATATAGGCATGTACCAGTTCTCACTTTGGTCCCCCATGCAAATAAGGTGAAAACCCTGTGCAATTGTTATTGGTGTAGAGAAGAGTAGTAGTGGTTGACCAGAACTATCCAACCTTGGCCACAGGGAGGGAGCCTCCAGGCAGCAGTCAGGGGAGCTCTTGAAGAGAACAGTTGCAAACAGTAGTTGTTATGTCCTTCTGAGGCCTGCTCTTCCCATATCTTGTTCTGCAAAACAACTGAGCAGAGAATGTTAACTTTCACTATAAATTCCCCATTAATCCTTTTTCTGCCTAAGTATTGGCACACAAGCCGACAATTTCCCCTTCTTGTAGACTGTATTTGTTTGCTAAGGCTGCCATAACAAAGTGCCACAGACTGCATGGCTTAAACAGCAGACCTTTATTGTCTCAGTTTTAGAGTCTAGAAGTCTGAGGTCAAAGTGTTGGCAGGGTTGGATTTTTGAGGCCTCTTCTTTGCCTCCTAGATGACTCTCTTATTGTGTCTTCACATCATCTTCCTTCTGGGTGTGTCTGTGTCCAGATTTCCTCTTCATAAAGATACACCAGTCATATTGGTCAGGACCCACCTGAAAGCATCATTTTAACTTAATTACCCCTTTAAAGACTCTGTTTCCTAATACAGACACATTCTGAGGTACTAGGAGTTAGACTTCGGTGTTTGAATTTTGGGTGGTAAGGTGGACACATAAAATAGATCTCTAACCTCTGTGAATGATTATATGTGACCGTAAAGTTGTGTGGTTGAGGGGGAAATGGGTAATGAAGGAAAGATCTCTTTACCAGGAATCCCAGTCTCTGCAAAGACCAAAGACACTTACCTTTCATTGTTTTTTCCTCTCCAGCTCTTCAAAACACCTATAAAGCATAAGCACTGTGATTTAGTTGTTCATAAACCGATACTCATTTTTTAAAGTAAACCCAGAGGGAAGTGTAATGCCTAATGTTGACAGGTCTTTTTATAATGTGGGATTCTTATGGATTCTTTACTTTCAAATTTTTTTATTGGTTGCCAATTCTGGGATAACAAAAATCTCCTTCATCATCTTAGTGTACTAGCTGCAGAAGCAAGTTTTGGAGGAAAAAAAAAACTAGTGCAAAAATGACATTAGTAGAATGATATTGGGACTTCAGTATGAACATAAAGGCTGGAGAAATGATCAGAAGCAAAATAATTTCCAAAAACCTAGGAAGCAGAAAATATAGAAATAATTTCATAAAAGAAATTGTCTTGTTATGGTGGTATAGCTAAATAGAATGGATTCCAAATATTTCTTCTATTTTTTGCATGCTTGTTTCAAAATTCAGATTCCAGGAAGGGAATATATGATTAAGTAGGCTTAGGTCAGGAGCTTATCCCCTCTGTCTGTCAAGGTACTGAGATGAAGAAATCAGACCATAGACTTCTGCAATGAGTAGCACATTCAGTCTCCATACCCCTCCCTCACCCCTCTTTCATCCCTCCCTCTAAGGGAACACAGGTGGAGGCGGTAATTTCTCCAAAGAAAAATGGCACCAAATGCTTGTGGGGGAAAACGGAAAAAGAAAAAAAGTTGGATCTACATAACTACTATAGATGAATTGAAAAAGGAAGAAACTTTTACCTGCTGTCCATGTTTAAACCATCCTTCAAATGTTGTATCTTATCGAAAGCCACAGTGACACAACAATTGGTGGCCAGGCATGCCACCCTCAGCAGGTCTAAGTGTCCTCTAGCTGATGTACCTCAATTTGCCTCTACTGCTTTCAAAGCCTACTTCAGAAACAAGTAGTTCCTATAGAAATCATAGACCTAATTGAGAAGGCCTGGCCTGTATTAACATGTCAGCAAGCCTAGATAAAGCAATTCAAAACATCCATCAGAAGGTGGAAATGTATTTTGTTTGAATCAATAAAAAGTTATCTATTTTAATAATACATTTCTAATTTTCTAATTCAGAACTATTTCTGTTGGCAAAGATAATTACAGAGTTAAATTTTAAAAATATTTGCCTAAGGGACATGGAACAGTATGGCCAAAGACATTTTATGCTGTTAAATTTGGAAATAAAATAAAATCCCTTGAGGTCTGGGATCATGTGAACTATACTGGAGGACTTGCATAATTATGCTGTTTTACAGGATATTTATTTCACCATTATCATAGAGCTGTTTTGTAGCTGATTTTTCTTTTTTCTTTTTTTGCAAACTCTGTCACTGTTGTGGTAAGGATTTAAATAATCTATCACTTCTACTAATGCATATATAACTTCCCAGCAACCATTGCCATATTTAAAATGTTATTATTCTCACTGGGTTTACATGGCCAACTGCTTCAGAATTTTTGAACATGACAAATTACAGTGCTAATGAGGCCACAGTTGGGATTAGGTTCATTGTAGAAAATGATTTCTCAAATCATCCTCACATTTTTGGATTTTTTTTTTCCCCACCAGCTTCCAAATGAGAATATTATGTTCTTTCAACAAAATTAAATAATAATTATGTCAGGAAAGAAATGAAATTGACAAAATTCTCAACAAAAACAGCTTCTGTGCCTATCAGCATTTCCACAATGAACTATTTCATCCCACCTGGAAGAAATGCCACAGTATATTCTCAGTGGGAAATATAAAGGTCGGAATTAAAGTCTATTTGTGATTTCACACAGAAGGAACTGGTTCTCATTCAAAAGTGATTCATCTCTAAAAATTCACACAGTTATCTCCTGAAAGTCAACTAGTGCATTCCTTTTAGGTGAATATTTTTGTTTTACTGGTAAAATCTTTGACTATGGAACATTACTTAATATTATAAAATTGGAAAATTCTGGAGTGATATAAAATTCTTACTTTTCTGTACTAGAGGATCTTTCATTCCTGGTTTCCAGATTCTGCAGAAACTTCAGTTTGATGCATTATTTTCTAAATTAACTTGATTAGTTTGTGAACATAGTAAGCAGAGCTCACAGGACTATATGATACAGTTGCACTCAAGAATGAGAGATAAGAAATCTGAATGCCAAATTATGTTTTTATAAAGGATAAATAATTGTATTGCATGTCAGAATTACTTGTGTTAGATTGAGTATCACAAATTTTTTAAAAAGTAATAAATAATAATAATAATAGCTATCTCTTTTGGATGCTTTTAAACTACTGTATTATGATAACCAGTCTATGGACTAATACAAGTTTAGGAGATGTATTATTATTAATATTACCATTCCACAAATGAATCAAACAGAGGGCCTAAGAAAGAAATTTGAAGTATAGATAGCAAGTATGTCAGAGATAATGTCTAGATTTATCTGTATAAAGAGCTATTACTAGGCTATACTGTATAAATTCTCCTTACCAGTGGGATGATAATGAGAACCAACTTTGAGAAATACTCAAAATCAATCAGCTATAGTTTTTTTTTTTCATTCTAGAGTAGATATTTCACTAGACATAAAATAACTCAAAGTTCTATAACTAAGACAAATATATTATGGTGCTGGGGTGAAAACTGATATGTTTTCTTTAATAATTCATGTTTTCTATTCTTCCATGGGTTTCCAAACTCCTTCATGATTGTATAATGTTTGTTAATCATGTCTTTATATTCATATAGCTAGCAGCAGGGTCCTGATGCTCTGTGAGACATCCTTTCTCTTCAAACGACTTTGGCTGTCAAAACTTTCCTATGTTGATTTGGAAGCCCTTCTATGGCCCTGTCCATCACTGACACCTGAGTCTGACAACATCTGTAGAGGAAGGGGCAACCTCACCACAGATGTCTGGTTCCTCTCTCATATATGGTGCTCTTTCTATATAATATAATTATTATACATAATTTGAAAGACTGATCTCAGTATATATGTTTATCTCTTATCTATTTTAAGAAATAAATTTAAGAAATTATACTGTCTGAACCTGTAGATCTCAAATCTTATGAAACCTTAAGGCATGATGAAAGAGAAGTTTGATAGCTTTAAAATAAAATGAATATTTTATGAAAATGGTAAAATGAGAAATATACTCACCTTTATTCATAAGAGATGAGTTTTCCTGGAGTATTTAAATTACTTTTTGGGCATAAAATTTTGCATGGAAAAATAATAAAGGTTTTTCAAGTACTGTATCATTAGAAAGACTTAAAATACCACTCCTTACCCACAACCTCGCATGAACAGTCTCACTTTATAATTACATGAACTTTAAAATTCTAAGTTGTCATTTAAAGATCTACTGTCTGGCATACTGAATATCCAATCTTATCTCTTCACTTTGCACAAACCATCAGCTTTGTCCTGGGTTATGAACTCCCTGTATTTGGTATATGCATATTCATTTCTGTCTCCAAAATCCACCTTCAAGGTGAAATCCTGTACAGAACTTTCTTCTTATTGTCTGCATATTGTGATTGTCATGTTTTATGTTTTATAGTTATATTTGAATGTTTAATAACTGACTAAATGTCAGATGGAAAAAACTGAATTAAATAAGTTTGTTTTGAAGGCCTCATTGCTTTTCAATAAAATAGTACAAAATAAATGTTCTCACAAGTGAAATGTAAACTCACATTCTTTAAGTATTTAAAGGAACAACTTTTGTCCAGTTCAGTCACTTTGGAGTAAATACTCAGTAAATTCAAATTCCAAAGAGACTCCTTATCAGGGCTCATTCTGTTCCCCCAAGACTTCTCTTGCTCTTCTCTCTTGCCCAAATGGTCATATGGGTGCAGTAGTCTATGTTACTTCAAGAGACAGAGGTGTGGACCTTTATTCTGGCTGCCGTCCTCTGGACTTCGACATTTTATGGAAAAGAAATTGCTGTGGTCTGATTCAGTGGCTCTGTGCTAAATCTTGTCAGGTTATGTTTTATCCCATCTCTCATTTAGAGTATCATGCTGCTGCCAATAGGATGGAGATTAGGGTTTTTGTCATTAACCTGTGATCCTGAGATGCTTGAAATTTGTGGCTCCTTCACACTCCACAGCTGTATCAAGCCAAGTACTTTCACCCTTTTTTATCTCTCCATCCTTTATGAAAGTCATCAGAAAAGGATTCTTTTGCATGACATGAACAGATCATATGTTCATCTTTCAGGACACAGTTTTTAAATTTGCAGCTCTGTGAATGTTGAACATAGTGGGAACATGCAGTATCTGGATGTTCTCTGATTCTTTTAATGCATCTAGCAATTTTATTGGGGTCTCCAGAGTCTTAACCCTCTTTTAACAGAGGTTAAAGTAACAAAGAATTAGATCCATTCCCAAGCTGTCAGCATTCTCAAATTTCTCTCCACTTTCCCATGGTAGCTTTTTATTTCCTGTGCTTCCTTCCCCTAATCTGATGGGAACTTCCCTTATACCAATCCCATCTCCTCTGTACTATTCTTTATAGTAAAATTCTATTGTTTAAATAGCTCTTGATAGAGAGTTTTTTTTTAATTTAGGAAATAATTGACTTATTCAATCATGCTATAATTGTAGGACGATTACATATTAGGTTTTTTTTCCATTTTGGAGGTTGATTCTTGCTCATTTATCCATACAACATTGCATTAATCATTTGAAACAAAAGGCTATAGATTATTTTGGCTGAAGGAGAATGATGTCACAGAATGAGGAATGAAAAACTAAAAAATGTATTTTCAGAAGCATTTTTTTCAACTGATCATTCATGACATGTATATGCTGCTTTTGCAGAGGATAATCAGCTGTGATTTTTGTGTTCACCAAAATCTACTCTGAACTTTCTGTGTGCCACACCCTGATCAGACAATAGATTTTAAATGCCTGATGTGTAACAATGATAATTATGGGCAGCCCTCATTTATATATTCAAATAATTTGAATTCCTAGAATATTGCTCTTTTTACGTATGTACACAACAAACATATCCTGCCAAAATTATTTTAATAACTCCCTACTGTTACTGAATTAATTTTGTCCTGAAACTATTCTTCACAGATTGGGCAGAGTAAACATTAATAATTTTAGAAGTTACATCATTTCATTTCATGAAATTCTTCATTTTTCATTGCAATTATAATTAAAAGCAAAATCTCTGCCATGGCTTGAAAGGCCTGACATGTATCAGATCTGGTTTATATATATATATATATATATTTTTTTTTTTTTTAATTTGAGTGGTCAGTACATAACCCCCTCCATATTTTATCCCCAGCTGAGGTTCAAAACAATTATGAGAGGCACAAGGTAAATACAAACTAAGTTAAAATATGATCTTTATTATTGATCATCCCTAGGTTGCTGTATATGGTCTGGATCTGTTAACCAAATAAAATTACAAATATTTAATTCCAAAACTATATTTAACTGCTTGGCAATATGCTCAGAAATACAATGTTAGGCCAGACCCATGGAAGGCCTGCTTGTAAAACTTTGGTCATGGAGAAGCATTGGAACCTGGGCACTTCCTAAGGACACCCCTTTGGAGAAGGTATCAGGCTATGTCTATTCCTTTGCCCTCTGCAAGAGCGTAATCAGTCTGTGATACTCCAACTGGTGCCCCCTTTCAGAAAAAACATGAAGTTAGGAGAAAGATTCTGTTCAGTGTTCCCCAGAAGCATCCTTCCTTACTCTATATAATTTCTGCCACTGTTTCACTGACATTGAACACATCCTCTCTCTTTCTGCCTATGATTTAACAGACTGTTTCCTCTGCCTTCTACTCATCTCCTCTTTATCCTTCATATCTCAACAGGCCTTCCATTAACTACTCCCTTGTCACACTGCATTTTTTCTTTATACCACTAATCATAGTTTTAAATTATGTGTTTACATAGCTATTAATTAAAATATGTGTATCTTCAAATACACTCTAGATTTATGGGGTCAAGGACAGTGACATGGGCTGTGTATTTTGTTGCAGAACCAATCAGTGCTTGCATAGAATAGCTAGATCAAATGCTCAGTAGATATTTGTTGAGTACAGAGAGAACTAAATTAATACCCCTGTGTAAGTTTGCATTTTTAAAAAATATTTGCAATGTTTCCAGATAATACTAAACCACACATTCTGGATATATTAATTGCTTTCTTGCAAGCAAAAATGTGCTCTAGATATGTAATAATATGAGGCTAGCATCTTCCTAAGCCCTTCAGTCTTGGAGCAGTACAGTTGGAGTGCATGATAATTGCAAGCTAGCTACTTCAAGGCTCAATAACTCAATCCAAGCTTTTGCTTTTTCACATTTACCAAACTGCAGGAGTGTGCCCAAAGATTTTCTGTCTTCACTTACTATCCTTTCCACTTTAATCTTTAACTCATTCTCAGATTAATTATAATGGTCTTATACTAATAACTTTGGCAGTACTAAAAGATAATGACAATGCTTTAAACATGCATGACCTATACATTACTTTTTAAAATGTTTTCAAATCCTGAATTTTATTTTATCCTTAACAGAATCACTGTAGGTAAATAATAATCTCTTGCTAAATACAGAGTTAAAAAAAATAAGATTTAATAATTTAAGTAAATAATGATACCACAACTAATAAGTGATGGCTCTGGATTTCAGATTCATATCTATGATAGTCAAATTAATTGATATTCCCACAATGAAAATGTACAGATTGAATATCCACTCAGAAATGTGCCTTTATTTCCAAAACGAATAAATTGTGAATGATCTTCCTTGAAGCATTCACAGACAATCCCACCTTACCCCATCATCATACACCCCACCACAACCACACAATATGGCTTTAATCTACTTTATCAACATCATTAATGCTCACCTTTAAACTTTATCAAGACTAGATTTATTCCTCTTTCCTTAAACTATGCTTTACAGTCCTGCTTGCTTTCTCTTTCATAAAATCTGTTTTGCAAGGGAAGATAATTCGATAGTCTCTGCATACCACCGCCTACCTCTTCCTCTTTTGCATGTACGTGCGTATACATGCACTTGGCAAATTTCCTTTTAAACAAAGAGCAACTTCTGTATTGATTTGAAGCCTCTCCTCCTAGTGACCTTTAGGACTTTTACTTGTCTATATTGTCCTTGCTATATTCACGACCTGTAACAATGCAAAAAGCCAGGTCCTGATATCAAAGATATTATAAATTTAATGAAGAGAAAAGATGGGCATGTACAGAGAATTAAATAACGCAAGAAAAAAACAAAGAGTGGTGGAAATAATGAGATGGAGATAGAATTTAAGAAAGATGATAATGATGATGATAACAACTAAGACTTACTGAGCATTTAATAAACAGGATACACACGATCATATATGCTTTGCATAAATATCTCTTGACAGCCTTGCCAGAAATCCTCTCAGGGTCAATATTTCAGGTGAGATGAGAGAAGTTAATCAACTCGCTTAAGTCACACCTAGTGATAAATGAAGTCAAGATTTCAGTCCAGGTCTGTCTGACTCCTGAGAGCGATTGGATGAGTTAAAACAGAGAAAACTCAAAGCCAATTTTTAAATCATATCCTTTCTGCTGGGAGCTGCCCTGGAGGAGGTAGAATCTGAGATGATCCTGAAAGTCATTTAAATTTTAGACTGATAGAGAGAAAGAGGCAAAAAAAGAAGAAATAAATCTTGTGCAACATTAGGGAAGTTGATCTGTGACTTCTGTAGCTTAGCAGTGATCAGTCTTCTCTTGGCCAATATTTTCAGATTGGTGAAGCATATGAGATGAGGATTTGACCATAAATCTTGTTTTAATATTCACTGTTGCTAATCATAATTTGGTATTAGGACAAAATGGATTTGAAATATAGTAGGCTCTTCAGGTTGATCTTGAGCATACCATCTAGAAAAGTCTCAGGAGAACTGAAAGTATCTGGAAACATTCCCTTCTCCATCACTTACTGAATAAAAGCAAAAAGATAAACAAATGTTTCCAGTCCACCGAAATGGAGGCTAATGTCTAATGCTGAAAGATTCATCATCTGTCAGTACAGCTGCATTCTCACACCTTGTGTATAATCCCACCCACTGCTTTCTGGCAAGTATTTGTGGTAAACACTGGAAATAGATTACTGAACAATAGTGTGACTTGTTCACAAAATACTATTGCAGTAAGTGTCAAGACATGGGTAATAAAACAGCTTGTACAAGATTAGAAGTGATAAAGTTTTGGAATCCAGGCCCTGACATTCAATATGTCAGTGATTTGTTTCCATTAGTGATAAAATGGAGGAAGTTGCCTAGATAGATCTCTCAGTAAGAAATCCAGCAACAATCAACAGATGCCTCAGGTCTGTTCAGTAGCAAGAGATGTGTAACTTTTACTATCTCATAAAATAAGCCCATTTCCCAAGTGGTTTACTGGCATTACCACAGATGGAAATCTTATTTTTAAAAAGGAAGAAAAAGGGAAAAGAAAATTTGGCAAAAACAAATATTGTGTTGCCCTGTTTTGTTTTGTCATTTGTTTGTTTGTTGTAAAGGAAAAGAGAAATTACTCTTCAAAATAAGTCACAACATGCATTCTGCATCCATGCACACATACCTTCACATTGTGAGTTCCTATTGGCGGGTAAGTCTCATAGAAATCTTTGCAGTATAGCAGTGCTCCACAGTGGTACATGTGTTCTAAATACTCACTAAAAAAATACTCACATGAAATGAGTCAAATTACTTTCTTAGTGAAAAATGAATAGCCCCACAGAGGATTGGTGGTGATTCTGACAGGTCTGGATTTTCTCCAATTCTACCTCAAAAGAGAAAATGTGGAACAGAAGCAACACTCGCCATCCAGTCCAGCCACACTGCTATTGATGCTTTTTTTTAAAGATGTTAATATCCATATAGTTACAATCATTAAGTGTATGTGCCATACATCACAGACAAATATGTAAAAGATAGGGGCTTTCACATACATTAACTCAGGTAATCCTCAAAACACCCTGCAAATTAAATTAGAATCAGCCCTATCTTACTGGTGAGAAAACTTTCTAGAGAGGTTAGATAACTTCTCCCGATCACATTGTTCTTGTTGGCAGAGATGGGGTCCAACCCGGACCTTTTGGGCTGAAAATCCCCCACACCATCTGCCTCCCAAAACATTTTTTTTTTGGCTTGGGAAATTGAACCTGGGCCTCTTGCATGAAAGGCAGGATTTCTCTACCACTGCCCACCTCCACCAGGTGACCAGTGGCTGGGAGGCAGAGAGCAATCTCCGTGACACTCCAAGGGAGCAGCCGTCCTTTCTCTTTCTCATGACAACTGCCTAAGGAGTCACCACTGGGCTGTGATGATTTGGGGATTGGGCCGTTCCAATCCCCAGATTTTCCCATTCTGAAATGGGCCACCAAAAAAGCCATTTTATTATGTTGTATTAGTGGTAGTAGCATTGTTGCATTTCTTCAGTTCCAAAATGGAGGGGGATAATTTTCTACTCCAAAGCAGTGAAGTAGCAAGGATGCTTCTTAGCAGTGTAGTACAGCCAGGCCACTATAATATTCAATGGGCATTTCTTAAGCAAAATTAAAAATGCTTCCCTGCCTCACTTAGCATGCTCTGCAGACTACTGTAACTTAGTGTTTCTGGGTGCCTAAAGGTCGTGTTCAGTGACAGTTCAGGACATGCTGGCCATCAAGTACACATGAGGTTTTAGTGACTTAGTGATTTTTGAAGGTAACACTGTCTCCTTACCTCTATGTTGCACAATCTCATCTTGTCTGTGTTCTTCTAACAGCTGTGTCTTTGCTTCCAGTAAACAATAAGGAATTTACTTCTTTCACCATAATGCCAGGCAGCTTATCTGATTTTCTATTCATTTGGGGGATGTAATGCTTTTACGGAAGCTCTCGATAACTCTGACCTTAGTTCAAGAATCTGTTAAGAGAGAGATATGAGAAACTAGTCTATGAAATCCACACAATTACTTGTTGCCCTCAGATATAATTATCAAATTTCCAAACACCAACATTATATGTTGGCAAATAACAGAACGTATTTCTGAAGTATGTTTTCTGCATAGATCATCCTCTGGCAGTTTAATCTATTTTATACCCGTGTAATTTGGAAATAATCTGAAATAATGGTAATAGAAAAATTTATACTAAGATTAAGGACAGGAATGTTGAAGGAAGTAGATGTGAATAGCGAAAGTGGAATAAGTAAATATTTTTGTCAGTTAGCCTTGGAAAAAGTCAAGCTGAGCCAATACCTACACGGGCAATGAATCTGCCCTCCTGCAGTGAAGGCAAAAGGGCTGAGATTGTGTAAAATAGCCCAAGCCCTTTTATTTTATTGATTCCAGAAATTTTACCCTATTATGGGTCAGGCACTTGTTGAACAATGTGGATACATAGATGAAAAAGAATGTCATAATTTCTAACCTCATGAGTGATTAGTTTGGTAGGAAAATATTAACATTAAATGATCCAACATATAATGATGTAAGTGGTGAGGATTTCAGGCTGAAGCGTCCAGCTGTACCTGACAAAAAGTCACCATGGATACTTCTTACAGATAGTGTGTGTGGAGGATAGGAGAGGGATGGCTACCCTGTGTCTGCATGAGGTCTCCTTCCAGTACTATTTTGAATACAGGAACAAAATTACTATGAATTATTATTTTGTATATCCTCATTACCTTGCTTGTCCTAAATTGTAGAATAGAAAAAGGAAAAGTTATCTGAAAAAGCCTGTACAGTATTACAAAACTGAGCCATATGGAATGTTCATAATAGCCTCCATTTTGCCAAGTACAGTCAACTACTTTCTAGGTACTCTGGGACTGTTAACATTGAGGAATTCCTCCATAGCCTTCAACTGACTGGGAAAATATCACAATTATGTTCTGAGTAGTTGTGTTCACTTTAGAACTTGAAATTATTAAAAGTGTTTAAGGAAATTAGGTAAGGGGAAAGATAAGGATTAGATCAGGTGGAAAACCTAAAACAAAAGTTTCTCTGATTTAAAATGATAGTTAATCAATGGCACCAGTAAATAATGCATGTGTGCTCATGTTAAGGTTCTTCCTAGAAAGTGATTTCCAAGTTTAAAGGGAATTTTTTTACTCAGTGTGGGGACGCTGGGGTTCCTATGGCCAGGATCCTCACTGAACTTAAACCACCTGATGATGTAACCGGCCTGTTGCTAGGCTACTGCTTCCACACCTTTAGGCAATAAGCTATTATTGCTCATATAGAGAGCTCGGCCCAGTGCTCTGGGTGGAGGCAGAGATGCTAGTGCTCGACTAGAACAAGCTGGTAGTAAATCTTTTTACCCCAAGAATGTTCTACTGTCATTTCTTTGGTCACACTGAATCCATAGCGAACTTGCCCAGGGCTGAAACCCATTGGCAAGACACTTGGGAAGCTGAGACTTGACATTGAAGAGATTCATTTCAGTTCCCATTATGAGGGAGCCAAATTCTGGGATGTTTGCATCATCTTCATGATGTTTACATCCTGACTACAGAGGCCTATGGTTGCTAGAGGAAGTTATTACGGTTGAGGCCGAACTGCATTTGTATTCAGTGCCATGCAGATTTCAGGGAGACTACAAATACTGCATTTACCACAAAGGACTTTGTGCATCTCAAGTGCTATTTAGCAGCCAGTTTCTACTTAGGAAATCATGTTAAAAGAATGTCTTTTTGTCCTTATGTTTGAGAAAAAGTAGTAACCTGAAATAACATATACAGCAGTAAGGTGTACCAAAAAGAAAATGAATTGCTTACGTCTACTTTTGACTGTAAGCTTTAGTTTCTGCATGTGTAAAATGGAGACAGTGTCTAACTTGCTGAGAATCTCGCCTCTCTCTCTACTTAATACCTTAACCCCTCCCAAATCCAATAATCATAACTAACAGCTGATCTTTATTTAGTGCTGACTTTGTGCCAAGAAGTCTTTCATGTGTTTTACATGTGTTAGTTCTTTTAAGCCTTATAACAATCTTATGCGGTTCATACTATGATAATCCACACTTTACAGATCAGAAAATGAAGGCAAACAGGGGCAGGTAACTTGCCCAAACCTATGCATCTAACTAGTAAGGAGCAAAAGCTGTTCCATAACCTAGAACATCTGGTTCCTGATCTGTGCTCTAACATCTCACAGTACCCTGATTCAAATTTCTAAAACTTTGTGTGTGGATGTAGATCTGCCAGAAGTGTTTTTTTGCATCCTTCCCTAATGTAATTTCTGGTCACATTTCAAAGTTCTCTACAGGTTAACTATCCTTCAGAAATATGTCACTGAATTCTCCCACCCCAGGCTTCTCTGTACTGCTGTGGGAACGGTGTTAACAGCTCAAAATTACAAAATAATTCAGTATCTTTTTCTTACTTTTCTGTTTGCCTCAACTATTCTGAGAACCTAAAGGGTAGAACCCCTGTAATTTCTCTATACACATTTTCTACATGTAAACAGTATTATGCAGAGATAACATGAGATAATTTGGTAAGTGCTTTATGAATCATAAAGAACCATGCAAATATACATAAAATGATTATTTACTAATAAGGCACTCATAAAACTGTTCTTTCTATTGAAAAGAGGAAATCTGTAAAAGTAGTACGCCAATGCAAGCATGGTAGTTTATGCTGATAAAATAGAAAACATTAACTGCTGATTAGTAGACATTAAATGAAGAGCTAGTAATCTCTGTATTCCTAGGGGATTTCACAGTGAGTATGAAGGCAGAGATGCCAGAAAGGATTGGTAAGGCTCTGCTTCCAAGGACAAGTGGTCTAATCACTAGCATCTTTGTGTAAAGTGGAAACAAATGTGTATGCTGAAAGTTAGCATAGGAGAAGATGTTATATTTGGTTTCTGACTGCAGAGAGACCCTTTTCTTACTATAGATTTGCCCCTCGAGATTTAGTATAGTTCTTAGTCTTCCAACGTGGAAAGTAATATCTACCTCATTGGACTCTTATGGAGATTCAAAGGTGATTATATATGTTACATTGCACATCAGCACATATGTAATAGGCATTTGATAAATTTTAATTTTGTCTAACCCACAGACCCCTGTTTTCCTCATTTATGTAGTGGTCTACACTAATTAGTAGGCCAGAGTATAATATAACTTTAATATATTGGTTTTAAATGATTACAAATATAAGCTTAGTTTAGTGTTTCCTTTAACACTCTTCTTAATTAATCCTATTTATGCAGATATATACTAAATGCCATCAATTGTGACAGGTACCTAAGTTACAGTTGTAATTACTCTCAGTAGGTATATAAATCTGCAGTGGCTTAACTCTTATTCCTCAGTAATCAATGCACTATAACACTGTCTAAGAACAATGGAGATGAACCATTCACTGTTAGCTATAGAATACTGATACCTAAAAAATTCTACAACTACACATCAGATAAAACATAGTAGTAAAGAACTAAAAACAAGCTGAAGAAAGCAGAGATTATTTTACAGCAACTTTCATTTCCAATTTAAATAAAATATTTGCATTTCTATATAGCATAAATATTAGGCATAATTCAGCACTTATATCGAACACAGTCGAAGTTACTCATAAGAAAAGTGTGGATTAGAAAACATGCCTGAAGTGATGAATATTATGATTTAATCAAGGCTCAGGGACTAGGAATGGAGAGGAGTTGAGAATTATAAGTCAGAATTTTTAATGTCCATTCACTTTCACATGCATCATCACAGATAGCCAGGGTACATGTTAATTTTTTACATTTTTATAGATGAGGGAAGAAGTTCATAGAATTAATGCCCTGGGCCAAGCTACACAGAGATAAGGAAAGTCTTATGAAACTTTAGAGACAGTGAAGTGTTCTTAATGAAAATACCTAGTGTCTATGAATTGCCGGGACTGTCCTAGAGGTTCAAGATATACATGTTAGTAGGACAAAGGTCTTGATTTCTCAAAGTTTAATTTTTTTCTGAGGAGGGTGCACCAATAAAGCCAACAAATAACTAGCATAACTTTCAGAATGATGAATTGCTTTGGCATAAGTCAAATGTGAAGAGGAGATAGATCATGAGGAGAGAAGCACTCATAGCTGAGATAGGTTAGCTATGAAGAGCTTTTCTGATATGTGAAGTTGGAGCATCATCTAAGAGATCAGTGTGGGAAATTATGAGAATCCCTAAGTGCAGGTGTTCTAGGTTGAGGCCGTTGGTAGACATGATCTTGGCATGTTCAAAGAACTCCAAGACCACAGTAGTGGGACCAGAGTGAAGCAGGTGAGGGATGACAGGAATTAAGGTCAGAGAAAGAGGCAGCACTCGAATCAGACATGGCCTTGTAGGGACTTTTGAATAGTTTGAGTCAGGAAATGAAATAATCTTGTTTTTGTTTTAAAGGGTGAAAGAATTACTGGACATCACAATTCTTTGATGTCTCTTAGTTTTCAGTAATTCTTACCTTGATCATTATGTAGTTCCTGGTTTTTAAAAGAAAGAGATGGCATGCCCCAAACAGGAATTTAATGAATGGAAGGTTTACAGAAATTTGAACAGGGTTAAGAGAAAAATAAAATAAAAAAGACACAGTAAACCTTTATTTGTTCTTAATGTGAGTCCTTGGTGGCCATCTTTATTTGTGTAACACAGATTTCCATTAACTAATACTATTGGCAAGAAAGTTTGAAGAAGTTCCTCAAATGTATTCAGTGGGTTTCAGATAAAGCCTTTGCTCCTATAAACCATTTCTGTTGCATAATCAATATCAAGCACCAGGGCCAATACAGTGACTCTCTTCTCTGCCCCTAGTTTTACTGGGATGAGGTGCCTCACATGAAGATAGCAATGTTCTGTGGCTGTCCCATATTGAGGCATTCCTGCGTTTGGGTGCAAGGCTTCTAAACTTACAGAACCAAAGGATTAAGGGACAGGAAGCAAAAATTTCTCGATAGGATTATTAGGTGAAATAGTACCAAGAGCCGCTTTTCATTCCTACATTTTAATTCCTGGATATATAAACTGTAGCTACAAGGGAGATTTCATCTCCAATTGTCCAGAGCATGTACTACATCCTTTAAATCAGAACCACATGTTTGCAGGGTGTTTTCTCCTAGCTGTTACTCTAAGTTTTCAAAAGGCCATTCCATGGTTCTATCAACATTTTTTCCTGGTGATGGAATTGAGATCAGAAAGCTAATGCAACCCATAATGCTCAAGCCAATATTATAAATCTCATATATATCCACGTGAACAAATGAAAAAAATAAGAAACGTGCATGTGCTCATGATCTTTCTGATTTAAATTGGCAAGATCTTGAAATTCTTCTTTTAAAAGCTAACTCCTCTTGCACCAGGCCTTGTTTTTCTGTTCCAGCTCTTTTGGCAACTAGCTCTCAGTATGGGCTTAGAAGTCATGAGGAGAGGTAGGAGTATGTTCTCTTAAGCAAGGAAGTTCAGTGGGACTTAGATGTGCCAAGTCTTTCTCCATGACTGTGTCAGATCAAATGTTCCCATCCTACATCTCCGAATCCCAGTCATTCCTCTCTGCTATAAGCAACCTGGACAGATTATAAACACTTGATCTGGCGAGTTTGCAACCCTTTACTCAGACCCAGAAATTGGTTCACAGTCATTAAAACTGGTAAATAGTCTTTCCTCTCTCATGCTGACTTGGACATTAAAAGTAATCACTTTGTCCGTGTCTCTGTGTAGCCTCTGGTTTTGTCAAAAGCAGCTTCCTAAGCCACAATTCTTCTTTATTCTTCATTGACATACTCAGTTGTCAAAGATACTCTAATTTCCACATCTTGCCCTCCATGTGTACTCTTTTCCATACAACTATCACTGTAAATAACCATGATGCCATTGCAAGCACTGTAATACTGGGACCTCATTGTTTCCTGTTCAGTGTATCAGGGTGTCAGCACAAAAATAAGTGCAGGCTCAGACGGGGTTATGAAATAGAGTTTAATAGAAAAACTACTATGAAAATGGACAGAGCTAAAGCAAACCAACAAGAATCGAAGCCCTCTGGGGTTAGCACCAGAGCCAAGCAACTGCTACCTTCATTTTTAATGGGGCAAGAGGTGAGAGTTGTTAGCGGAACCTGGGGGCAACCTAACTGTACATTAGAATCACCTGTCAAGAGATATGGCGTTGAGTAGAGGAAATCATTTGTTGCCAGTCTAGATCCCAGGAAGGAAAGAAACTCTCTTTTCTTTCCCATTTTCCAGTCTCTTGCCAGCACTTATTATCAATAAAAATCAAATAGAAATCAGAGAACAGAGGAGCCATAAAAATAGCACTTCTAGGACACTCTTGGGCTGCAGAGGAAGATGGAGATTATGGACAGTGGATCTAGAAGTAACAAAATACACATACCACAGTCATCTTTCCCTTTGGTGCATAATATCTGGCAACATCCACAAAAAGAATTAATTGCTCTTGGGTGTGAGGCTTCAGCTACTGAGAGTCAAGCTAAATAATTCTCATTTATTCTCAAACTTTGGAACTTTGGGTGTCTCAGACTAGGAACTATGTAGCTGAGCCACAGTTTTCCATGCATCCTGTGAGAACTGTTGCAGCATAGGTAAGTTTTAGAGTCATTTCTCAGGGATAATGTTTTGTTTTATTTCTTAAAAACAATCAGGCAAGATGGACACTAAAATCACATCAATTTACTGAAATTGCTGTGGCTTTGGCAACTCCCGTAGAGGCTGCAATTTGAAATTAACTCTCAGAGACAAGGCTCCAGAGAATCCCTTATTATGCCAACTCTTTTCATGCTATCTGTAATATAATAGAATGAAGATAAAAGGAACAGGTTTGGGGATAATTCACTTTAGAAAATACATTTTTATCTATTATGGATCATTATCACCTGGCTGGAAAATTAAATATGGTCCTCAAAAGGCATTCTGAAGAACGTGTCTATAATTTAGTAAGGTGATAAAAACAATCCATCATCATTTATTTGATATCTATTGTGGGTCTAGTACTGTTGAAGTCTGTCTTATAAAACTGTAAAACTATTACATACTTCCTTTTAAAGGTTAATTAGCTGACCTTTATATAGGAGACAGATAGAGCAACTTATACTGCTGATGTGGGACACTGGACATCAAAATTGAAACTTGATTTTTTTTATAAAAACTCTGTCATTTCTAATTTGAAATTGTGTCAAAGGTCCACACCTATGACTCTGTAAAATAAAAATTGGTTTTTATTGATACATAGAGTAATTTAAATGTTTAAGTTATATACCTCAATACATATTAAGGAAATATAATCAGATAAATAAAAAATTTGAGCCTATTGACAAAAAAATACTTTTAAAAATAGCACAGATAGTATGCAGATAGCATTATGACTGTGCTCTGTGAGTGAATACAATTTAGAAAATATCTTAGAAAAAGCTGTTTACAAGGGATAATGAGGATTATAATAGGATGCATACAGTGGAACAATTAGGGAAAATCAGTTTCTTTTTGGAGCTTGGCACCTTACCTTACTAGGTACAAATGTGATATTAATAATAACCTATTGGATGATTAGCAATTGTTAGATGTTAAGTCTACATTTTAGTAGATTGGAATGATACTTTCATAATGTCATGCAAGTAAAATACGATATATCATTATTCTATACTGTAGAGAATGATATTCTTGGAATTACCAAAAATGATTTCTTCTTCCTCCTAATACATTAAAGAGTGACATTCGGACATGAGAGACACAGTAAAAGTAGAAAGTGTAAACTAAATATAAACAGGAACAATGTACATAAAATGAGAATGGTTAATTAACCAGTTGTTACTTAGAAGCCATTGGTTTGATGGTAGTAGAAGACCCAATTGAAAGTTGATTGTATTAAAAAGTAATATTTTTAAATACAAGTGAAAAGTACCATTACAGTGCGATCCAGGGGACAAAACAATGGCATTCCTACACCTTGGCACTATGTAGTCTTTACTTTCAGGCCTCATAAAAGTGACCCCCGACATTTTCAGCTTATTTCATCCTTACTGCCAACAGTTTGACAGGAAAATAAAACCTGTTCATGATAACTCCTGCTACGTCTAGCAGTTCTCTTTGACCGAATTTACTGAGTCAGGGGCAATATGGAGAACAGCTTCTGTGACGGGAGGTCTGGGATTGTGCTGGTAGTCGGGACTGGGTCAAATCGTTACCCCTTTGCCGCGCTCACTCCCCTGTGTGGGTGGAGTCCCACTGAACCGAGAGGCTTAGAGGAAGGGTTGCACCCCATAAGACAATTGGTTTACTATTGCTTGACAAAAGGGAATGGTTTATGGGTTGCCAAAAAAGAAAAAGGTAACTCATAACTACAGGTATGATCAGCAATTTATGCCTGAGTTATTTCTCAGCAGTAGCTTCTGTGAGGTGGGCTTTTTTATATATTGTTAAATATTTGCCATGTAGTTCATATTTTCTTTTCAATAATGGTTTCTTTTTAGATTGCACTTCAGACATTACTCTTCCCCCCAAAAAGGGTTTTAAAAGCCAAGTTCCCATTACTTTTGCTGAGGGACCTCTAGTATTTTAGATAACGGCTGGCAATGAGAACACAAAAATAAACAGACTGCTGACCCTGGGCAAAGATGGTACACAGCATTTCAAAGAGAATAGGTTTTCCAAACAAGTTAAGAATAATAACTCAGCAGAAGCACTGCATAGTACTTAGTTATAAGAGACCTAAGCAAGACCAAAATTTTCAATTCAAAAGCAGAAAACAACATTGGCCATACACAAGAAGACTCAATCTAGATCACAGCTATCATCAAGTATCCAGGCTCAGGGTCATTGGCTTTTCTAAAGTAGGAAAAACCTAAGACTGATACTGAAATTCACTGAAAAAAAATTATATTCCATTGGACATAATTATTTGCATTTCATGCCCACAACCTGACCACTAAAATAAAGTGTCAGGAGCCCAGAATAGACCCCTCAGATTAACAGCAGTAACTAGAAAATGTGGTTTTAACAAGTAAAGGTTCAGTTTTAAGTTACCCAAGACTCCCCCAGTCCTTAAGAAAAACCATTTGGTTATTTATTTCCCATCAAAAGAAGACTAAAACATTTAGGAGTTTGTGGAGAGATAGATAATAAATAAGTCAGGTTTCCTTGTGTTCAAAAACTTTACAGATAAATTTATTTGGTTTCAGAGAGATTATGATGTCTAATATGCCTCACAAGAGTAGTATGATTATTATATAAACTTCCATTCAGAAAAAAATACACATTAGAAAATTTTATTATAGAATTGGAACTTTGTCTCATTGCATCAGATGATAAGATGTAACCAACTATTCAGAGTCAACATTCAGATAAAAGCAGTAAGCATTCACAATATATGAGACTATAATATTTTAGTGTTACAGTAAATGAACAGCTACCACTTGCTGAATAACTTATGTAAGTACTAAGAATCACACTAAATTTTGAATATACATGTGCCTATGCCCAAAATAAGTTGTATTTCCCCTGCTATACAGAGGTGAGGAATTCAATAGTTCAGGTAATTTGCTTACAATAATATAGCTAATAAATTAGACTTGGTAACCAAGACTGTATCTAACACCCATGCCTTGATTTCAATATTCTTGGTGCCTGCCTTTTTTCCTTCAAGATAAAGACAAAGAAAGCTATTTTAGTTATAAAAACTCTCTGAGGTCTGCCACCTTTGAGAAGAGAGCTGAATTGGAGCACAGAGAATAGAGAGCACGCAGAAGTCTCACACCTTCATAATTTTTTCTGTACTATTTGGATCAAAGGTTCCTCATCTTACATAGCAGTCACTTTCAAAAAAGCTTGCAAATTGTAGTTGATGATTGCTTCCTATCAGAATGTTACAGAATGCCTTAGGCATTAATGGGATAAAAGCAGGTTAGAAGAAAGCAAAACAAAACAAAAAAAGCTAACATTAATCAAGCTCTTACAAAACGGCAGGCACTGGTCTTAGAACCTTACAAGTATTGTCACAATAACTGTATGAAATGGGTTCTGTCGTTAACTGAATATTATAGATGAGGAAACTGGATTTTCCAACATCACCTGCCAAAGCTATGATTCAAACACAGGTTATTCCAGATCATGAATGTTTAAGTGATACCACATTAAAGTGTTATATATAAAATGGCCTGCACACTAACATTTGAACACCATAATATTTCAATTATTTGGTGTTCCTATCTGAAAAGACAGGCAATGGGCAGTACAGCCTGTGGCCAAAAACCTGTGAGTGACTTTTCAAGCTGAACCTAGGCAAATTACAAAAGCTTTCCCTGGGGGGCATCATATGTGGAAGCTGCCCTCCCCATGCCAGTCTGGGTGCACAGCTAGTGCACGACGGTCTTCAAGGAGAGCTATGGTCAAGGACTCAGGGCCTTATGGCTGGTCAACCTCTTTTTCATGTCTGTACTTCTAGCCCAGGCGCCTTCCTTCGGGGACCAGCTGGTGAGGTCCTCTGCAGGCATCTCTGCCTAGGCCTCCTTGTGAGGTTATGGGGGTGAAGCGAGAAGAAGAAGACTTTGGAGCCACATTTCTCCCTCCGACATAGTACCCAGTGCTCTTCCACTGCTAGCCTCTCCCTGTGCCTTCTCCTTCGGCCCCTGGAGCCCATAAGACTCCTGAGCCCTTTATTCAGGCTCACTTGGCAGAGGGATGAGCCTCCCTCTTCTGCTGATCCACTGAGCCTTGACTGATGCACTGTTCCTGGGGGGAAAGTGACAGGGGACTTGGCACTTCCTTTGGGTTAGATTTTTGCTTATACTCTCACAGTACGTGATAAAAGACTTCACTGTTACTTTCATCTTCGCTCCTTGTTGTTTTTATCTTTTACGACACCTAACAGCTCAGCTGTCTTGCCTGCTCAGTTGTGTTCCTGACAGAAAAGAATGATTGTTTTTATTTTCTAACTTTGTGGGAGATACTTTAAAATTGGATGAAATAGACTTTCCCTTCTGGTTAGGATATAGAAACTCACTACAGATTTCCATTCTCACCCTTGTAATTTAACAAGGCAGAAAATCTTAGAAAAAAAAAAGAGGCATAATTAAAAAATCAGAAACACTAAAGTGGTCAGGGCCTCCCAGAAATGTAAATGTAGCCACCCTCCAAAGGCAGAGATGAGAGCAGAGGCACTCTGAGAATTCCGTCAGAGGCCCTTTGAGATGTCAGCTATCAGAAAGTTTAGAGAAATCTCCCTAATCATTCTCTTCTATCCAAAACTACAGTTAAGAAAATGAATACATAAGCACCCAAAAGGCAAAAATTATTTGCATAACATATTTCTGTCAATGGACTTATATTAAAAATCTGAAAGAATTCTTATGAATCAATAATGGAAAGGTAATCTACCAAAGGAAAAAAAAAAGAAATACAGGAGAAATACTTGAATAATATTTCACACACAAAGATATACCAATAGCACATAAGCACATAAAAAAAGGTGCTCAACATAAACAGTCATCAGGGAGATGCCAGTTACAATGACAACTGTATAACATTTTACAACTAACAGAATAGCTAACAAAAATGAATGATGTCAAATATTAGTAGAACAAATAGAACAAAAAAACTTAATAGAACAGATATAATAGAACAAAACCAGAGGTTTGATTGTAAACTGTTAGGTGAAATGATAAAACCAAATTGGAGAACTGCTTGGCATTTTCTTATAAAGTTATTTATATACCTACCCAAGGACCGTATTGTGGTAGAATGAATCTGGGATAATTCACAAAACATGGATATCTGTCCCAAGTTTATTATTTAATATTTCTTGTACTACATAAATATTATTTGCTCTTTCTGAAGCTCATTTTCCTCATTTGTAAAATAAATACCTTGAAGAGGTAAAAGGTTTTTACAAATTTTCAAATATACATGTAATTCTGTGTAAATGAAGACATAGAAGAAGCATGCAGATCATAGGCTAAATCTAAAAGACCACAAATGGCCAATAGATAGAATAAGACAAACAAACCTAAGGACAGATTCTGTGGCCAGAATTGAAAACAATGTGTATATAATAAAATAGGCTAGTTTAACATCAAATTTTACTGGTCATTTTAATAGGCTACTGATTAATGCTTTGTGGGCCTACTATGAACTCCCTCCCCTGCCTTTTCTTCCTTTGTCCTGATTTTAGGCTTTCTGAATTCACAAGCAGATGTCAGAAATATGGAATTTTAAAACAGATGGATTTTAAAAAGTTTTTATTTGTGTGTTTTTCAAAGATAGAAAGAGATTTTTTTTTAATTTCTTTGTTTTTCAAAGATGGGACTCTATAGTGAAAGTGTGAAGTATTTTATTTACTGGCTTTGAACAGGATCAGGAGAGAGTTGGAAAACTAATTTTAGAAGAGAACAAGGAAAATGCTTCTTACTCTGAGTTATTTTCCACTGTCTTTAGGATGGTGTGCTATAGTACAGCACATATAGAAGCGAAGTCCCATTTCAAAGGAAGCAAGTGGAGCAGAATTCTTCAAAATTAAATCATCTGGAGTTTCCTGGAACCTCCTCACTTTCAGTTCTTGCTAAAGCCCATGTGTGTTTGGCCTTTCCTGGGATTTCAAAATTCTTTTCTTAAATGCCATCTGTTGAATGGAGAGCCTAGGGGTTCAGTGTCACCTTAAACCTTGGCATTCCCTACTGCAATGATTGGATAGCTTCATTGGTTGGCTTAATGTTTTTCTCTTAAGACTATTGTGAATGTATTTTTGTGACCTTGTTTTGACACAAATGGGTAATTTCAAGTTATTGAACATATATAATATTGCCTAATTATGCAATAATGTGCTTCATTATGGAGCACTGGATGATTAATCTTGTAAAGTCTGGAATTTGCTATATTGTTTTAAAGAAGATGTGTTTGTCCTGAGATTCAATTTTTTGAAAATAAGTTTTATCACTTTGAGGCTCATTTTTTTTTATATTATGGAAAAGACTCAATAAAGACTTTAGCAGAGGTAAGTCATCCCATATAGAGAATATATGTAATATTATTAGCTTAATTTGTTTGGTGGTAATTGCAATTAATGGCATTCAGCCTTTAGTCCCTAACACTTTCAAATATGACTATGGTAAAATTTTTGAATGTTTTCTATCTGGTGATGTCCATATATACTCCTCCCCCAATTATCTGTGGTCTTCAATTAGACTTTTGAGACTACAGATTTTCTTTTTACCTTAGCTTCATAGTAAACCAAGAGCAAAGAAGTAGACATTGGAAAAAAATATGGTGATTATATTCCCCCACCCCTCAATCTCAACATTTTCTTATTCCCAAATACAGAATTCAGTCCTTTAAATCTTTCAGAAGCACAGGCTAGATTTCACACTGGGCTTCACGTATGTGCAGAATGTGATGGAAAGTCACTGTATGCTACTTATATATCATTTATCAAGCATTATAAAAAATAATGCTCAACACTAAAGGATCAGTGTCTCTAAGCACCATCCTGTGCTTTATTGGGCAATAAAACTCCAAAAATTGCAGGTAGGGTTTCCTTTTCAAAGGGTGGCCTCTGATACTGAAGCAACAACTTGGGAGGTGATCTTTCTCTTGATTCCAGTCTACCAGGACAGCCCTTAAGAACCGTGAAGCAGGGAGATGACATTTGAATGAATAAATAATGAACACAACTAAATCTAAAATAACAGTGTTCACTTCATCTCTACTTCAAAAGGTGTCTTCCAGCTTGGATAAAAAAAACACCTCTCAATGTTTATTCTTTATAGCTCTGGAATTGATAAAGTGTTTTTCCCAAATGAATTCAGAAGTTCCTGAAAGAATTGAAACCCAACTGAATTTAAGGAGAAAGAAAGTGATCTTAATTTAGGAATGCATATTTGTTATTTTTTTATCTTTTAAATAGAAAGTCAAAGGATTTTCTTCTCATCTCAGAGGAAAGTTGCTTTGATAATTTATGACTGCAGTAGGCTTCTTTTGTATTTATCCTGGCCTTTACATTCCAATTGCCAAGCATTGATCAGCCCTATTCATCGATTCTGCTGTCTCTTGCCATAGGCACCCCCGTCCCCCCCACCGTCACTCTGTTTCTGATCTCTTGCATCAACCCAGTCTCTCCCTACATATTGCCAGTTGCCTCCTTTCTTGAACACCATAATCACTGATCTAAATCCTGTAATTTAAAATTGAGAAGCCTGTTAAATACCCAGCAACTACAGAATTAAAACAAAATATGGCTCTTGCTATCTGGCCCCAGCCTGCACTTTTAGCATTCAGTCCCACATATCCCATTCTCTGTTAACACCTAATTGTTAGTGAAGGACCATAATTTTCATATCTCAACCCTTAATTCATTTTGAATGCTCAGCTTGTATATCCAAAACAGTGAATTAAATTTCTAGAAGACATCCACTTGCAAAGAAATCATTTAAAATGTTCTTTCCTCCATAAAGAATGTTCCTGCTCAATCACCAACTATAATTTTCTAGGACATATTATTGTGACATCTTGACTGAGGCAGATTATTTGCAAGGTTTAGGTGTACAGTATGGATTTGTTTCTTTTAGTATTTATGAAACACCACTTGTGAGTTTAAAATTCAGTGAGTTTTGCCTGGCTCTCCTTTTTTATTTATTTGTTTATTTACGTGTATTTTTTTACATGTGTCTTATAAATGCTGTATAATTAACTTCTTCGCAAGCAATATATCCTGAAAAAGAGGAACCCAGTGAAATCTCTGGTGTCACTACTACTAATAATAATCATGACTAACATTCCTTATACAGTTGCAAAGTGCTAGATACTGTTCTAAGTACTTTTTCTGAAAACTCAGTTGGTACAATGACATTAGGTGGTACATTCTGTTATTTTCTCCTATTTTATTTTATAAATGAGAAAACCAAAGCATAGAGAACCCTGGTCTTGCTCAGCAACACTGGTATGTGGTAAAACCAGAGTTAGAACCCACACTATGTGATACCACTGTGATGAGCTAACATGCTCACATTGTCTGTATTTAGGAGGGGGGGGCAATGACTGTTGTTGAGTTGTTCTGCTAAATCTATTATATATAAAGCCTTGTGAATGTCATAATAACATACAAATAAAAATGTGCTACAAATTGGTTTAAGAATCATTGATTGAGCATTACTTTATTTCATTGTGTAATTAATTGCCTCTCCTTGCTCGGCTATAAGCAGGAACAGCCTCTATCAAATATTCAGTGCCTTTTATTATCTAACTTGTGGCCTTCTACCTAATTGTCATTTAGTCAATATTTATTGAAATATACAGATGAATAAACAAAAGTCTATGAAGGGATAAAACTTTGTCCTTATGTAAATATTTAGAACGATTGAGGCAAATTTCAATTTTTAAAGATGTGTGCAATTCTAAGAACTATTTGTGTTTGTGGTTTTTTTGAGGGATGGAGGTTTTGCAATTCTAAATGACCAGAATTACTGTTTTTGTCCATCTATTCATATAACCAATTATGAACCAAAGTAGCCATGTTATAGATGAATCAAATGCCATTTTATTGATCCTCAGGATAAAAGAAAAATTTGTGATTTTTGAGATTCCCCTATATATTACTAGCAGTTGAATTCAGAGTTAGGTGATCCATTGTATGTGCATTGTCTCTATGTGTCTAATAACTAGCAGCTTGTATTCTATGTGGTCTCATATCTTTAATGTGGGACACCTAACTATTGTGGAGAAAATTAAAATCTGCATTTATCAGGATAATTATGATAGTACTTCATCATTGACAGCAGCTTTTGTCCATGGGCTTCACTAAAGCATAGAAAGTATTAATTAAATTTTATGGAATTGTATTTCCTTTAAAATACGTGTGCAGAAGGATCAAGATATCTATATTTTCTAAGAGACTGGAAATAACATACATGATTTTGAAAAAAAAACTTTTCTCTTTTATTTGATTTTGAGAAAATTTGAGACTCTCTTGATTAACAAAGTATATTACCTTTCTAGTAGACTTTCCACATATAAGATTAAAATATTTAAGATTTCATTAAAATAAAATGTCTGTTTTATGTTCACAGACAGGAAACCAACTCTTACAGGCCAACACTTCTCAATTAATATTGTTTCTTACTTCAACTGCAAGTATTTTCACCTATTTTCACTCTCACCATGAGTCTTTGAAACAAGTTCAGTCTAACTTGAGTTTTAAAAATAACTTGTGATATCCTGAATATAAGCATGAGCAACTTCTTCCTGAATGTATCTCCTCGAGCACGGGAAACAAAAGCAAAAATGAATTTATGGGACTACATAAAACTAAAACGTTTCTGTACAGCAAAGGACACCATCAACAGAACAAAAAGGCATCCTACAGTATGGGAGAATATATTTGTAAATGACATATCCGACAAGGGGTTAACATCCAAAATATATAAAGAACTTACATGCCCCAATACCCAAAAAGCAAATAACCCAATTAAAAAATGGGCAGAGGATATGAAGAGACAGTTCTCCAAAGAAGAAATTCAGATGGCCAACAGACACATGAAAAGATGCTCCACATCAGGGAAATGCAAATTAAAACCACAATGAGATATCACCTCACACCAGTTAGGATGGCCAGCATCCAAAAGACTAAGAACAACAAATGCTGGTGAGGATGCAGAGAAAGGTGAACCCTCCTACACTGCTGGTGGGAATGTAAGCTAGTTCAATCATTGTGGAAAGCAATATGGAAGTTCCTCAAAAACTAAAAATAGAAATATCATTTGACCTGGGAATCCCACTCCTTGGAATTTATCCAAAGAATACAAGTTCTCAAATTCAGAAAGATATGCACCCCTATGTTTATGGCAGCACTTTTTACAATAGCCAAGATATGGAAGCAACCTAACTGTCCATCAGTGGATGAATGGATAAAGAAGATGTGGTATATATACACAATGGAATACTATTCAGCCATAAGAAAGAAACAAATCCTACCATTTGCAACAACATGGATGGAGCTGGAGGATATTACGCTCAGTGAAATAAGCCAGGTGGAGAAAGACAAGTGCCAAATGATTTCCCTTATTTGTGGAGTATAACAACAAAGCAAAATTGAAGGAACAAAATAGCAGCAGACTCAGAGACTCCAAGAGGGAACTAGTGGTTACCAAAGGGGAGGGGGTTGGGAGGGTGGGTGGGGAGGGTGGGAGAAGGGGATTGAGGGGTATTTTGTTTAGTACACAAGGTGTGGGAGATCACGGGGAATACAGTGTAGCACAGGGAAGGAAATAGTGAATCTGTGTCATCTTACTACACTGATGGACAGTGACTGCATTGGGGTGTGGGTGGGGATTTGATGATATGGGTGAATGTAGTAACTACATTGTTTTTTCATGTGAAACCTTCATAAGAGTGTATATCAATAATAACCTTAATAAAAAAATAACGTGATATTTCATATTCAGATGTTATGAGGAAAACATTAATTGCATGAAAAAAATTTCCAGAGTTCATTGACTAGTTAGTATTCAAATATGCTATCATTCCAGAACTTTCCTAGGTTAAACACCACCTTAAAGAGACAATCATGATATAAAGTGCTATGGACAGGGCCATGTGACAAGAAACTGGGCAGTTGGGAACTGATGAACTGAGGGTTTCAGTCATACAACCACAAGGAAATGAATTCTGCAAATGACCTGAATAACACTGGAAGCAGATTTTTCCTTTATCAGGTCTTGTTAGGAAGCCTGACTAACACCTGGATTAAAGCCTGGGTAGATGGTTACAAAGGTTCCAGCTGAGGCACACCTCAATTTCTGACCCACGGACATCGTAAGCTAATACAAGTGTGTCATTTCATGTCACTAAGTTTTATGGTAATTCTCTGTGCATCAACAGAAAACTAACATAGACAGCATCCTAAGGGGTAAGTTTGGGCTTGGCCACTATTGCTTTTTTTCCCTCTCATAATGTCATGGAATGTCAAAGTCATGGAAACCAACAGTTTTCTGCTGTGGGGACTTCCACTGAGTTGAGCACATCATATATTCTTCCATTATATGCACAGTTCTGGTACTGTGTTACCCAGACAATCAAAGCACCTAGATTCCCATTAAGAGAAGAGCTAGAAGAGATATTTATAATATAAAGATATTATAAATATAAGTATATAGACATCCTTGGAAATATACAAAATCATACAGTGTTCGTCATTCACCCTTCCAAATAAAGAGCATAGGGATGTTTATACTGACTCCAGTATCTCTGGTAACATGTATGAAGAAAGCACAGAGGATATAAAGAAATGAAACTATTCATCATCTGTTTTTCATAAAGTAGTGTACTCTGAGACAAATAATTGAAAATATTAACATGGGTTAAATCTCTTTAACTGCAACATTGTTTTCCATAATTCTGTGAAATATTTCATTAATTTACAGGAAATGGTGAAAATTATAGTAAAATAAAAGAGATTCCACTCACAACTCAGAATTTACTTAGCATAAATTTAATTTAGAAATCATTGCAAGACCCCACTGGGATGAAGGTGTGCTGTGCGGTTTATGCTTGGAAATCTAGTCATTAGAGGAACCTCTAATCATTAGATGACTTAAGGCTAGATCTCAGGGCACTGTTCCCAAAGCCTATGCTGTGGACATTGGCCAGAAGCATACTCCAGGGTGGTGCTAATTCCTACACTACCTGCTCCCCTGGCCAGTTAATATGGAACAAAAAAGTTACAGCATCTCCCAAGACTACAATAACAGATATGTTACTGAAACTGAAAGACAGGAAGGTGCTACTTGGATTCTGAGATGTTTTGAATAGAGTTTTTATTAATAGTAGTCATGAATAATTACAATAAATTAAAAACAACTTGAGTAATAAGAATAGAAACCGTCTCTGTGAACATACAGATTTATAGAAACTATGAAACACACAGGCTGCTGACATGCCCCCTTCATGAATAAACCAGTGAGACTGCTTCTCATGGTCATCTGCCTCCTCCTGTCAAAGAAAAATGGCTATATAAGGATGTATATACTCTATACAACTGCTTCTCTCCGTGAGGCTGAGGTGACCTCTGTGACTTTCAGGGACATTCTCCACAACTTCAGGCTACTTTCTATTCTACCCTGGTTTCATCCAATACCATGTACAACATTGGGCATCAAAGTTAAGTACTGAGTGCAGCAGCCATGTTCTTTCATGAACATTCTGCTTGTCTTCCCATTGTTGCCAATGAGGAAGTGGAATAGCGGCAGAGCTGGGGCATGAGCTCCTTCATGAAGAAAGCAGGGCCTGTTAGATACCTGATTTCCAGTGCTGGTTTGGCCATGTGTAGGCTGTGAAACCTTGGGTAGGCTTTGGTTTTCCCCATCCTATAGAGTTTGTAATAATAGGTATCTCATATGGTTACTGGGTGGATTTAATGAGGTAATTCATGCAAAGTGCTCAGAACAGTGCATGGTAATGAGCAAACCTAACTTAGCTCTAACTTCTGCTGTTTACTTGCTCCTGTTATTTTGAGCAAGCTACTTTTCTGAGCCTTTATTTTTCCTGTGTTAAGAACCTGAGAAGTTTAAATAGATGGCAGATTTTCCTGGGAGCTTAGGTCATAACCTAGTTCATTATAATGTTTTAGGGGGTTTTAAAAAACATCCAAAAAGAAAAGTGTTATTGAAAAGAATGACATTTATCATAGTACTCAAATTACATAACTGTCTATTTAGCTACTATAGATAAAAAGAAAAAGTAAGCTTTTCCTTGACAGGCTACATTTTGAAGTGATCTTATTTTATAATAAATATTGTGTCTAGATACAAAAATCTTAAAGCTGAGGTGGGAAAGTAAACATGTCTAAGCATTACCCCAGTGATGGCATGCTTCGTATTCAAGGTAAAACTTAAGTAAAGTTTCTTAAGAATAAGATACAAGAAAGTTGTATCAAAGCTGAAATGACAGATGTCCACAAAATACCCTCAGTAGAGGAGTTGATCCGAATGTATCAGTTTGGTTTGGCATTCTTAGTAGGGTACCAGGCTGGGCATTTGTGTGGAAGTCTGTTGTCTTTGGCATAATGAATAGCCATGGCATTCATCATAACAGATGAGATGCTTTCATTTGTTGTGATGCTGTCTCAGCAACATTTTAAAGTATGTTTTATAGTGGTCACATCACATGATGCCCATGGCTAGATGGGAACCCTAAAAATATACAGGATCAATGTAAGGGCCACTTTCATTTATCAGAAATGAAAGACACCCAGGTCAGATACATCCATTAAGGGATATAGAAGACTTGGTCTATCTCAGGGATGGAGCCGAAGGCCGCTGGTGTCTTCAAGGGCTACCTCTGGAAGATCTCAGTGAGTCTATCTTCCTGGAGTTAGTTGGAAAAACACTAATTTCTGAAGCATTACCGATTTGTTTGTCCTGTCCTTGTACCCATCAGAGGCTTATAGTTCATAATAAATATCCCATCAGGGCTTTTTCTATATCATGATTAGATGCAGAGGGCCTGTGGATTTATTATTAAGAATAAATTTCTGTGGTTTACAGATTCCTTTTGTTTTATGGGGGAAAAAAATCACATCCTTTGGGATTTATTTTCAGTCATATAACTTAGAATTGAATATAAAATTGAATGTATTATATTTTAAATGCAGTTTAAAGTATTTGAATGCATTTAATTACATATAAAATAAGGATTAATATTATTCAAAAGCCCTTAAAAGTGACAACACAGTAGCAACAACATAGCTGGTACCCAAAGTTTGTTTGCTAAGTATCATTTTTCAGTAAAAAAGAATCACTGTTCTTTGAAGAAATGACTGAATCTAGGGCTGGGGAGGGAAAAATAAAAGCTATTTTTCAGCCACTTTTTTATTTTGCCGTCTGTCTTGAGCTTGCATATTTTTTTATATCAGCAACATTACTAAAGAGATGTTATTCACTTCTAAAAAGAATGAATTATCATTATTCTGTATGAGGGTACTCTCTTCTACAGGGATTATGGTTTACACCTAAGCCTTCAGTGTAATAAAGACTTCTTTAGCATATCTTATAAGGGGTACCTCAGTGCAGCAATATTTTCATTCTTTGACTGTTAATTTAATTAACGTTCATTTTATTTGAGTGCATAGTGTAATGTTTGATACTTTATAATAACACTGATTCTGAAAATGATTTAAAGATTCCAGTGAATTTGAGAAGTTTATGGAATATTTACTCATTATTTCCTTAATCAGTTTAGTGTTATTTTTCCATTACTTTGTCACTGGGACAAAGAATACAGGTGTTCAAGAGCTCACTTGCATGCAGGGTTTCAGTTTTGAACATTATTTTGCCTAAAATTAGCATTGTGATGTTTGCTAAAAGATATATTTTGTAAACCCTATTTTACTGCAAAATTTCCATGTCAGTATTTAAATTACAGTTGGGCAAGGATTGACAATTGTTTTGTTAAGAATTTATGAAATGTTTATAAATCTCTTCTCACATTTAATAAAATGTTTTAATAAAAATTTAATTTTAACCTAAGAAAAAGATGATGCTAGAAATGTTAGAAAATAAGGAAGTGTTCAAAACAAACTTTACAGAGGCATGTTGTGAAAAGGACTGAACCTGATGACTTTTTCCAAACAGTACAGTGTGGTAGGAGGAAAAGCTATAACGTTAGAGTGGAGAAACCCGACAAGCACTGCCTCAGCTTGGAGATCAAGATTAACATCCTCAACGGCAAACCATGTTGATAGCACCTACCCTTGATATGATGTGATGAGAATTACATGGCACCTCTGTGGTCTTCCTTGACAAACCACATATCCTCCATCTAATCCTAAAAAAAATAGATCATACATATCCCAGCTGAGGGACGTTCCACAAAACACCTGGCCAGTACTTCTCCATATTGTCAAGGCATCAAAAACAAAGACCGTCTGCATAAGTCATCAAAAAACAAGGACACTAAGGAAAATGAGAGTTAAATGTCATATAGCATCTTGGCTTGGATCCTGAGCAGGAAAAGGACATTCCTGGTAAAACGAATAAAATATAAATGAAGTCAGGAGTTTAGTTCATAGTAATATATCAGTGTGAGTTTCTTAGTTTTGACAAATATAACTTGATGATGTAGGATATTAACAGTATTTGTTGATTTTTATTAGAAAGTTAAAAAATATTTAGAACTCTGTTCTAATTTACAATTCTTTATGAAAAATCATTCCAAGAATTTTATTAAGAAAGAATGGCTAAAATATACTTGCCTGTGAAATATGAAGACACACACACAAGTTATCAACAAGCAAACATTCAGAGAATATTGACACCATGAGCCTTACCTGAGAAATTTACTAAGGGAAAAAATCTTCAGACAGCCAGAATGACAAGAAACATCAGAATTAGGACTGGGGTTCAACATTAAACATTTAGTTGTTCAGGTATCTAGAAATTCTAACGTGTGTTTATGCATGTGTATTTGAATGTATTATATATATATGTAAACACATTTCTGTATATGCACATTATATGTATAAAATATGCATATATTTAAAAATATATATTTAAAATAATAGAGATGACATATATACCATCCTCTAGCTCTATTAAAAGCTCCCAGAAACAAAGATCAACCTAGTAGAAATGAGTGAGGCACTGAACAATGAGCAAGAAAAATTCTCTCAAGCAAATCATAGGTGTTGGAAGAGGTCATGCAGAGCACGTGACTGCTGGTTGACCAGAGGGCTGGACCTGTGCAACGGGAGGCTCCTCACCCATTCCTTTGTCCTTGGAATGTATGTTCTGCCCATGTTTCCCACAGTGAGAGCCCTTTACAAGGATGTGGCCTTGAGAGAGCAATGTGTTATTGAAACCATCTGGAAAGGATACGTGACTGAACCCTATTAAGGCCTCTACATAAACTTTTAAGATTCAGGCAGGTGGGTGTGGAAATCTACCCTGCTTGCAGCCACCTAAGACACACCTGGTATGTAAGCTCCCTTGGTTATTAAGCCTGCCACCCCCATCTCTCTGGTCTGCCTCTCCCATCTCTCTTTGCCCTCTGTGTGTGTGTAAGTATGTGCCTGAGTTTGAAAGTCAACAACAGGGATCCGATTTTTCCAAACCTTAGAATGAGGTTAACCAGGCCATTCATGGCCTTTTGTATGTCTCAGTCATTGTTTATCACTGTCTTTGCCTTATCATAATTTCATTTTCTCTGGGCTTATCTTCTTGGTTCATGGAGTTTAATACCTTCTAAGCGCCCTTCTTTTTCACTGAGGGCAAGAGAAGCAGAGCAAGAGCTCTCCCTGAAGTTCCAAGTCCTGGCTCCAGTTCCAAGACACAGCTCCTCTAGGGGCCCCAGGAAACACCCGATTCAAAGGCACTGAGCAACAGGTGTGTTAACCAAGGAAATTCTAGTAAGAGAGCTGTTTGTCTAGGGTGTGGATAGAATGGAAGACTGAGTGCTGAGTTTGTGAGAGCTCGGAAATGATGCCTGGGCCACAACTGGCCTGTCTACAGAGCTGATGTTGACCGATGCTGAGAGGTTGAGGCCTGATGAAGGAACAGGACCTGGGAGCTATCTCTCAGCATCTCCACCAATCTGTGTGGTTTTAGGGCCTCAAAACATGGATATTTGTAATTTAACTGAGTCAGCCAGTCTCCTCCCTTTAGTTCCTTCCAAGTGGGACGCTTAATAGCTGCTTAGACCCATCTTGTTATTCCATCCCTGGAAGTCCTTCTCAAGACCTGTCCCTGCACTCCCACCCCAATCCCAACATCTCTGTCACCTTGCCTGCTGGGAGCCTGCCGGGAGGATGCTACTTTCTGAAATTCCCAGCCACCTTGGGATCTGCAAGGAATGTAAGAAATAGCAGAAGCCTTCTCAGGGGTGCAGCATGTGATATGGAGTACACACTCCTGCTCCATCCTGTAGATTCCCTCCAACAGAGAAAATGAAAGTTCCTGTGGCCAGGATTCTCACTTGACCCTGGTCGGCTGGCTCACTGCACATGTGTGGGCAATATGTTATTAATGACTATATAAAGAGCTCCCTGATGCTCTGGGATGCACAGCTGCAGGAGAGCAGAGGCTGGGATGGTGGCAGCTCAGAAGACAGAGACTGAGACTGTGAGGGTGGAGAGGCCCGGAGGCAGAGACCCGCTTGCTGCGTGCAGACTTGCTGTGAGGCAGACGGGATTCTAGCGCTTGACCTGCCTCTGTGAAAATAAGTCTGGGTATAAACCCTTTCGCCCCAAGAACGTTTAATTGTCATTTTTCGGTCTCACTGAAACAAGAGTGAACTTGCCAGGTGCTGAAACCCACTGGCAAGACACCTGTCCCTACAAGACCCGCTTTGAGTTTCCTTGGAGATGCTAAACCAATAAACTAAGATTGGGGCTCTAGCACGACCCCTCTGCAACCACAGCCGCTCGAACAAGACAACCTGATCATGCGGAAAAGAATCACAGGAAGAGGAAGCCCGAAGTGAGGAGCAGAAGCAGCGCACGAGCAGCACAGCTAAGGTCAGTCTGTTCTCCCACTGTCTGACTATACTGTGGTACACTTTTAAAAAAAAATCGCCGTTCAAACTTCCAACTACCTCCACATTTACTTACTCTCAGTTGCTAGTGTCCCTCATGTTTAAATGAGAACATAGAACCATCAGATGAGAATGCGCCTTTTTCCATTACCATTACCAAAAGCTGTGTCATTTTCTGGCCACACTCTTGTTAAAACAGATAAGCTTCACCTGCTTTGATTAAAAGCCAATTTCTTCACTGAACTCTGGATCCACCCTACTCCTTATACTCAAGGGCAGCCCTCCTGCCACTCACGTCTGCCTTAGATTTTTCCATTTCAACCGGATCATTTCCTACAAAATCAAAACATGCTAAGAAGGTAACAAATTTTTTTTAAAAACTCGACTTTATTGAGATTTAATTTATATAGAATAAAATGCATAGATCTTAAGAGAACAGTGAGTTGTGACAAATGAATTCAGGCATGTAACCACCACCACAAGCAAGAAAAATTTTTTTTTCCTTCAAGGCAAAAGTCTCGCTAATATGCTGAAGTCAGCCTCATATCCTTACTCCTAGGCAACAACTTTATCTGCTTTCTGTCACTATACAATAGTCATGATTCTCTAGAATATTATATAAATTAAATCTTATAAAATACCTTCTTTTTCTCAGTAAAATATTTTTGAGATTCATCCATGTAATTGTATGTATCAGGAATTCATTATTTTTTATCTCTGAGTAACACTCCACTGCAAGACTATGCCATAATTTAACATACCATACTTTGTCCATTCACTTACTGATGGGCATTTGCATTGTTTCAGCTTTTTATTATGATGTTATCTTAAAAGATGATCTTTTGACAAATTATAAATCATAGTTTATTTATTTTTGATTTGCAAAGTTCATTGATAGTGTATAGAAATACAATGAACATTTATATTGATAAAACCTGCATCTTTGCTAAACTCATGTATCACTTCTGTAAGCTTTTCTAGATTCCTTAACATTGTCTAAATAGGAAATTATGAGATAGGTGAACAAAAACAATTTTCTTTCTTGTCAGTCTGTATGTTTTAATTCCTTTTTCTTGCTTTATCTCATTGTCAATGACCCCCAGTTTAATTTTGATAGAAATGTTGACAGTGGGCATTATCCAACTGTTTCCGGTCTTTAGGGAAACAAATTCTTATACCATTCAATGTGTTATAAGATGAAAGTTTTTTTAAGGCTAAAGAAGAGTCTTCTATTCCTGGTTTATTGGAGATTTTATTATGACAAGTATTATTTTTGCCTAATTCATTTTTTGCATCTAATAAAATAACTGCATACCTCCCTTTTATTCCATTCACATGAATCTGATTGCTTGATACATGAACGTTTAACTGACCTTCATGTCTGACCTTAAACTCTACTTGATCATGATTTAATAATTCATGAAAAAATTTTCATCTGTGTTTCTTAACAATATTGATCTTGTAGGGACCAAGGGCAAGCTGCTCCAATTGTGCCACTTTGACATACTGATTACTTTGAATTAAAATGAGTGGAGAAACAGCAGAAGCAAGAATGATTCTCTGACCTGCTTCTGTCCCTCTTGCCTTGAAATTAGGAAGTAAATCTCATGGGAAAGTGCCCTCCCTGCAGGTATGAAAACATCCCTATCATCAGAGATGGGGAATTCAAGGCCAACGGAGCCTGTACTAACAACCTTGCTACCTTTTACTTATTTTACTACCCAATCCCAAATGCTTTTAGAATTCCTTATTAGTGGAAAATACCAAACATAAGTTTTCTTTATCTTGCCAATTCCTCACAGATTTATGTTTCTTCATCTAAATTGCATAAAAGCTTCCCACTTTGGTCATTTTTGTGGGTCCCAATTTCATTATTGGGCCACTGTACATAATTAAACTGTTTTTTTTCTCCTCTTAATCTGATTCCTAGACCAGCTAGAAGAGCCTTGAAGGAAATTTCTTCCTCCCCAACAGTCTGTAAATTATATTTTCCTGTAATATCTTTGGTTTTGGTAAATTGGGTGATGCAAGTTTCATAAAAATAATGGTAAAGTGTTTCCTACTCTTGTATATACAGTACTAGTTTGTGTGTATATGTAACTATATGAAAATAAAATGCATATATATATCCTAAAATAAATATATTAATATTTATAAAAGCTATATATATACATATACACAAACACATAATTTTTTCAAATATTTGATACCATTTGTCAGTGAAGATATTTAGGCCTGACATTTTTTTTGTAAGAAATTACTAAGTTATAAATCCAACTTCTTGATGAAATATAGGACTTACTCAAAATGAAGTTTATCCTTTTAGTTTTAACACAGTTATGGTAGTTTTTTTAATATAACTTTTTTATTAAGGTATTATTGATATACACTCTTTGGAAGGTTTCACATGAAAAACAATGTTGTTAATACAATCACCCATATTATCAAGTCCCTCCCATGCCCCATTGCAGTTACTGTCCATGAGTCTATTAGGATGCCATAGAGTCACCACTTGTCTTCTCTGTGCTACACTATCTTCCCTATGCTCTCCCTCACACCATGTGTGCCAATCATAATACCCCTCAATCCCCACATGCCCTCCACCACCTGCCCTCTACCACCCCTTCCTTTTGGTAACCACTAGTCACTTCTTGGATTTTGTGAGTCTGCAGCTGTATTTTTCCTTCAGTTTTGCTTCACTGTTATACTCCACAAATGAGGGAAATTATTTGGTACTTGTCTTTCTCTGCCTGGATTATTTCACTGAGCATAATACTCTCCAGCTCAATCCATGTTGCTGGAAATGGTAGGATTTGTTTTCTTCTTATGGCTGAGTAGTATTCCATTGTGTATATGTACCACTTCTTCTTTATCCATTTGTCTACTGATGGACACTTAGGTTGCTTCCATATGTTGGCTATTGTAAATAGTGCTGCAATAAACATAGGGGTGCATGTCTTTTTGAATCTGAGAACTTGTATTCTTTTGTTAAATTCCTAGGAGTGGAATTCCCTCGTTAAATTGTATTTTTATTTTTAGTTTTTTGAGGAACTTCCATATTGCTTTCCACAATGGTTAAACTAGTTTATATTCCCACCAACAGAGTAGCAGAGTTTCCCTTTCTCTGCATCTTTGCCAGCATTTGTTGTTCTTACTTTTTTGATGGCCATCCTAACTAGTGTGAGGTGATATCTCATTGTGGTTTTAATTTGCATTTCCCTGATAATTAGTGATGTGGAGCAGCTTTTCATGTACCTGTTGGCTATCTGAATTTCTTCTTTGGGGAATTGTCTGTTCATATCCTCTGCCCATTTTCTAATTGAGTTACTTGCTTTTTGGTTGTTGAGGTGTGTGAGTTCTTTATATATTTTGTTGGATATTTGTTGGATATTTTGTGCACAAATGTATTCTCCCATACTGTAGGATGCCTTTTTGTTCTGCTGATGATGTCCTTTGCTGTACAGAAGCTTTTTACCTTGATGTAGTCCCATATATTCATTTTTGCTTTTGTTTCCCTTGCCTGAGGAGATGCATTCAGAAAAATGTTGATCATGTTTATATTCAGGAGATTTTTACCTATGTTGTTGTCTAAGGGTTTTATGGTTTCATAACTTACATTCAGGTCTTTGATCCATTTCAAGTTTACTTTTGTGTATGGGGTTAGACAATAATCCAGTTTAATTCTCTTGCATTAACCTGTCCAGTTTTGCCAACACCAGTTGTCGAAGAGGCTTTCATTTCCCTATTGTATGCCCATGACTCCTTTATCATATATTAATTGACCATATATACTGGGGTTTATGTCTGGGCTCTATACTCTGTTCCATTGGTCTATGGGTCTGTTCTTATGCCAGTACCAAATTGTCTTGATTACTGTGGCTATGTAGTAGAGCATGAAGTTGGGGAGCATAATCCCCCAAGCTTTATATTTCCTTCTCAGGATTGCTTTGGCTATTCGGGGTCTTTTGTGGTTCCATATGACTTTTAGAACTATTTACTCTAGTTCATTGAAGAATGCTGTTGGTATTTTGATAGAGATTGCATTGAATCTGTAGATTGCTTTAGGCAGGATGGCCATTTTCAGAATATTAATTCTTTCTATCCATGATCGTGGGATGTATTTCCATTTATTGGTATCATCTTTAATTTATCTCATGAGTGTCCTGTAGTTTTCAGGGTGTAGGTCTTTCCCTTCCTTGGTTAGGTTTATTCCTAGGTATTTTATTCTTTTTGATGCATTTGTGAATGGATTGTTTTTCTGATTTATCTTCCTATAGTTCATCGTTAGTGTATAGGAATGCAACAGATTTCTGTGTATTAATTTTGTATCCTACAATATTGCTGAATTTAGATATTAGATCTGGTAGTTTTGGAGTGGAATCCTTAGGGTTTTTGTGTACAATATCATGTCATCTGCAAACAATGGCAGCTTAACAACTTCTTTACCAATCTGGATGCATTTTATTTCTTTATGTTGTCTGATTGCTATGGTTAGGACATACAGTACTATGTTGAATAAACATGGGTAGAGTGGGCATCCTTGTCTTGTTCCCGATATTAAAGGAAAAGCTTTCAGCTTCTCACCATTAAGTATGATGTTGGTTGTGGCCTCTATTATGGCCTTTATTTATCATATATGGCCTTTATGGTGTTGAGGTACTTGCCCCCTATACATATTTTGTTGAGAGTTTTTATCATGAATGGATATTGAATTTTGTCAAATGCTTTCTCAGCATCTATGGAGATGATCATGTGGTTTTTGTCCTTCTTTTTGTTGATGTGGTGTATGATGTTGTTGGATTTTCTAATATTGTACCATCCTTGCATCCCTGGAATAAATCCTACTTGATCATGATGGATGATATTTTTGATGTATTTTTCAATTCAGTTTGCTAATATTCTGTTGATAATTTTTGCATCTATGTTCATCAGGGATATTGGTCTGTAGTTTTCTTTTTTTGTTGTGTCTGCCTGGTTTTAGTATTAGAGTGATGCTGGCCTCATAGAATGGGTTTGGAAGCATTCCTACCTCTGCTACTTTTTAGAAAACTTTAGGGAGTATGGGTATTGGGTCTTCAGTAAGTGTTTGTTAAAATTCAGCAGTGAAGTCATCTGGTACAGGTTTTTTGTTTTTAGGTAGTTTTTTGATTACCAATTCAATTTCATTACTGGTAATTGGTCTGTTCAGATTTTCTGTTTCTTCCTGGGTCAGCCTTGGAAGGTTGTATTTTTCTAGAAAGTTGTCCATTTCTTCTAGGTTATCCAGTTTGTTACCATATACTTTTTCATAGTATTCTCTAATAATTCTTTGTATTTTTGTGTTGGCCATAGTGATTTTTCCTTTTCGTTCTGATTCTGTTTATGTGTGTAGACTCTCTTTTTGTCTTGATAAGTCTTGCTAAAGGTTTATCTGTTTTGTTTATTTTATCGAAGAAGCAACTCCTGCTTTCATTGATTCTTTCTGTTGTTTAATTCTTCTAGATTTTATTTATTTCTACTCTAATCTTGTCTCTCCTTCTACTGCCTTTGGGCCTCATTTGTTCTTCTTTTTCTTGTTTCATTAATTGTGAGCTTAGACTGTTCATTTGGGATTTTTCTTCTTTCCTGAGATAGGCCTGTATTGCAATATACTTTCCTCTTAACATGGCCTTTGCTGCATCCCACAGATTTTTCGATGTTGAATTATTGTTCTCGTTTGTCTCCATATATTGCTTCATTTCGGTTTTTATTTGGTCATTGATCTGTTGGTTATTTAGGACTATGTTTTTAAGCTTCCATGTGTTTGTGGGCTTTTTCATTTTCTTTGTGTAATTTATTTCTAGTTTCATACCTTTGTGATCTGAGAAGCTGGTTGGTACAATTTCAATCTTTTTGAATTTACTGAGGTTCTTTTTGTGGCCTAGTATATGATCTATTCTTGAAAATGTTCCATGTGCACTAGAGAAGAATTGTGTATCGTGTTGCTTTTGGGCGTAGAGTTCTGTAGATGTCTGTTAGTTCCATCTATTTTAATGTGTTGTTCAGTGCCTCTGTCTCCTTATTTATTTTCTCTCTCATTTATCTGTCCTTTGGAGTGAGTGGAGTTTTGAAGTCTCCTAGAATGAATGCATTGTATTCTATTTCCCCCTCTAATTCTGTTAGTATTTGTTTCACATATGTAGCTGACCTGTGTTGGGTGCATCAATATTTATAATGTTTATATCCTCTTGTTGAACTGACCCTGTTATCATTATGTAATGTCCTTCTTTGTCTCTTGTGAGTTTCTTTGTTTTGATATCTATTTTGTCTGATACAAGTAGTGCAACTCCTGCTTTTTTCTCCCTATTAGTTGCATGAAATATCTTTTTACATCCCTTCACTTTCATTCTGTGTATGTCCTTGGGTTTGAAGTGAGTCTCTTGTAGGCAGCATATAGATGGGTCTTTTTTTTTTATCCATTCAGTGACTCTGTGTCTTTTGATTGGTGTATTTAGACCATTTGCATTTAGGGTGATTATCAGTAGGTATGTTGGTATTGCCGTTCAAGGGTAATTTCCTTACTATCTAGGAGTCTAACTTAACTCACTTAGTATGCTATTACAAACACAACTTAAAGTTTCTTTTTTTTCCCTCCTTTTTCTTCCTCTTCCATTCATTAGGTACCATATTCTGTACTCTTTGTCTATCCCTTTACTGACTTTGGGGGTCATTAATTTAATTTTGCATTGGCTTAGTAATTAATTTTTCTTCTTTCTTTACTGTGGTTTTATTTCCTCTGATGACAGTTATTTAGCCTAAGGATCACTTCCATCTATAGCAGTCCCTCCAAAATACACTGTTTGGAGAGTTTGTGGGATATAAATTCTCTCAGCTTTTGCTTTTCTGAAAATTGTTTAATCCCTCCTTCAAATTTAAATGATAACCTTGCCGGGTAGAGTGTTCTTGGTTTGAGGCCCTTCTGTTTCATTGCATTATATATATCATGCCACTCCCTTCTGTCCTGTTAGGTTTCTGTTGAGAAGTCTCATGATAGCCTGATGGGTTTTCCTTTGTATGTGATCTTTTTTCTCTCTCTGGCTTCTTTTAATAGATTGTCCTTATCCTTGATCTTTGCCAATTTAATTATTATATGTCTTATTGTTGTCTTCCTTGGGTCACTTGTGTTGGGAGATCTGTGCACCTCCATGGCCTGAGAGACTATCTCCTTCTGCAGCTTGGGGAAGTTTTCAGCAATTACCTCCTTAAAGGCACTTTCTATCCCTTTTTCTCTCTCTTCTTCTTCTAATACTCCCATAATGCTAATATTGTTCTGTTTGGATTGGTCAAACATTCCTCTCAATATTCTTTCATTCTTAGATATTCTTTTTTCTCTCTGGGCCTCAGATTCTTTGTATTTGTCTTCTCTAATTTCTATTCCATTTACTGTCTCCTCCACTGTATCTAATCTGCTTTTCAGTCCCTCCATTGTATGTTTCATTTCTGATACTATATTCCATAATGATTAAATCTCTGTATGGAATTCTTCCCTGAGTTCTTGAATATTTTTCTGTACCTCCATGAGCATGTTTATGATTTTTATTTTGAAATCTCTTTCAGGGGGATTGATGAATTCAGTTTCATTTGACCCTTTTTCTGGTGTTTGTGGGATTTTGGTTTGAACCAGATTCCTTTGACCTTTCATATTTGTATGTGGAGCCCTCTAGTGCCCAGAAGCTATACTGTCTTTAGCTGCTCAGCCCCTGGAGCCATGTCAGGGGTCACAGGTGGCCACTCTGGTGGGTGGCCTGGGTGGAGGAAAGAACTGTTTCCTTCTTCTTGGCTGCTATGCCTTTCTCCACTGCCAGACCAGTGGGCTGAGCAGACAGGTATTAGCCTCTATGCTTTGCGTTTTTAGTTGCCATAGGAATGGCTTCCCTCTGGCTGGCCTGACACCAGGGCAGGGGCTGCTGGTTTGCGATCCAGTGCCAACCGGTCGGGAGGAAGTGGCGGCAGGCTGCCAATCACAGTGGAGAGAGCCTCAGAGCTGAATAGCCAGCCAGGCGGGTGGAGCGCCTGAAGCTCCTGAAAGTTCCCAACCTGCTGGGAAGAGTGCCCCCAGACAATTTTGTCTACCTGTCCTTTGTCCTGAGCAGTAAGCTCTGTGCAATCCTTGCCCATTTAGCAGCTCTCTTGCTGTTAGGAAGTCTCTTAGACTGCTTGCCTTTCTTTTGTCCCAGAGCAGCTGGATGTGTATCTCTGTTTTCCACAAGTGGCTGGAATCTCAGTCTCTCCAGGTATTATGCTTGTCTTAGCTTTCCAACTCCACTAATTTCCAGAGCACCATGCAATGTAGGTTCTTGCTCCCAGAGCAGATCTCCAGGGCTGGGTGTTCAGCAGTCCTGGCCTCCACTCCCTCCCCACTCCATTTCTCTTTTTCCTGATGGTGAGCTTGGGTGGGGTAGGGGTTTGAGTCCTGCCGGATTATGACTTTGGTATGTTATTATCCTGTTCCGTGAGGTCTATTCTCTTCTCCAGGTATATGCAGTCTGGTTCAGCCTTCTTTCCTGTTGCTCTTTCATGATTGGTTGTATTAATTGTATTTTTCTATTATATGTGATTGTGGGAGGAGTCCTCTGTCTCACCTCTCACACCTCCATCTTTAATCTCTTGTTCGTTATAGTTAATTTTTATAGCCATTATTTTACAACAGCATTTTAGATTACTTGTTACTATTTTTGTCTACTTTTCTTTCTAATTCTTGTTATCATTCTTTTATGGGTGGGGATATAATGCAGGGAGGGACAGTAGTAAGAATCTAAGTAAACAAAATCCTTCATGTAAGTTGCCTTTCAGAACTAGAATTTGTTTATTAATTTCTAGGTAAGTGTATTCCCCTCTTATAGAGCATGATCTCACAATATGAATATGTATTAAAATATCAAACATTGGCACAAATATTGACTAAATGCTCTGAGTTCTTTGAAAAGACCTATAAGGAAGTCATAAAAATTTTCTATGTCCCAGAGGTGTTTTTCTCTGGAAAGATACAAGAACCACAGCTGAAGCTGTTAGTATACATTTGGATCTAACGTGAGATCTCAGATGAGTCAGATTGAATCTTTGGGTTCTTCCTATACACTTACCAGTCATATAGTAGTAGGTAGTACCCAACCTGAGCATTCTTGACATGCATGTCAGAGATGAAATGATCCATGAAAGAGCTAATGTAACTCAGACCTGTTTGGAATGGTTGGAGTTGATCCTTAAAATAAACCACTCCACAATTCCCCAAGACTGCAGAATGAGTAAACCTTTTAAATTCTTTACTATTTTGTGAATTGAAGCATGGTATGAATCACTACTTAGCTGTGGACATTTATGCATTAATTCAATATGATTAGTTTAGGGTATTGTGCCAGTTACAGTGCTGGATGCTAGAGGTTCAATACCCTGGTGGAGAAGTTAGATGTTAGTATCACTTTAGATGGAATAAGTGATACAGTTGGTATTGAGGAACTGTGTATGACATACCTTAACAGCAGAACCAAATTTAGCCAGTGGAAATAGCAACAGGGAGAGCATTTCAATTAAATAGAAAATGATTTCTTTTTCAGAAATATAAAGTCTAGAAATAGTAGGAACCACATGCAGAGGTAGTAAATTGTACTATTGAATAATGAAAGATAGTCACTCATTTTCAAATCATTGGGACCATGGGGTGGAGCTAGCATAGGGATGAGGTAATTTTAGGATTCCTTTCAATTCCAGCATTCAGTGGCCATGAGAGACTTCAGGGGAAGCGATGTGAGCATGCCTGATATTTTAGTGAATAACTAGTAAAGAGGCAGCATTTCGATTTCTTTTGGTCACTCATGAGACTGAGGCACATAGGAGAGAAAGCCTTGAAAGTAAATAGACTTGGAATCTGGAGTTTGTTGTCCTTTGGACAAGTGGCTGTTATTCTGAGTATTGGTTTCCTCATGCATGTAATGTAATTAATGTTCTGAAATTTTGGGGTGAATTATAAATACTCATTGAACTTGAAACAATGGCACTTATGTGTCTGTTGTCAGTGTTCTTTGTTTCACACTTTGGGAGACATTTATACCTTGTAGATTTAGTGAGATGGTACTTATTAATAGCACAGTGTTTTAGTAAATATTAAAATAATCACTCACCTTATCAGTAACTTCTCAAGAAGCTGCTCTGCAGTTTCAATATTCTAGATTTCTGAATCTTCAATAGTCAGGGTTGGCCTCAGAGGCCATGCTTATGCGGAGGTATCTTCTTGGGTTCATCCCACATGATGGATGCATCCTCCGTATGTCCGGCGGGGATGTTTATAAATGGCCTTTGGATCATTTGGTAGTTTTTAGAAAACTTGAAATAGATCATGGATAGCTCAGGGGAAAACTGAATTTTCATTTTGGGAAATGTTTAAATTACTTTAAAATAACTGGTTATTTTCAGCAGCTTTTCTTAAATATTGGGATAATATTGGGGTCACATGGAGCAAATAAAGGAAATACCTGCTCTGTCCCATTTTCCTGCAGCTTGAAATTGTGTTTCATATTGTTTAATAGTAGAACATGAAGTGAAGAAATTGTGCACTTTATTTAAATATTCCTATAGGGATTAAGACTTAATGCTCAATGCAAATGTGTTCTCCAATGTTTTCAACTAAAACGTAGCAAATATTAATTTTTTTCTTAATGAGCTGAGGGAAAAGAAGGAAAAAAAAATGGCAAATTCTGAAAGGCTTTGTTCAGTTTCCTGCTGTTACATTCACATGTTTCCAGGGGGAGTTATTCCACAGCAAGTCATTGCCTGGGGACAGTAAAAAAAGAATAATGTGTAAAATGTAAGGCCTGGAGCAAAAGTGAGAAAATTATGCCATGCTTTACAAGTTAAAAGCACTTTTCTTTTTTTCTTTTTTTTTTTCAGAGATTTGTGAAACTGTCTTGCCCTCATTCCCAATAGTTACTGTGTGTGTCACTGTTGCAGGCTTTGATGAGTTTTTGACATAAGCTTGATTAATTTTTTTTTAGGGCAGTTGTGTTCTGCTGTAATTTGACCCAAAGAGCCATATGGCTAGAAACATCATTTTGGCACACTACATCAAACAATCTAAGGAAGTTGTTTCAAACAAAATCTCATTACTGTAAATTTTGTTTTAAAAAAAGCAGTCTTTCCTCTAGATATTACAGACCTAGTGTACAGTTTTAACATTTTTTTAGACTAGTTGGCTGGTTTGCCTGTTAGATAGCTGTCCCGTATAATACCTGACTTTAGAGCATGTGGTTTTGTGACATGTGACACTGATTTTATTCTCTTACTATAAATATTGTGGATATCTAAAGATCAGGGTCAATTTGTTAATCTGAAGATTATGAGGAGAAGCTAGGCTTGGTAAAAAGGTCACCAACTAATGATATGCAAATACAGATACCCATAATTCTATGAACTACCCTAAGAAAAATGTTGGTTTTTTCCTCTGTGATCCTCATAGGATTTGGTTTATATTTATATGTTAACCTGTATCAGACTAATCTACGTTTCTGTTACTTGGGTAAGGTTCATTATTTGCAATAGATCGTAAGCAGTTTGAGAAAAGAGAAAATAAAAATCTTTATATTTCCTTCATCACCTAACAAATATGTGTTATTAGGAGCTTAATTATATTTGTCAAAGAAAAATATACAATTTTCAAGATAGAAGGGATTATATATTTTAATAAGTAACTCATTCATGTTATAGGGAAAGAAACTAAGCTTCAGAGAGGGAGTGTGACCTGCCCAGAGTCATGGTCAGTTAGGGAGCATCAATTTTGGAAGGACTGACCCTTAGTCTATACTTACCATCAACTGAAATGAAAGGCATTGCCTTGAGTAGGTATCCTGTGTTCCACTTTAGAACTTTTTCTCTTCTATTATCATTGAATTTCTAAGTTTTAAAACAATCAAAAGCAGCGCTAAACCAGCCCTTCTTAATATATGAGACATCCATTTGGTACGCAGTGGTGGTATTTCAAGAACATGGGCTTATGATATTTACCTTTCCAAGCAAATGGTTATTAATTACACATTTTTTTGTTTAGTTTTTTTTAAATAGTGCTTGTTTTATAGTCTCCATCTTCTTCTGATTACTAATTAATGCTATACATTTCCTTTGGAGCATTGCCTTAGGTACATCCTGCAAATTTTGATATGCCATATTTTTTAATCTTTATTTCAAAATAATGTTCTAAGCCCCCTAATGGATTTTTATTTCATCTGTAATTTATTTGGAGGGGTGTTATTTAGTTTCCAAATATGTGACATTTTTCCAGATTTTTTTTCCATTTTTAATTTCCATATTAATTCCATTGTGGTTAAGGAATATATTTGTATGTTGCAATTATTTAAAATTTATCATAACTATTTTATGGAACAGAATAGAATGTGGTTTATCTTGGTAAATGTTTTGTGTGCACTTGAAAAGAAACACATATTCTGCTGTTGGGTGGAATATTCTAAGCTCTGAGCTTTTTATGTATTTTCTATAAGATCCCAGTGATGTAAGAATTAGTACTACCCTAATTCTTATATTCTTTGGATCACTGTGAACTGAAATTCTTTATTTTTGGTAATACTTTTTGTCTAACATTGACATGTCTGATACTAGTATGGCAAATCTAAGCTTGTTTTGAGTTCTTGTAAGTATGGTATAATTTTCCATACATTTATTTTAGGTGTCTTTTTTTTTTAACATTGATTTCTTATAGATAACGTATAGTTGAAGCTTGTTCTTATGAACTAAAGTCCCTTACATCTACTTAAGTCTTTCAAGTCTTTCTTTTAAGTATTTCTGATGGCTCAGTGTGGGTAAAATTTTTAAGTATTTCTTTTAAGATTTCTGATGGCTCAGTATGGGTAAAATTGCAATATTTCCAGAATCTCTTGCCTGGTCTTAGTGCATCTCCATATCAATAGGTGTTTCCAAGGGGTGAAGAAAAGTAGTCCATCTCTATATCAATATGTGATTACAAGGAGGAGTGAGGGTGTATCTGGACCAGAGAGGTTGGGTGCAGTCCCTTTTTGCAGCCAGGTAGCAAGAGACACAGGCAGCAAAAGTGGATGACTGCTTGTAAACAATAAACAGGTTATCCCACTTTATTTCTCTCTTTGACTGATTTTGGGTTCAGGGTAATTTGCTCCAGGCTGGGAGACAGATTCCCCCACTGGAGTTACACCTGTGTAGCAGGCAGGATCTCTGAACCCAAAATCTGTCCTCATGGGTGCAATGCTTAGGAGGGCTGCCCCTGTGGATGGTGGGGAGGCCACAGTGGCTGTTGCGGTGGGGGCTGATGACTCACCCTTGCCTCTGGCAGTGGTGGAGGGTGTGGCTTCACTCAGGAACACCCTATCCATGGGGCTTCCTCTTGGGGAGCCCTTAGTGGGAAATTGGTCTACAATAAAGCACCTCCTAAAGGGCTCTGGTCTTCCCCAGAATTGGAGAAAGGTGGAAACATGGGAGGCTGTGGAATTAGCCCTCCATGAGTTGGAAGACTGATAGAGGTCCTGAGTGGCCATGTAGCATCTGGGATTGTGGGATGGTTGTTTCTGGAGATAGTAGAATGGTTATTGAGGAGAGAAGATACATTTTGGCATCACTTGGAGGAGCTGGGTGATGACCTGTGGGATGCTCTTAAGAAAGAGAGACAGTTATTGAGAGGACAGGTTGTGCTCCCGGACGTGAGCAGCGAGGGAGGGGGCAGCAGGAGGATCTGCATTGTAGGAGGCTATTGGGGAAGTGGGGGGAAGAGCGGTGCCTTCAACCTGGGGATGGTAGAGAAGGTGTCAAGGGAGGATGGGGGAGTGGAGCCAAGGGCAGCACTATTCCCGTGGCCACTGCCTGAGGCACCAGCCTCTCCTGTATTAAAGGTCTGCCCGGTTGTAATTAAGAAAGTAAAAACATGACAACCATGGGCTCCTGAGGGGAAGGAGCCATCCCTTCCCCAGCTGGTGGAGAACTCCATGCCCTGTGTTTCCAGGATGAGCTCGTGGACATGAGCATCTGGTATTGGCAGAGGCCATCGGAACCTCTGCCTACCTGGCTTTCACATCGCTGGGATATGGGGGTGGAAAACATTGTTATGTCGGGTTCTGAAATGAGTAGACTAGCTTCCCTGATGACTCATCCTTCTCTCTGGCAGTGGTTGCAAAGTGCCCATCACACCTCAGGGAATCAGGTGCTTCTGGATTAGCTGACAGCAGCCATCAGGGCAGTTTGGCCTAATCAGGGTGATTTATGGTACTTACCCACTAGCTGGAAAATGTATACAGAGCTCCATCAGGTGTTACAGGAGCTGGGAATGAAAACTATCATCATAATATGGACCTCCAGGACACCGATGAGGAGTTGTTCACTGTAGGAATGAGAAATCTGGTGCTCCATACAGCCCCCCATCTCCCTTTGGGTCCCTAGTGACTCTTCTTGCCCCCACCTAGGGCAACCCATAAGTGAGGCTACTCATACTTTAGCAGATCTGGGAGAGGTTGAAACAATTAAGAGCACAAAAGAAAGTACAGGCTATGACTGAAAGGAGAGGTGAAAAGGGCCCCATGAGGGATCTCGAGGACCCAGATATGGGTTGATTTGATAAAGGTCAGGGTAGTGAAAGAAAAACTTAATGGGAAACCCAATAGGATCTTGTTAGAACTGTGGTACCAATTAAAGCCAGAGTAGCAGTTACAGCTGCTGAGGTCCAGGACACAGAAGCTGGAGGCAAAGCCCCAGGTCCGGCCTGTGTCCCTGCAAGACTTCCTGGGGGACAGTACTCAGGCTCTGCCTGGGCCCTCACCCCCACAGGAGGAAGACTGGACATTTCAGTTTGACTGAAGGAAGGGTCAAGGCCCCCATCTTGGGGGACATGGTGAGGACCAGAGACCACATGTAGAATTAGCAATTCATTGGTCCCCCATGAATGTACAACATGTCCTGGTGCTTGTGGACACAGGAGCTGAGTGTTCTCTGATTTATGGAAACACTGAGCATTTTCCTAGGACCCGTTATGATAGATAACTATGGGGGTAAGGCAATTAGAGTGAAGAGAGTCTAAATCCCAATGGGGATGGAGTGTTTACCCCAGAGGAGTGTACCAGGCAGCCCCTGAAGTGGAGGGCTGTGGCTTCCCATCCTAAGACTGATACAATATGGATGGAGGATGGAGAGGGAAAGAGCATCCAGTGGGCTGAGTTGTGGGCAGTATGGCTCCTGATCAGCCAGGAGCCCTCCTCCACAGTTGTCTGCACTGACAGCTGGGCTATCATGGCTTGATCCTGTGGCTGCCAATGTAGGACCATGCCAACTGGATGGTTAGTCACTGGCCCCTTGGGGGCAAGAGTTGTGGCAAGACCTATGGGCCTCTGGTCAGACTAAAACTTTTATTGTATATCATGTGACTGCCCATTTGCCTTGGCTTCCCCAGGGAATGACGAAGCAAACACATTGTCCTAGGTGCACTGGCTAGAAGGGAAGCCTGCCTCTGATGTAGCCCAATGGTTACATCAGTGTTTGCTGGACACAGGGCAAAGCACAATGTGTGATGTAAGCCATTGGGGGGCTTACCATTGACCTTTGAAGAAATCAGCAGAGCCCAGAAGGAGTGCTTTGTGTGATCTAAGAGAGACTTACACTGAGTCCCGCAGCAACATGGGACAATAGTAAAGGGGCTAATATCCCTTGTCAGGTGCTAGATAGACTATATTGGGCCTCTGCCCATATCAGAAGGATATCGGTATGCCATGACTTGTGGAGACACAGCTACTGGCTTGTTAGTTGCTTTTCCTGCATGTCAACCAACCAAGAGGGCCCTAGAGCATCTCTTTGTACCCTATGGCTGACCACAGGTGACTGAGAGTGATCAAGGCATCCACTTTATGGACATGCATTATAAGAATGGGTGCAGCAATTAGGAGTAAAGTGGACACTTCATGCACCATATAACTCCACCAGGGCAGGCATGATAGAAAGGTACAATGGTTTGTTGAAATCCGGCCAAAGTGAGACACCAATACTCCATAGGGCCGGTCAGTTCATTTATGGACAGTGTTACAGCATTTGAATGAGAAACCCCAAAAAGGGGCCTTGAGCCCTGTGGATATGCTAACACACATTGCTGCCTCTCCTGCACAAATCAAAGAGTTTGTATGTGGAAATCAAAGAGGAGTTATTGAAGCCAGGATATGGCCATCAAAGCAACATCCTGCTGCCAGCCCCAATGCATTAAACCCTAGAGTCACTGTTGAGTGTATGTAGCCCTGGACATTTCAACACATGGACCAGCAATGGCTGGCCCTCTGGCACCTTGGGGAAAAGGCTCTGAAGCTGGCCTCATGTGTATTCCTGGAGTAACAGCAGAGTGTCCCCCAAAGATTACGGTAGTTCACACAAAACATCGGGAAGTAAGAACATCTTATGTGGAAGTTTTGTTTTATCTTTATGGCCAGTGCATGTACTTCCTGTAACCCTATATATTGACCCATCTGTAACTCCCACGGGGAGGGGGGTGAAAGTCTGGTATACTAGACCAGGACGAGTTCCCATTCCTGCCACTGTCCTATCACAGGACCACTCTCTTGCATGCATCCTACCTAATGGACAAGATTTGCCTATGCTGGTATCATTCAAACATGTTTCTTATTGCTCTGAAGGTTTTCTTCTACAGTCCCTGTGGCCTGGACCCACCCTCTGGCTGCAGCTGCCATGTGATGATTGCTCTGAACTCCCTACCTGTTCAGCTACTGGCCACCTGTGGAATGGGCAAGCTATAGATTTAATCTGCATAGGACTTTGTACCTAGCTGAATCCTCCAGCTTGAGGATTAACATGATTTTATTGCTGCTGTTATTGTATGTTATTAGTCTGATCACAGTGCTCTATTTTTCTCCATAGGGGTCATTGCAGAAGGTGGGGAGTCAGTAGATTATGAGGTTAGATTCCTGGAGGGGTGGGTTATGGGTAAAATTTTAATCTCTCACCTTAGTCCATGTCCAAATAGATGTTTCCAAGGGGTGGAGAGAAGTAGTCCATCTCCATATCAATACGTGGTTACAAGGGAGAGTGAGGGCATATCTGGACTGGAGAGGTTGGGTGGGGTCCCTTTTTGCAGCTAGGTCACAAGAGACACGGGTGAGCAGAAGTGGGCGACTGCTTGTAGGCAGTAAATATGTCTCTCCAACTTTATTTCTACGTTTGACTGATTTCAGTTTCCTGCCCCGGACTGGGAGACAGATTATCCCCCCTGGAGTTACAGTCGGTTTATGTTAGGCTGCCGCTTAGTATAGGTTTCAGCCAACCCCTAGAAAACCACTGAGGATCATCCTCAGTTGAACTAACACTGTGGAACCTGGAGCTTAGTAAGGTCACTCCGTTTTGAAATTGTGTCCCAAGCTGCTATTATGTTCTGTTCTTCGTTTTTTAACAGTGAGAATATATCCCAACATATATTCCCAAAATAATGCTGACAGAAATTTGTACATTCTTGAAGTTGATTTTTCATATGCAAACGGTCTACTCCTGGGTGAAGATTTTTGAATTATTCCCCTAACTGAAGGAAGGTTAGAATCAGAATTTAATGATAACATGGAGGTAGTGGGGGTGATGATCTTGGGAAATGAAGAGAATTGTTCTTAAGCTGGGTACCAACTCCAAGTCATCTTCAAACAAGGCAGGACTTGTCTCATCACATAGAAGAGAATGATTGCTCCTGCTGGCAGAGGACTCGGACAATTTCACTCATGAAGTTCAGATTTACTCATTTTCTTTCTCTTTCCATTTTCAAGATATTACTCTTTCCTTATATGTTCCTGAATTTCAAATAGAACATTTGATGATGTTATTATTTTAACTTAAATTGTAATGCAATGACATATAGAATCCAGCTATAATTTTCAGCTGATTTTCAAATATATCATCCCTCAAAAGTTCAGTATATTCTGTTTAGCATGATAATAAAAACTTTCTGACCTTCTAATCATGCCTTTTGAGCAGAGAACTAAATCTGAGCTTTTTGTTTATTTTCTATAAGATCCCAGTGATGTCAGAATGAGTCATTTACCCACCACCCTAACTCTTATATTCATTTTGGCCTCACTATAGATTCTCATAGGTGGAATTGAGTCTCCAAAACATTGCCTTCATTATGCACTTTATTCCACATGATCACAAGCTAATTGGTTGAATAACCATTTGTCATTCTTTTGTCATTTTGGAAAATGACCGACTGTATGCCATATTCTACCAATACCAATGTCTTCTCAGTAATCTAACATGTATAACTGGTCAGATATCTGATCTTATATTTTCATCTTTGTGGTCTTCAGTTCTCCTTCCAAATACTTTTATCAGCCAAGAATGAAGGAATAAAATAGAAACTACTCAAAGCATAATAATATTATTCAGAAGAAGTCTTGAATTGGTAGAAAATGAACAGAAGCAGTTAGGGCATATTTCTCTTTATTTTAATTCCCTATCAAAACCACTGAAAGGTTAGAAATAATTAGTTCTATCCTGAGCTCCTTGAAACAGTGCCCAGGACAACACAGAACTGGTCCTCCAGGGCTGGAGCCATTTGCCACTGTAACAGTCTTCTCCCAGAAATTCTGTGGATCCCTGTCTCATTTCCTCCAGCTCTGCTCAAATGGAGCTGAATCAGTGAGGCAACCTCTGATCACCCAGTATAATATGACAACCTACCCAACATATTTCACATGCTCTTATACTGTGTTATTTTCTCTATAGCGATTCTTACCTTGTATATACTTGATTATTTATTTATTGACAGATTCCTCCATAAAATACGGTTCTATAATGGGAGAATTTGTGTTGTTCATTGATAAGTTTTCCTACTTAGAACTGTCTCTATCATACTGTAGATACATAATGTCTGTGGCATGAATAAATGGATACACAGGTGGATGAACAAAATTCGGTGTCTTTTTCTATGGTCTTCCTCTTACCTTAAATGTCTATTTTTCTCTTCCATGTCTTCCCAATTTCTAATCATGATTCAACATGCAGCTTACATTAGGCATCCTCATAGTTTCTTCACACAATTTACTATTCCTTCCTGAGATCCTAATTGTTTTTGTAACCTATACCAAAATTTTAGGATTCTGCCATATGTTTAAAACATGCAAATACTACTAAAACCTTGCAAGCTTTTCGGGGAGCAAAAAGTATCTCTTTGATTTATTTCACACATTCCAAGAATCTCATGTTTTAGTGATCATACTTTAATGTCAAATAATTAATAAATTGAGCAAGTATGATGCCCTATATTTCCAGGGGTTTCACTATGTTATTATGGCAACAACAATTTTTGATGACTTACTAGATATCAGGTATAGTTCTCCACCCTTTATATTTACTATTCCATATAATCAGGTCAATATCCTGTAAGACAGGGTAAACAATTTTATGGATAGTGTAATTTATAGCTAGAAATTTATATGATTTTTTTTCCCATTGATGTAAATGGTATGTTGGATAAAAGGGAACCAGACCTGGCTTTCTGATCATGGGCTATGGAAGTTGAGCAAATCACTTCTCAGTCCTTGTCAGTTTCCTTGGATGCCAAGGAATTAACAGGATTATCTCTAAGAACCCATCCAGTTCTAATAATATATGTCTCTCTGAGTTCAAATAATTGAAGTAGTTTAGGGATTTTTTTACAAAAATATAAAATTATAAAAAGAGTGGGCAGGAAAATTCCTCTGAGGAAACCAGAGCCCCCACCCTAGGCTTAACTAGCTTCATTATCTACAGTTCCATGAATCCTAGATTTACTCTCGTTTTTCAAGAACATAGTTTAAGTGAGTTATCTCATAGCTGGATATAACTAATTGAAAATAAAAAGGTTGAAAGCTTTGCTAAAGCATAAACTAAAATTCTTCCTCTAAAGGAAATTTTAGTCTAGGTGGAATTTAGACAGAGACTAAAAAAATATATATATTATTCAGAAGAAGTCTTGAATTGGTAGAAAACTTTACTGATGGAGTTGGGGTTCTGACAGGAAATAGAGTTCCCATTCAAATATTGATGTAGGGCAATTTACATAGGTTTAAGCAGGATAAAGTATCCAATCAAAATGTGAGGCAGCCACAGATTAACCACATCAAGAAATTGTTACCTCACCCAGCCCTACAGAACAAGAGGAGGGAAAAGAGATAATGAGGACTGGAAATGAACCATGTTGGAGGTAGCCATGCCACAGAGCTGGTACCTTAGAACACAGCCACGGTCAGACCCACAGCAGTGGCAGGTGTTAGCACCACTACCTAAATCTTAACCTAGCCCTGTGCTCCAGCCTCTTGTCAGTACCGTCCCTTGGCCAGCCAAAAGGTATATATACAGAGCTGTACAGCTCTGTCTCGTGGATCGTACAGTGGAAAAGATGGTGAAAGAATATGAGGTGAGGAATTACACAAGATCAGATTGTCAAATCAGATTCACACAAAAATTTTATCTACTATTAGATTTCCCTGATGATTTCAAGGACGCAAACAATCAAGAGACACAGTCTAAAGAGGAAAAGTTCAGGACGTTCAGAGACATTCTAAAGGTCCTTCTTTATGAAATACGTGGACAGTTTTTAATTTATGAAACATCTCCATTATATACCTCACATAGTCACATTTTATATGAAATTTTCAAGGAAGCCATGCCCCATAATCCATATATCCCACATTTATTTTCCATAAGCAATTGTGAATACGGACATCTTGCTAGAATAATTCCATAGATATGTACTCTCCTCCTAAAAAATATTACTGTTTAACAGAAGGTTACTTTTAAAAGTAATACTTTTAATATATTTTTAATACTCTGATACTTTAAAAAGATTAGAATTTTGAGTTTTTTGAGGAACCTCCATACTGCTTTCCACAATGGTTGAACTAATTTGCATTCCCACCAGCAGTGTAGGAGGGTTCCCTTTTCTCCACATCCTCGCCAACATTTGTTGTTGTTTGTGTTTTGGATGTTGGCCATCCTCACTGGTGTGAGGTGATATCTCATTGTGGTTTTAATCTGCATTTCCCTGATGATTAGGGATGTGGAGCATCTTTTCATGTGCCTGTTGGCCATCTGAATTTCTTCTTTGGAGAAGTGTCTATTTATGTCCTCTGCCCATTTCTTAATTGGATTATTTGCTTTTTGCTTGTTGAGGTGCATGAGCTCTTTATATAATTTGGATGTCAACACCTTATCAGATATGCCATTTATGAATATATTCTCCCATACTGTAGGATCTCTTTTTGTTCTACTGATGGTATCCTTTGCTGTACAGAAGCTTTTTAGTTTGATATAGTCCCATTGGTTCATTTTTGCTTTTGTTTCCCTTGACCGCAGAGATATGTTCATGAAGAAGTTGCTCATGTTTATGTCCAAGAGGTTTTTGCCTATGTTTTTTTCTAAGAGTTTTATAGTTTCATGACTTACATTCAGGTCTTTGATCCACCTTGAGTTTACCTTTGTGTATGGGGTTAGACAGTAGTCCAGTTTCATTCTCTTACATGTAGCTGTCTAGTTTTGACAACACCAGCTGTTGAAGAGGCTGTCACTTCCCCATTGTAAATCCATGGCTCCTTTATCGTATATTAATTGACCATATATGCTTGGGTTTATATCTGGGCTCTCTATTCTGTTCCACTGGTTTATGGGTCTGTTCTTGTGCCAGTACCATATTGTCTTGATTACTTTGGCTTTGTATTAGAACTTGAAGTCAGGGATCATAATTCCCCCTGCTTTATTCTTCCTTCTCAGGATTGCTTTGGCTATTCGGGGTCTTTTGTGGTTCCATATGAATTTTAGAACTGTTTGCTCTAGTTCATTGAAGAATGCTTTAGGCATTTTGATAAGGATTGCATTAAATTTCTAGGTTGTTTTAGGCAGGATGGCCATTTTGACAATATTAATTTTTCCTAGCCAAGAGCATGGGATGAATTTCCATTTATAAGTGTCCTCTTTAATTTCTCTTAATAGTGTCTTGTAGTTTTCAGGGTATAGGGCTTTCATTTCCTTGGTTAGGTTTATTCCTAGGTATTTTGTTCTTTTTGATGCTATTGTGAATGGAATTGTTTTCCTGATTTCTCTTTATGCTAGTTCATCATTAGTGTATAGAAATGCAATAGATTTCTTTGTATTAATTTTGTATTCCACAACTCTGCTGAATTCAGATATTAGATCTAATAGCTTTGGAGTGGATTCTTTAGGGTTTTTTATGTACAATATCTTGTTGTCTGCATAGACGGACAGTTTGAGTACTTCCTTGCCCATCTGGATGCCTTTTTTTATTTCTTTGTGTTTCTGATTGCCGTGGCTTGGACCTCCAGAACTATGTTGAATAAAAGTGGGAGAGTGGGAATCCTTGTCTTGTTCCCAATCTTAAAGGAAAAGCTTTCAACTTCTTGCTGTTAAGTATAATGTTGGCTGTTAGTTTGTCATATATGGCCTTTATTATGTTGAGGTACTTGCCCTCTATACCCATTTTGTTGAGAGTTTTTATCATGAATGGATGTTGAATTTTGTCAAATGCTTTTTCAGCATCTATGAAGATGATCATGTGGTTTTTGTCTTTCTTTTTGTTGATGTAGTGGATGACGTTGATGGATTTTCGAATATTGTACCATCCTTTCATCCCTGGGATGAATCCCACTTGATCATGATAGATGATCTTTTTGACGTATTTTTGAATTTGTTTTGCTAAAATTTTGTTAAGTTATTGCATCTATGTTCATCAGGGATATTGGTCTGTAATTTTCTTTTCCTGTGGTGTATTTGCCTGGTTTTGGTACTAGAGTGATGTTGGCCTTATAGAATGAGTTTGGGAGTATTCTCTCCTCTTCTGCTTTTCGGAAATCTTTAAGGGGATTGGTATTAGGTATTCACTAAATGTTTGATAAAATTCAGCAGTGAAACCATCTGTTTTAGGGGTTTTGTTCTTAGTTAGTTTTTGATTACCGATTCCATTTCTTTGCTGGTAATTGGTCTATTCACATTTTCTATTTCTTCCTGGGTCAGCCTTAGAAGGTTGTATCTTTCTAGAAAGTTGTCCATTTCTTCTAGCTTACCCAGTTTGTTACCATATAATTTTTCATAGTATTCTCTCATTTTTGTATTTCTGTGATGTCCATAGTGATTTTTCCTTTCTCATTTCTGATTCTGTTTATGTGTGTAAACTCTCTTTTTTCTTGATAAGTCTGGCTAGGGGTTTATCTGTTTTGTTTATTTTATCAAAGAACCAGCTCCTGCTTTCATTGATTCTTTCTATTGTTTTATTCTTCCTGATTTTATTTATTTATGCTTTAATCTTTATTATGTCCCTCCTCCTACTGACTTTGGGCCTCATTTGTTCTTCCTTTTCTTGTTTCACTAATTATGAGTTTAGACTGTTCATTTGGGATTGTTCTTCTTTCCTGCGGTATGCCTGTATTGCAATATATTTTCTTAGCACGACCTTCGCTGCATCCCACAGATTTTGTGGTGTTGAATTATTGTCATTAGTCTCCATATATTTCTTGATCTCTGTTTTTATTTGGTCATTGATCCATTGATTATTTAGGAGCATGTTATTAAGCCTCCATGTGTTTGTGGGGTTTTCATTTTCTTTGTGTAATTTATTTCTAGTTTCATACCTTTGTTATCTGAGAAGCTGGTTGGTAGAATTTCAGTCTTTTTTTAATTTACGGAGGCTCTTTTTGTGGCTGGGTATATGATCTGTTCTTGAAAATGTTCCATGTGTGCTTGAGAAGAATGTGTATCCTATTGCTTTTGGATGGAGTGTTCTGTAGATGTGCATTAGGTACATCTGTTCCAATATGTTGTTTAGTGCCCCTGTCTCTTTACTTATTTTCTGTCTGGTTGATCTGTCCTTTGGTGTGAGTGGTGTGTTGAAGTCTCCCAAAATGAATGCAATGCATTCTATTTCCCCCTTTAATTCTGTTAGTATTTGTTTCACATATGTAGGTGATCCTGTGTTGGGTGCATAGATATTTATAAAAGTTATATTCTCTTGTTGGACTGACCCTTTTGTCATTATGTAATGTCCTTCTTTGTCTCTTGTGACTTTCTTTGTTTTGAAGACTATTTTTCCTGATACAAGTACTGCACTCCTGCTTTTTTCTCCCTATTAGTGGCATGAAATACCTTTTTCCATCCCTTTACTTTCAGTCTGTGTGTCTTTGGGCTTGAAGTGAGTCTCTTGTAGGCAGCATATAGACAGGTCTTTTTTTTTATCCATTCTGTAACTCTATGTCTTTTGATTGGTGCATTGATACCATTTACATTTAGGGTGATTATCTATAGGTATGTACTTATTGCCATTGCCGGCTTTAGATTCGTGATTATCAAAGTTTCAAGGGTAATTCACTTACTATCTAACAGTCTAATTTAACTTACTTCATATGCTATTACAAACATAACCTAAAGGTTCTTTCTTTTTCCTCCTTTTTCTTCCTCCTCCATTCTTTGTATGTTATGAATAATATTTTGTACTCTTTGTCTTCCCTTGGGTGATATCTATTTAGCCTTAGTAATACTTCCATCTATAGGAGTCCCTCCAATGTGCACTGTAGAGGTGGTTTGTGGGAGGTAAATTCTCTCAGCTTTTGCTTATCTGAAAATTGTTTAATCCTTCCTTCAAATTTAAATGATAACCTTGCCAGGTAGAGTATTCTTGGTTCAAGGCCCTTCTGCTTCACTGCATTAAATATATCATGCCACTCCCTTCTGGCCTGTAAGGTTTCTGTTGTGAAGTCTCATGATAGCCTGATGAGTTTTCCTTTTTCTGTGATCTTTTTCTCTCTCTAGCTGCTTTTAAAATCTGTCTTTATCCTTGATCTTTGCCATTTTAATTATTATATGTCTTGATGTTGTCTTCCTTGGGTCCCTTGTGTTGGGAGATCTGTGCACCTCCATGGCTTGAGAGACTATCTTCTTCCCAAGAGTGGGGAAGTTTTCAGCAATTACTTCCTCAATGACACTTTCTATTTTTCTCTCTCTTCTTCTGGGACCCCTATAATGTGAATATTGTTCTGTTTGGTTCGGTCACACAGTTCTCTCAGTATTCTTTCATTCTTAGAGATTCTTTTTTGTCTCTGTGCCTCAGCTTCTTTGTATTCCTCTTCTCTAATTTCTATTCCATTTACCGTCTCTTCTACTACATCTAATCTGCTTTGAAATCCCTCCATTGTATGTTTCATTTCAGATATGGAATTTCTTAATGATTGAATCTCCATCTTAAATTCATCCCTGAGTTCTTGAATATTTTTCTGTAATAAGCATGTTTATAATTTTTATTTTGAACTCTCAGGAAAATTGGTGAGTTCGTTTCATTTGGCCCTCTTTCTTGGGTTTTGAGATTTTGTTCTGAATCATGTTCTTTTGACATTTCATATTTCTGTGTGGTGCCCACTAATGCTCAGAAGCCCCACTCCCTGGAGCTGCTGAGCCCCTAGAATGAAGTTGGGGGTTGTAGCGGAGCGGAAATGTTGCCTGGGGGGAGGAAAGATCTGTTTCTTGATTCCTGTCTGTGGTGCTTGTCTCCAGTGTCAGAGCCAGTGGGCTAAGCACACAGGTGTAAGCTTCTGTGTTTTGCGTCTCTAGCTGTTGTAGGTGGGGCCTCCCTCTGGCTGGCCTGATGCCAGCACAGTGACTGCCAGTTTGCAAACCAGTTTTGGCAGGCTAGAAAGAAGGTGCAGCAGGCTGCTTGTCACACTGCAAGGCCTTGGAGCTGAGTAGGCAGCCAGGGGGATGGAGCACCTGAAGTTCCTCAAAGTTCCCAACCAGCTGGGCAGAGCACACCCAGACAACCTTAACTTTGTCCAGCTCTCCATTCTCCTGTGCAATAAACACCACCCAAACCCCGCCCCTTCAGCAGCCCACTGGCTGGTAGGAAGCCTCTCAGACTCCCTGCCTTTCCTCTGACACAAGCTGCCGGATGTGGATCCCTTTCCTCCACAAACGGCCGGAATGTCAGTTTGTCAAGCACTCCGCCTGTCCGAGCTCCCCAACATCCAGAGCACCACACACTATATGATTCTGCTTACAAAGGAGATCTCCAGGGCTAGGTGTTCAGCAGTCCCAGTCTTCCACCCCCTCCCCTGCTCCATTTCTCTTCCTCCCGCTGGTGTGCTGGGGTGGGGGAAGGGCTTGGGTCCTGCCAGATTAAGGCTTTCATACGTTACCCTGTTTCCTGAGGTCTGCTCTGTTCATGAGGTCTATATGCAGTCTGGTTCAGCCTTCTTTCTTGTTGCTGTTTTAAGGTTAGTTGTATTAATTAACTATATTTTTGTACTGTTTGTGGTTTTAGGAGGAGCTCTCTATATCACCTCTCATGTGCCATCCTGAATTCCCTATAATGTTATTTTTATATAAAAGATAAATTTGCAAATAAAGCTTTATTTGAGTAAAGTTTGAAAGATTATTTAATTCTATTTCTGACTGATTTGAAAATTTAGAGCACAGTCTTGCAGGTAATGAACTTAGTTTCATTGTGATTGAGGGTCATGTCAGAATGAACCCATTAATCATTGTAATTCCACACAGAGGAGACTGAAATTGCCGAAGAGTAAAGGTTTAGTAAGAGGAAGATGCTGTAAATGTCTTTCCAGATGTAAGCCAGTGAAGAGACAAATAATGATTCAAAAAGTTCTGAAACTATATGTATTCTGATTGTAAGAAATACAGTCATTTTTGGAGTGATTTTTATGAAACCAATTCATTTGAGAATTGCAGCCAAAAAAGTGGTGTATGTGTGACATTTCTTACATCCATTTTTAACTGGCAATTATAAAATGAATGCTATTTGGAAGAAAAAGACATTAAGAAAGAACTCTTCAGAATAACTCAGCTTTCATTTAATAGGTATTTGGGGTTACCTATTTGCATAAATGAAGAAAAGTATAGGTAAAATTTTGTCCCTCTAATTTCAAACCTTATTTTTATTTCTATAAATTAAAAAATGGAGAAAAATTACTTCTGGCCAAAGTTCTGCAGATTAAATATACAACTGGCTTCAGAAATATGACAGCACACTCTGAAAATGGTAGAAAAGCATGACCATAATTAGGAGTATTTTTTTATTCTTTGTGACATGATGTATTCATGTGGCTACAGCCTGACTTAGCAAATTTTTAACTCCCCAGTTCTCAGTTTGTCTGTAAAACAAATCAGTTATATTAAATAACTATAAGGTGCCTTCTAGCCCTGAGAAATTGTTACTGTTTAGACAACGAAAGTTATTATTAGTGACAAGTAGCTTTCTCTCTAGCTAAATCCCTATTGGTTATTAAAATAAAGATGATAACATTATACATCTCTTTGGCCTAAATAATTTTCCTCATAAAGAGAATATTCAAGCCTTCTTTAAAACAGAAAAAAAAATCTAATTGCATGCTTTGTATTTTTTTTTTTTACTTTTATTATTCTTTAGAAGGCTCCTATGAAGGTCAAGTAGTTCATTTTAAATAACAGTTAAATCAGCTTATTCTTCTTCAACAAGATGTTAGACTTTCTAAAAGTCTCCTGCCCAGTCGCTCAAATACCATAAACCAGTACTAGTTAAATACAGTTGAGAAAAACATTGGTGAAAGGCAATTCGGACATTAACTAGAAACTATTACCAATGTCCTTCCTGCATAATTTCCCTCCAAACTGCTGTGGAATGGCATCTTTCATCTTAAGTTATAACATTTACATATCTGATAAATACATTCATGATCACTGCTATTCCAACAAGCAAACTATGCATTTTTTATTTAAACTGTAGACTCCCAGAGGTTGTTCCTATTCTTCTATGTTCAAAAATTTTACTGATTTAATGTAACAACTCATTTACAAGTGATAAAAGAAAAATGGGTAACTGTAAAGTATTTATAGCTTTTTTAAGGTAACCTGCATATTTTCTTCCTGAATCCCTGTATGTTTTTCAGTTTTATAGGTATAATTCCCCTTTTAATGGGAAAGGACATATTAAATATAAGCAAATTCTCTGGTTCTTTAGTGGAGGCATTTGCAGAGATTGAGGCAAGTGAAATATTTTCTTCCTTCTAGGAATGGAATATGTAGTGTTTACAGAGAACAGTGTATGAATGTGTTTCTTAGAAGTGACCTTAGAAAGGAATGTGAAACAGAAACTCAGGACTTCAAGTTTCCATGGACTGAATGTGTCATATGAAACAAGTGTATTCAGAAGAATACTCATGTTAGCCCTCTATCTACCATACAGAGCTTCTTGTGTTCTTCAGCTTGTCAGTATACAGAATTTATGTGTTTATCCTGTTCTTTAAACATAACCAAGAAGTTATGGGTGATGTACATGCTTACTATATTCAGTTTCGCCCTAAAAATAAAATATATTGCTCAATGCATATTGAGTAGAAAGGTTTTGGTGTCTCCTGTATTTAGACAAACCAGACCATCATGTCTCTGTAGGGAACTTTAAGATTAATTATAAAAGGCTTAAAGCCTTGGAGTGTTCACCTGGGAGTTAGGGAAAGTAATATCACATAGAGGTGCTGATTTTAAGCTGGATGTAAAGGACAACTAGGGACAACTGTCTGTGAAAGGGTTTGACCTCCTGACAATGGAGCTCTCTGAACCATGGCACTCATGTTATTAGTTTTGCAATAATGAGTAGTTTAGAGAAATAACTTATCCACACCCATGGAAATATTCTTTCCCTTTCTCTCTCATCCTCCTGCCCTTCTTTCTTCATGTTTAAATGTACTATAAGTAGATCTGTCAGTTAACACTCTTCCACTTTGTTTAGCTACTGCTTTGATTTGTTTCTTTCAAATTAACATACATATTACTGTATTATTTCTATATGTAAGTTGATTGAAGCAGAATTACAGAACATTTATGAATAAAATAACCTTTACTAAGACTTTGCATCTTGGAAAAAGCATTCTTACTCCACTCTAAAAGTTCTCATATTGGAAAGGAAATTGTTTTTTTAATTTGTACTTACTTAGTCTTCTTCTTTATATATTGTCATCCCTCTTCTTCTGTTCCTATTATTATTATACCAAATATGTTATTCTTCTGGTGTATATTCTTGATGCACAAAAAAAGCCAAATCCTGGCTCTATCACTAATCAGCAGTAAGACTTTTAGAAAGTCCCTTAGCCTCTCTGGCTTCAACATCCTCAACAGTGTGTAGGGCATTGACTCTAAGGTTTGTTTAAGGTCTGAGTTCTACCCCATAGCTGCATAAATGTAAGTGATAATTACCTCCATTTTCTGTTGAGAATAAATTGGCACTCAAGTGAAATGCTATTCCTTATTGGTTCTTGAACATTAAAGCAGTGGAATTTAAGAGAATTGTGACCACTTTTTTGCATTGCCTTCTTTCACCTATGTTACCATCTTTGAATGTTAAAGAAAATTTGAGTTTGTGTTAAAACAATTTATTATTTCTCTTCATGAAACTATTATGATGAGAACAACTTTGAAGGAAGGAACATAATTACTTTTTGAAAAAACTTGAATTTGCAAAATATTTAGCATAAATTTTGAATCTACCTTTCCCATTCTAAAAAGTAGGTGATATTAACTTCTTGCAATTCAGGAAAGTGAATTTTAAAAGTAACTGTTTTCCTTGGATCTGAAGGAACTGAAAAATCCTTATTTTGAACCCAGGTCTGTATGGTGGCAAAGTTGGTGCAGTCATACTGCTTCTCGATTAAAAAACAGTCAGTTCTGCCTTGGGACTGATTCCACCAAGTAGGCAGGTTTTGAGAGTCCTTCTATTACATCTAATTCTCTCCCACCTCCAAACTCTCTTCCCCTCTTTTTGTCGTAAGGCAATATTTGTATTTCTCCGGGGACCTGTTGCCAGACTTACATTATCCATTACAGGAGGAATACGTAAGAATAGGTTTGCACTCTTTAGATCAGTTATAACAGGCGTAATGGCGAATTGCTCAGGCTCTGGGCACTTCTTACTTGGTTTGAATCAGAACGAAAACATTAGGCAGACAGTAGTTTTGGGATAAGTTAGCTTCTTTGTGTGTCATTTTTCCACATCTGTACAAAGGAATATAAATTATATAATCACTGTAATTTACAGAGTTTGAGATGCAGACAATGAATTAATTATGTGAGGAGAAAATCTTAGGAACAGAAATTTAGCTAATATTCTCAGACATTTATGTGTTTCAGGAGCTTGAGCCTGACGTATTTTATTATTACTTTCCTTACTGCTCACATTTTCTGCATCAATGAACTTGCTCAGAACATGCAACGCTGATCCCCAGTGTCCCTGATTTCATTTCCTTTCCTCTGACGCTGCATAACTCCAGACTCTGGTCTTGGCTGCTTAAACTAGTCCAGATCCCAAATCCAATTTTGCTTTATAGTCTATGCCTGGAGTTTTGATAGCTGGACTGTGCCATAAATCTGATTAATTATTGTTCCAAATGATTGCCCCAGACCGATATATCCTATTGATTTCATTTACAATTGGAGGGGCAAGTTCTGAAAAACTGGGCATGGCACATGGAAACATAGGTTTGAAAATGGGGATAGAGACCAGGACAGAGGCTATCTCTCAATAGAGATATCCTGGACAATTTTTTTGGAGTTGAGAGAGGAAAACACAATCTGATGTGCTGAAGTCAGTTTTATTCTTAAGATCATACATATTGCATAGGTTTGCTTTTAAGTCCTCCACCTTGGAAAAAAAAAAACCAGACTTGAGACATTTGTATTTTCATGGGACAAATAAAACAGTTATTTATGTCTCACAATATTTGTCTCTCACAATTATTTAGTGATATGTTTCATGTTCTGTCACATTTGATGGGTTTTCTGAACTTTGATATAGGAAATTTACTGTTTGTGGTTTTGTAAATTAGCTCATGAATAATCCTACACTCTTTCTTATCATCTTGGTTTTGCACAAAAATGATGGCCTAATAATCTAGGACACCTGAAAGATATATGCAGTGCTTCAGAGAAGGGGAAGAAATAACTAATTAAAGCAGAATTAAAAGGAGTTTTTCCTCTTTGCAAGGAAACATGACCTTATTTATATAAGGCTCAAAATAATTTCAGAAACTACTGCTCATTTGAGACTTAACATCCCTTGTATGGTTAAAAGAAATCATTCTTAGTTATAAGATATGCCACTATCTTTGCTAGTCACCAGAGATAATCATCTTTATCCCAGGTATCATAGTTGTGAGGAAAAAATTGTTTTTGACATAAGTAATTGTTAGAAAAATCATAGTGATTGTGGTAGAAGCTTATTTAAAATGATGTGGAATAATAGTGAAGAGAATAAACAAGAGCAGGGAAGTCTACACCAGTAGAGTCTTAAAGGCTGCATTAGGCTTATCAGCCAAAAAGGAATAATGCAGTGTTTTCGATGTAAAGCAGTAAATGGCAAGGCACAGATGAATGGACTTACCCTGTACACTTATAGTGGCATCACACATGCAGAAGATGAGTTAATTTTGCCCATGACAGTTCTAGGCTATGTCTGATTCCTCTCTCTTTTCTATTTATCCATGCCAAATTAATTATTGTACAATAAAGGTGAGACTTTCAGAAACTTATTTATGTATCTGAAATCCAAACCAGGAATGAATCTAGGGTTAGATGCTGGGAAATCATAGGATTTCTTAACTAATATATTGAGGGGGGGAGTCATGTTTTGTTATTTTAATCTAAAAGTAAACATAACAGAATTATTTGAATTTTATAGACTGTGCTTTGCTTTTAGAAATATTTTATTGTGAGAAAACAGATAGGAATTTGTATTTCAGTGTAGAAGAAAAAGACAACAGATCCATTCATATTAGAAAATATATGAATGTGATATTTGGAAATGCAGCTCAAAGATCAGCTTGTACATCTTGTTTTGAAGTTTCAACTAACAAGATCCAGTGAAACAGGTAAATTAGAAAATTAGGTTTATTCTATATAGCCTATTAAAAATTAAATTTCTGTGAATGATTATTTGGATTAATATCCTAGAGCAAAGTTTTGGGACCTTCTGATACTTAGCTGTCTCCTCTTTTTTTTTTCTTTCTGCCTGAAAGAATCAACTGCCAGCAATGCAGTCTTTTTCAGAAATTAATGTTTTAGCTCATACCCAAAGTAGTCAACCAACACTTCAAGATAAAAATGTAACCTTTTACAACTAAGACTGAAATTACCATATAACCGCTACTGAATTTAATAATTATATGTTTAAATGAATCTTATTTCTTAGAAGAAATCTGTTTGATGTAGGTTCTCTTTCCATTAAAACTTTCAAATATCCAACATATATAAAATAATATATTTAAAGAGTCTAAGATTGCTTTGTTTAGAGTGGATGTTTAAAGGATTTCTTTCTGTTTCCACCACCGTCCCTAAAAAGTGAAAGCATTTGGGCTGTAGTGTCTCCGTTCAATTCTTGTAGCCATGAAAACATCTGTATATTGTGTGCTTTCACCATGATTGATGTTTTGTGATGTGATGCTCTGTCTGCAGCTTTTTGCTGTTGTGCCAGAAACAGCTTGCCACCTTGGATTTGATGACTGACTTTGATTTTTAAATAATGACAGAATTTACAGAATGGTTTCTGCATTTAACTAATTGGGCCATTAACATTTTATACAAAGTTAATTGCCATGTTGATAGTTTTGTTCTTTAACTTCCTTCTTGTGCTAAATCCCCAGCCAAATGTTATTAGAGCCGTATGATTTCTAATGTCTCCATTTCAGAATTTATTTTGTGATCATGTGCCTACATTTTTAATAAGTGTGGTTATCTCCTCTATTAATAATAATTCTTGAGGTTTTTTTGGCCATGTTGAAGTTTTACTTTTTTTAAAGAAAATTATATATAACTGACCTTCCAAGAGTCCCGTAGAGTTTTTTTTTTTTTCAAAATTTCCTGATACACAAGTACAAATGCAAAGTAAAATTGTCAGGGCCCTGATTAGTTATACAGATGTTTTCAAAAGCTTGAAAAAATCTTTCTTCTATTAAAGAGTGGAAGTTAATGAATTAGGGTATGAAATTCATAACACTTAATTTTCTCATTCTGATTTAAAGCTCTGATATAAAGAGCTTTGAATTTAATATCTCAAAGAAGTTTCCTTTGAGAGTTGGAGAAATTTTAACATGTTCTCAGAGAATGGGTCAATGTTAGTTTGTCACTGAGAGGTAAATCTCCTCATGAAATTTTGACAAAATTTTAAGGTCTTTAAAGACAGATTCTTAAGTGCAGTGATGCCTCTTGGAAGAGAGCAATTCTTCTCATCCCTCCAACTTTAGCTTTGAAATTGTGCTTACTTTGTATCCCCTCCCTCAGATTCTGCAACAGAACTGTGCACCTCCTGAGCTTACGCGCTGGCTTGTGGAGTTGCCACCTGGAGCAATCCTTGGCAGTTTTCTTTGAGTGAAAAATTTGATCTCATTTTGGAACTGTGTCCACTTAGTGTAACAGAGATGCTGTATGTAGCTTTCTCTTAGGGGGCAAGCTAAGTGAAAAAACCATGGGCTGTATTATTAGTCTTTGAGCTACCATGCACCAGTGTTATTTTCAACAAGTCAGCCCAACTTTCCTGAACCTCCTTTTCCTCATCCACAAAACAAAAATGATATGACTTACCTCACAGAGTTATTATGAAGATTAAGAAAAATAATAATAGCTAACAGTTATGGAGTACTGACTGTGTACTGGGTACCATGTTAAATGCAGTTAAACTTCACTGAAGTTTAGGATACAAGACAGGAACTGAAACCTCATACTCCAGTGGGGAAATGGAAATACAGAGTGAAAACCAGTTGTCCAAGGTCACCCAGCTAGTAAATCCATCTCTAGCTGTGTTTTTAACTAAGCAAGAGTGCCAACTATGTGGTCTAAAGTATGTGATCAATACACAGTAGTTTTTCTCTTTTCCATCTTCTCAGTTCACACTCAGGATGCTATGAACTTGTTCACTGTGTGTTGGTGATCTGCAGTCCACTGCAGCTTGTGAATGTTGAAGCTGTTCATTTTAAACTGTGGTATAAATCTCTTTTCTTAGTATTTTCTCTCAGATTATTTATTTTTATCTCCTAAATACTCTACCTCCAGTTTTTGTTGTTCTTCTGATAGATGCTGTAACTGTTTAATTAATAATTTAGCTCTTTATTTATTTCAATAATATTGCTTTTTCTTGGTGCCATGCAAAACTTTTTCGTAGTTTGCTATTTCTCTGGAAGTTTCTTCTCAGCCTTTCTTGTTGTCTCTTCAGCCTATGCCCAACCCTTTCCCTTCCTACCTGTCTTGTGCCCTCTGTCCTTCCTTTCATATTTATTGACTTTTAAATCAGGGAAGCAAATATTTTCTCTTATTAAGAACCATGATAATTAAAACTGGAAAAAAATGTTGGCAGGACTCAGGTAGATTTGGGCACATGCCACTCATGTTGTTTCCTCCATTGTGACATAGTTTAGAATCCACTGTGTCTTACGTTCTTGCTTGTGTCCAGTCCATTTTCCTTACTTAGCCAATCAATTCCCTCTGCTTATGAGTATTTGGAGTTTGCACATGGTTCATCATGAAAACTCAGCATAGAGAGACCTTTTAACCTCAGGCCCCACTGCAAACAGCCCAATTCTTTTATTATTACATAATTTCGATTTTCAAGCAGCAATCCCTTTATAATGATACATTATAATTTGACTTCTGTCTCTATCTCTGGCCTCACCTGGACCTTATGTTCCCGTGGTAACCATGCGCATTCATATTGGCTTTCTTTCTATAACTGAGAGGGGTGGGACTCATCACCCCCTCAAGGTCCTTGTCTTCCTTATCTTCCTGGGCATTCTTTTGCAATATCTGTGCATGGCTGGGGTCTGGGAAAAACTCATGAGTTTTCCTTTACTCTCACATTCACACAGTGCTTCTGAGACAAGGTGTGTTTGTTTGTTTTTTCTCACTGATCAATTTTATGACACCATCTGGGTGTCCTATAATAAGTTTTGATGCTATCTACCTGAAATTAGTGCTGACCCACAGGTTAAGGGTTCACTCCCACCAGATTGCACCCAATTTCAGATGTCTGCCTCAGGTCCAGTGTGGCACCTGTACTTCTGACCGAGTGGCTATAAATCGGGGTTCTTGTGACTTAGTCTTCAGGGTCCATAATTTGCTAGAGTGGCTCACAGAACCCAGGAAAACAGTTTTCTTACTATTGCTGATCTGTTACAAAGGATATTTTAAAGGATACAAATGAATAGACAGATGGAGAGATACAAAGCATGAGGCCCAGAAGGGTCCTGAGCACAGGAGCTTTTATCCCAGTGACATTGGGGTGAGCCAGTCTCCTGGCATGCAGATGTGTTCTCTGAATGCTGGGGTTCCAAGATTTTTTTGAAAACTTCATCACATAAGCTTGATCAGCTAATCTCCAGCCCTTTCCTCTCTAAGGATGGGAGGTAGGGCTGAAAGTTCCAAACTTCTAAGCTTGCCTTGGTCTTTCTGGTGACTGCCTCCATTCTGAAGCTATCCAGAAGCTCAATACTTTCATCAGAACAAAAGATGCTCCTATTACCCAGACAAATCTAAGGGATTTAGAATCTCTGCCTCAGAAGTGGGGTTAAAGATCAAATAAGAGTACAAAAAGTACTCCTAGCATCTTTATTGCTTAAGAAATTACAAAGATTTTAGGAGCTCTGGCCAGGAGCCAGGGACAAAATATGTATTTTTATTGCATCACAGTATCATAGCTGACTTTCCCACCCATCAAATCTTAGATCTCATCTAAAAAAACCTCTCCCAAATCACTTTATCTAAAATAAATTCCACCACAGTCATTCTCTATCACATCCTTCTTTTATTTATAGAGTGTGTAATTAAAAAACAATCTTACTAATTTATCCAGTTCTTTACCTGCTAATTAACATTCTCTTTGCTCTAATTCAAAGGTCATGACATCAGTGGGTAGGTTTGTTTTGTTCATTCCTGTCTCACTAGAGTAGGACTAAACTAAATATTTCCTAAATAAGTTAAATGTGTAGAGGGAATATAGTTACAAAGTTCTTATACTTCTTTCTAGTTAATAACATAAATGTAGTACTGTTTCATAATAAGATAAGCTGAACACATCTCCAAATTGCCTAAAGAAGTATAAAAATAATGCTATTTGTGTCTTTTCCATTTAACATATAAGCTCATGTTTTTATTAATAGATAAATTGGATGTAGAGATTTATGTGCATGTAAATAGGAAGATCAATATTTCTAAACATGAGAAGTTATTAGCCTCCAGACAATATTTAAGTATCTGGGAGTTTAGCACCCTCCTGAAATGCTATGTGGGTATGTACATTTGGGTTTCCATTTGTGTCATATGTGTGCATACATACATTCTCAAAAGAAAAATCATAGTTTGTTCAGATTATCAAGAGTCTAGGATACAAAATAAGTTGTGATTTATATGCTGAACATATAGGTATTTTATTATTATTCCAGCTATTTAAATACTTTCATTCTTGAGAGAATAGTAGCTTAAATAGTTAAATACTTGTTTATTACAAGTTAAAATAATGACACTTCTATTAAGTTCCTAGGATATACAGTTATATAATAGAGGAAGAAAAGGCCCCAGAGAAATAAGAATGTCTGAGTGAAAGGAATATAAGCTACTTCCAAGAGCTTTTAATAAAAAGTTCATTAATGAGAAAGATTTATATTATTTTGTACTTGGAAGAAGTTCAATAATTTTTTTTCATGAAAAATTGCTTTTTAAAGTTTGTATTTAGTCTCATAGGATTTTGGAATCATTCTCTTAGCAGACAAAAATTACATTCATAGTTAGCTAATGTATACATTTTATTTATTGATATTGTTGAGGCCATTCCAAAATGGCTCAGTCCAACAGTCACTTTAATGCTGTGTGGCTTCTAGGACTCAGTATTTAATCATCTTCCATTGCTCATTCTGTGACTGATTCTGAAAGCAAGATTTCAAAATGGGACAGAAAAGATGTATTAGTGTATTAGTTTTACTCTTTATCACCGATTTGTATGATTTAAATAATGTTCTTTAAAGTTTTGGTAATAAAAATGATAAAATTAGTTTAAATTTGATTTTTTTAATCTGAGAATAAAAAATAATGTTTTTCCTTTGTCACTATTTTCCAGAAGGAAATAATAGTCATACCATTTTACTACGAATTGGTTTTCTTAATTATCTTTCAAAAATGCTAGGAGTTATTTCAATAATGCAAGATGATGATGGCATGATGTAAAAGAATTGTTAAAAGTTACAGAGATGTGTCTACAGATTGTACAATTTTCTGTTTTTTTATTTTTCTTGAATATATTAATCCTTCAAATAAAGAATATGTCTTTCTAAGATTTGAATTAAAAAAAACATATTTTTAATTGAAAGAAGTATAGTCACCTTGACAAGACTAGAGACAAATGCATAAATGGGTAGATTCCAAAAGTCGGGAAAATATTCCAGTGAGAAGTGTTCTGACACATGTTTAACTTCTTTAGTGAGTCAGTTAAAAACATTTCGGCACAAAGGCATTCTAGTAGAGAAAGCATTATGAGTGAGACATTTTTCTAGCTAATGGAACAACAAGCTTAAAGTGTTGATACCTAAATCTCTTACAGTGTCACCTAGCCTGACTCGTGGTTACTAACTAGCAGCAGAGAATAGAATGTTTTCTATATCAGGTTGCATCACAGCAGACACTTACCTTTTGTAAAACCCCAAATTTAATCTTCACATGTGGGCTTATTTCTTCTCTTAAAAAAAATGTAGTGAAATATATATAACATAAAATTTAGCATCTTATCCATTTTAAGTGTACAATTCAGTGGCATTAAGTATATGCATACTGTTGTATAACCTTACCACCATCCATCTCCAGAGCTGTTTCATCTTGCAAAACTAAAAATCTGTTTTCATTAAACAATAATAGCTCTCCATTACGCTATTCCATTTTCTGTCTCTGAATTTAACTATTCTAGGTAACTCATATAAGTGGAATCATATGGTATCCTTTGTGAGCTAGCTCATATCACAACATACATCCTCAAAGTTCATCCATGTTGTAGCATGTATCAGAATGTCCTTTCATTTTAAAGCTAAGGTTTTTAATACAAATACCTTAAACAAATATAAAGGTATTTAATACAAATACCATATTTTATTTGTCCATTTTTCTGTCAACTCTTCATTTTCCACCCCTTTGCAATTAATATATAATGTTGCTATGAACACGGGTGTACAAATACCTCGTCAAGGTTCTAGTTCCAACTATTTTTTATATATACCCAGAAGTGGAATTGCTGGGTCATGTGGTAATTACATATACATATATATATTTAGGAAGGGCCATACTTTTTTCCATAGTGACTATGCCATTTTACATTCCCACCAACAGTGCATAAAGATTCCATTTTCTACACTTACTAGCTAATACTTGTTATTTTCTGTTTTTTCCTTTCTTATAGTAGCCACCTTAATGGGTATGAGATGTTATCTCATTGTGGTTTTGATTTGAATTTCCCTAGTGATATTAAACACCCTTTCATATGCCTGTTGGCTATTTGTATGCCTTCTTTGGAAAAATGTCTATTCAAGTCCTTTACCCATTTTTTAATTGGGTTGCTTGTGTTTTTTATTTTGAGCTGTTTCCTCATTTACTCTTGATAGCTTCGTTGATTATATTGTATGGATTTATAATGTGTATATATATATATATAATATGTGAAAGCAAAAATATAAAGGATGGGTGATAATAGATATACATTATTGCAAGTTTTTGTATTTGCCCTGAAGTAATTAAATATTGATAATAACCCTAATAAGAAAATTATGAAAATTAAAGATATAAACTTATAATACTCAGTAGCATTTTGTAAAAAATACCCACTATTGCTAGGGAATTTTCTCTTGTCTAGTCTGGAGTTCTTGTGAACTCCAGGCTTTGATGTTTCTTTTCTAATTTCACTGTGTTTGTTCTTTCACATTTCGCTAGAATATGGTTTTTTCATATCAGAGTCCTTATCCTCTTCTCAGTAAAATATAAATATATTTTTCTTCATTCTCTGAAATATATATGATTTTTAAGAACTGTATTTCTTCCCAGTATGTGCAGGTCAATTCTTACTGTTCTCTCTCTGTTTATTGATGAATAAGAATTATCCTCAAACTGCATGTTCTGTTCTCTTTGCATTGAGTTTGCAGTTTCTGTAAATTGTGACAAGAAGAAGGCTTCTTTTAAATTCCTATTGACATGAAGAATAAGTTCCTAAATGGATTATAACCTGTAAATACAAGCACTGCCCATCCACCCTAAACTCCAACTAGGAGTTTACCTGGATGCTAAGCCTGTACTTTCATCCCCAAACAAACTGCATTTTATTTATTAACATTTTAATACACAGTACCAGGCAGGGTAGATTGTTTCAGTAGTGATGACACAAATATGGACTTGTAGGAAACAAAACAATATGGAACTGCCTAATAGAAGTCACTTAACTAGGTAAATTAATTACTTAATGGCAAGTGTCTGGCTTACCCTGTTTCCTTATTTACTAGTTTATCTTTGATTATATGTCATGAAATGACTTTCACAGACTGTATGTGGGAATAGCTCAAGGCCAAGGATATTTACATTTTGTCCCAGAAAGGATTTTCATTTCCTTCTCCAGGTGACTCCAGACACTAGCAATGCAAGATAACTTGATTCCAGTGTCAAGAACTGAGTTTTACTGAGCTGATGATGTGCCTCTAGGTTGGATTGCAGTCTTCATACTGGACAGTTTTTTTTGTGTTTTTTTTTTTTTGACTAGTTTTACCCTCACTCCTAGGATACAACCTCTTGTGTTCCAACATAAATTGTGAGGAATAAATGTCAGCCAGGCTCCTGCACAGAGTTTGAACTTTTGTTACTCTAAATCCTTGAGGCTGTCAGATGTAATGCTGTCAGAAGCAAAGCTCAGCCTGGCAGCCACCTCTTTCAGATTAGCAAAGAAATGCCGAGGGCAAAGTAGAATCAAATTCAAGACCTGTCTTTCTGGATTTTGATCTTCTCCTTTATCTTTCTTGAGATAATTATTTACTCTTCTGTTATCCCTTTCTGTGATTCACACAAGATAGATACTATAATCCCTATAAAAAAATTACCACTTATAACAGTTATAACAAATGCTAAAGACCTTAGAGTATAATTTTCAATGGCCTTTTTCTTGATCCTCTGACATACATGCTTTTTGCTTTTTTGGTTTTTCTTTTAGCACTTAGTTGTTCCTGAGTTGTTTTAAAGCCATAGTAATTGTTAATGTGTAAAGAGAATTGAAAGAAGCCAGAAAAATTCCTAGACAATATTTCTAGATATATCTAAATAATATATAATAATATATATAACTGTATATGTACATATACACACACACACATACACACAACTTTTTTATTCTATAGTCTACAATCTGATAATTCATTTTTTGTTTTATATACTTTTAAATTTCTCTAGGATTTTTTTTTTGCTTCTTTAAATTCTGTTCACATATTAACAGTTGTTATTCTTTTAAAACAACCCTACAGCAAGTAAGTACCAAAAAAAAAAAGAAACAGCTATTCTACTAGAAGTCAGTGGATAAAAAAAAAAAGGCTGTGAATAATTATACTTTAATGTTTTTACTACTTGAACAACTGCTTTACATGGTAGTTTTTTGTAGAGTTTTTAATTTCCCTCCTGTACAGTGTTAGTATCTTATAGAATAGTCAAAATGCATTATTGATGGGTATGCACATGTATGTGTAAAACTGATGATTTAATGGTTTAGGAAATACATTTCAGAATTGTCTCTTAGATCTGCAAAATGTTCTCTAATACACTTGTCATTTTATGTAACATCTTTCTTAGTACACTCAGAATCATTTTTACTTGAAAATAATTTCTGTATAAGTAAACTAGTAATAGTAAAACTAATACATTAGTACTCCATCCTACAAAGAATTTTCCAAAACATGTTCACTATTTTATATGTTCAAATGAACATTGAGCAAAGGGGAAAATGATGGTGGTGTGAGAAGTGAGGTAGAAACTTTCCAAAATCACATAAAACACAAAAATACAGCAAATACAATTAATCCTGAAAAAATGACCCAAAGACTGCAGAACAGACTACCTACATCTGGGGAAAAGAGAAGACCTCACAGAAAAGGGTAAAGTAGCAAAGCTATGATATGGTGAGACCCAAGCCCTCCCCTCACCCCAGCCCACAGGTAGGAGGAAGAAAAACAGAGCAGGGAGGGAGTAGAAGCCCAGGACTGCTGAACACCCAACCCTGGAGATCTGTTCCAGGAGCATGAACCCACATTACATGGTGCTCTGGTGATTAGTGGGGTTGGAAAGCAAAGACAGGTGGAATACTTGGAGAGAATGAGATTCCAGCCACATGTGGAGAACAGGTAGGCACAACCAGCCAAAAGGCAGATAAACCAGATAGAAAATAAGTAAGGAAACAGAGGCACTGCACAACACATCAGAACAGATGGACCTAACAGAAATATACAGAACACTCCACCTAAAAGCAGCAGGATACACATTCATCTCAAGTGTACCTGGAATGTTGTCCAGAAGAGATCACATACTAGGCCACAAAAAATGCCTCAGTAAATTCAGAAAGATTGAAATTGTTCCAACCAGTTTCTTAGACCACAAAGGTATGAAACTAGAAATAAATTGTGCAAAGAAAACAAAAAGTCCCACAACATATGGAGGCTTAACAACATGTTTTAAATAATTAATAGATCAATGGTCAAATTAAAACAGAGCAAGCAATATATGGAGACAAATGACAACAATAATTCAACACTGTAAAATCTGTGGAACTCAGTGAAGACCATGTTAAGATGGAAGTATATTGCAATACAGATTTATCTCAAGGAAGAAGAACAATCCCAAGTGAAAATTATAAACTCACAGTTAATGAAACAAGAAAAAGAAAAACAAACGAGGCTCAAAGACTGTAGAAGGAGGGACATAATAAAGATAGAGTAGAAATAAATAAAATTGAGAAGAATAAAACAAAAGAAAGAATCAATGAAACCAGGAGCTGGTTATTAGAGAAAATAAAAAAAGTAGATAAATGCCTAGCCAGAGTTAACAAAAAAGAGAGAGAGAGAATGTATACACATAAACAGAATAAGAAACAAAAAAAAAAAAAGGAAAAATCACACAGACAGCACAGAAACACAAAAAATTATTAGAGAATACTATGAAAAATTATATGCTAACAAATTGGAGACCCTACAAGAAATGGACAGCTTTCTAGAAAACTAGAAAAATACAACCTTCTAAGACTGACCCAGGAAGAAACAGAAAATCTGAACAGACCAATTATGAGCAATGAAATTGAATTAATAATCAAACACTACCTAAGAACAAAATCCATGGAACAGATGGCTTCATGGCTGAATTCTATCAAACATGTAGAGAATACCTAATACCCATCCTCCTTAAATTTTTCCAAAAAAATAGAAGAGTAGGGAATACTTCCAAACTCATTCTATGAGGCCAGAATCACTCTAATACCAAATCCAGACAAAGACACCATAAAAAAAGAAAACTACAGGCCAATATCCCTGATGAACATAGATGCAAAAATACTCAACAAAATATTAACAAAGAGAATCCAAAAATACATCAGAAAGATCATCCATCATGACCAAGTGGGATTTATTCCGGGGATGCAAGGATGGTACAATATTAAAAAATTCATCAACATCATACACCACATTAACAAGAATAAGGATGGAAATCACAGGATCATCTCAATAGATGCTGAAAACGCATCTGACAAAATTCAACATCCATTCATGATAAAAAAAACTCTCAACAAAATGGGTAGAGGGGGCAAGTACCTCAACATAATAAAGGCCATATACAACAAACCCAAAGCCATAATTAACAGTGAAAAGCTGAAAGCGTTTCCTCTAAGGTCAGGAACAAGACAAGGATGCCCACTCTCCTCATGTTTATTCAACATACTACTGTATGTCCTAACTGTAGCAATCAGACAACACAAAGAAATAAAAGGAATACATATTGGTAAGGAAGAAGTTAAACTGTCACTGTGTTCATATGACATGATATTGTACATAGAAAACCCTGGAGAATCTACCAGAAACTACTAGAACTAATAACTGAATTCAGCAAAGTTGCAGGATGCAAAATTAATACACAGGAATCTGTTGCATTCCTATATACTAATGATGAACTAGCATTAAGAGAAATCAGGAAAAAAATCTCCACTTACAATTACATCAAAAAGAATAAAATGCCTATGAATAAACCTAACCAAGGTGGTAAAAGACCTATACCCTGAAAGCTATAAGACATTCATGAGAGGAATGAAAGAAGACACCAATAAATGGAAATAAATTCTGTGCTCATGGATAGGAAGAATTAGTGTTGTGAAAATGGTGATGCTGCCTAAAGCAATTTATGGATTCAATGCTATTCCTATCAAAATATCAACAGCATTCTTCAATAAATTAGAACAAATAGTTCTAAAATTCATAAGGAACCACAAAAGACCCTGAATAGCTAATGCATTCCTGAGAAGGAAGAACAAAGCTGGGGGCATTATGGTCCCTGACTTCAAGGTCTAGTACAAAGCCACAGTAATCAAAAAAGTTTGATACTGGCTCAAGAACAGACCCACAGATCAATGGAACAGTGTAGACACCCCAGATTTAAACCCACACATAGATTACCAATTAATATATGATAAAGGAGCCATGGATATACAATGGGGAAATGAGAGTCTCTTCAACAACGGGTGTTGGCAAAACTGGACAGCTATATGTAAGAGAATGAAACTGGATTATTGTCTAACTCCATATACAAAAGTAAATGTAATGGATCAAAGACCTAAATGTAATTCATTAAATCATAAAACTCATAGAAGAAAACATAGGCAAAAATCTCTAGAATATAAACATAAGCAACTTTTTCCTGAACACATCTACTTGGACGAGGGAAAAAAAAGAAAAAAAGAAATGGGACTACATCAAACTAGAAAGCTTCTGTACAGCAAAAGACACCACCAACAGAACAAAAAGGCACCCTACAGAATGGGAGACTATATTTGTAAATGGCTTATTCAATAAGGGGTTAACATCCAAAATCTATAAAGAATTCACATGCCTCAACACCCTAAAAACAAATAACCCAATTAAAAATGGCACTGGACATGAACAGACACTTCAAAGAAGAAATCTGAAGGGTCCAAAGGCACATGAAAAGATGCTCCACATCAATAATCATCAGGGAAATGCAAATTAAAACCACAATGAGATATTACCTCACACTAGTTAGAATGGCCAATATACAAAAGACAAGAAACAACAAATGCTGGTGAGGATGCGGAGAAAGGGCAACCGTCCTACACCATTGGTGGGAATGTAAACTAGTTCAACCATTGTGGAAAGCAATATGGAGGTTCCTCAAAAAACTGAGTAGAAATACCATTTGACCCAGTATTTCCACTCCTAGGAATTGACCTAACAGAAGCAAGATCCCTGATTCTAAAAGACTTATGTGCCCCTATGTTTATCTCAGCACTATTTACAATAGCCAAGATATGGAAGCAACCTAAGTGTCCATCAGTAGATGAATGAATAAAGAAGTGGTACATACCCACAATGGAATATTATTCATCCATAAGAAGAAAACAAATCCTACCATTTGCAGCAACATGGATGGAGCTAGAGGGTATTATGCTCAGTGAAATAAGCCCGGTAGAGAAAGACAAGTACCAAATGATTTCAGTCATTTGTGGATATAACAACAAATCAAAACTGAAGGAACAAAATAGCAGCAGACTCACAGACTCCAAGAAGGTACTGGTGGTTACCAAAGGGAAGGAGTTGGGGAAGGAGAGGGGGAGTAAGGGGCACTATAATTAGCAATCAGTAGAGGAAGGCAGTACAGCACCGAGAAGACAAGTAATGGTCCTGTAGCATCTTACTATGCTGATACACAGTGACTGCAGTGGGTGAATGTTGAAACCACAATGCTGTTCATGTGAAACCTTCATAAGATTGTATATCAGTGATACTTTAATTTAAATAAAAGGAACATTGAGAATTGAAAGCCAGTCTTTGACAGTAATAGTAATTGTTAGGTTAATTTCTTAACTATAGGCCACTGACAAAATTTGTATTGTCTCCCCTTTCTTTACCACTTCTAGATTTACTGCCTTTGAAGTTGGAGTTTTTAATATTTACTTTGCCTGTTTATTGCTTGTGTTTTTGTGATCATCTTATCACTGTGAAATGGATGCTGAGTGTTTATAAATAAAAGCTAGGTGATCATCTAGTAGGGAAATTAGAGATAGGATTTAATCATTTCATTGAATGTAGACTGTATCATAACCCAGGGCTCTTTCAATCATGAGATTCCATCCAGAGTGCTAGTTGTGTTTTAACTTATCTCTATTGTAAACTAATGAGCCTACATGACTATGGTCAGCAAGCTGTTTCATATCACTGGGTCCTCGTGGGGGGTACATTGTTACATTGTTTCAACCTCAAGCACCCTGTTCCTTCTTTACATTCCTGAAACCTCAGTAAAACTTTGTCCTTTTCCAGGGCTCACACTGCACTCTAACTGGGCAGTGGTTACTCCCTGCTGCCTCCCTGTCTCATGGGAACTAAGTCCCTACTACCCTAGGATTTGGGGGAGCTGCAGAGCACTAGATGGAGTGAGATCATGTTCTGAGAACTTCCCAAAGGTAAAGAAAGGATACTTGTGGGCAGGCTACTGAAGAACATGATGGTACAGCTGCATGGCCCATGGTACAGGGCAGGGCAGGAGGGGGAGTTGATAGGCTTGACATGCGGTCTCATGATGTCTGTCTCCAGTGAGAGACATTATGTCATTATCCATAATCAGCCCTCTAGATATTCTGTAAGATAAACTTAACACAAGGAATTTCATGATCCTGTTCTTCTCCACAATAGTGGTGACCCTCAAGCAGTGGGAACAAACCAGTTAGGACTGCTTGCCCTGCCCTGAGATAGGATCGGTTGTTGGCTAATTACTATAAAATGTTAGGAATTCTACTTCCTAACTCCCTGATTAAGAGATTATTTTAGCATTAAGATGGAGTCCCTCCTGTTCTTACTATACTGTTTATATCTTGGCATTTTCATCATAAACAGGAAGGATTAATCATGATGCTTGTCCCATGTCCCTTCCCTACCTCACTAATAACCTACTGTTAACTGGAACTTTATCCGTAACATGAAGAGTCTATCAACAGATATTTTGTATGTTATATGGATTATATACTATATTCTTATAATAAGCTAGAAAAAATAAAAGCAAAATTTTTTTAAATTGTCACTCCAAAAAAACTCCAAAATTTTTTTCTAATATAGTTATTGAAAACAATCTGCATACAAGTGGACCCACACAGTTCAAAGCCATGTTGTTCAAGGGTCAACTGTCTTCTGAATTATCTTTTACATTTACTTTCAGGGACCTTAATGTTTATATAGGAAGGGTAAGAACCTTTAATTTATGGTCTGTCTGGGCTTCTCTGAAGGCCAAGAATCCCTTAGAAGTAAAAGATTCTCTCAGTATTTTTCTTTTTTTCACTATTTTGCTTCTATGCTCATCAGAATAATTTACAACAAATGTAAAATGTGAACTTTTAAAAATCATCTAATTAACTTTTATAGAGGGAAAAGATGCTTATGTATATAGTTACATTATTTGTAGCACAATCAGAAATAATTTTATCAGGTGGTCTATAAAATTTTTTTTCCATCTTTGAGTTTAGATTCAAGTCCAGTCCAGATAACAAAGTTATAGACTTTTAAGTAACATTTGATTCAGTAAAATTTCAAGCAGTGTTTGGACAGAGACCCAGAGGCTTTGTTGTCAAGGATGTCACAGATAAAATTCATGGGTATCATGCGGATTAATGTTCTAAGTGATCTCTAAGGCAGTTCCAAGGATGAGAATTGCTAACTCAATAATTATCTGAAATCTCATCTTTTTCTCTCACAACTTATTTTGGATTGATAGCTCTAGAGATGATCTCTTCTTTAAGCTTCAAGGGATTTTTTAAATTTCTTTACATGAAGAGTTTCTTTGTGATTTCATCAATTCACTAATTAACACTTGTTAATTGTTTTTTTTTTTTTAAATATGTGTGTGTTATTTAATCAGATGGGATACACTCAGCGGCCCAAGTAATAGGGTGATCTGTTCCTTCGCATGTTGGAGTTGCCAGGTAGGCGGTCTGGGCTAGGTTCGCCAGTAATGAGGCCACATCATCAAGGTACCTTTCTCCATTT
>JAQQAC010006904.1:58159088-58221818 GCA_029783875.1 Phataginus tricuspis | reverse complement strand
TCCAGTTTTTCCAACACCAGCTGCTGAAGAGGCTGTCCTCTCCCCATTGTATATCCAGGGCTCCTTTATCAAATATTAATTGACTGTAGGTGTTTGGGTTAATGTTTGGATTTTGTATTCTGTTCCACTGGTCTGTGGGTCTGTTTTTGTGCCAGTACCAAATTGTCTTGATTACTGTGGCTTTGTAGTAGAGCTTGAAGTCAGGGAGCGTAATTCCCCCTGTTTGATTCCTCCTTCTCAGGATTGTTTTGGCTATTCGGGGTCTTTTCTGGTTCCATATGAATTTTATTTGTTAATTGTTTTTTGTGTTCACAAACAACTTACCTAAATTTACAATGTTTACTTAAGATTATCTAAGATTGAATATGCTCATATATAAAAAGGTGTTTTCTCTGGAAGCAAATACTCTATTTTTTATAATTCATGTTTGGCACTTTTTCCAAATTGCTAAACATTTGCATATGACAGTATTTAATGTAGGCTGATGAACCACATATGCTTATATGGAGATATAGAAAATGAGGTTTTTCAGTTGTGTTAGTGTGGGTATGTGCATGCCTCTGTGTTTACTTGCTATTAAGCACATGACTGAAATTTTATTAATTTATCCATTCATCTAAAACATACTGAATACCTCTGCTGCAGTTGCGTGAAACAGTGTTAGCAAGCACAGCAAAGATCCATGGCCTCATGAAGTTTTCATCCTAGGGAATTTCATGGATTAGAGAGGCAGGGAAATGTCAAAGTCATTAAAATATTTATGCATATATTTTCTTCTAATGAGAAATGATCTAAGAAGGTTTGATGCAAAGTTTAGAAATACGGACAGAATTCTGTGGGAGGCTCTATTACATTTTGCATATTTAAATTTCAAGATCCTGCATCTAATAACCAAGCAAGAGTGACACCATACAACATCTATATGTTATGGCAATTTCTAGAGGATGTTTAACCATATATTGTATAAAAATGGTCAGAGAATTTATAAGAATAATTGAATCCACATTTTGTACCAAGAAATATAAAGCCATGGTATTCAAATAATGGATAATGAACTAAAATGACAATATACAGTGGGCTCTAACATGTATCTCTAGCACGTTTGTAATAAAGAATTAGTATTATTTCATCTGTGTCTGTATATCTGACACACACAGACTTTGTAATCTTTTATGTTCTACTTTGTATTTGAAGCCCACTCCTCACTTTAGGGATCTTACAGACATTTCTCACTATTTATTTTCCCTGGTAACATCATGCTGCTGGAGTTTCTATACGGTACTGGAAAAGTAATCACTCTAAACTCCAGGGCTGCATTTTCTCTACAGGATCAGATGTTCTCCTCTGGTGCTACCTGATTCCATATTCTTGATCCACATAGGGATTTAAGGTGCCTTTTTGTCTAGAAGTACCCCTTTGCTTAGAGCTATAATCAAAACTAAATTCCTTTTGCTCAATAGTATATGCAGTAGTATTTCTATACAGACTTATTTAGCCAGTATTCTCCAAAATGTGTCCCTCTAAGAACTAGTCCTGGGCAGTATTTGTTTGTGTAGGAGCTCTTTGACAAAATAGTTCTGGGAAACATTATATGTCTTCCTCTTGAGACTTACAGTGTATTAATGTATTAAAGGTTCTAGGAGTCACGCAAAAACAAAACATCAACAACAAAAAGTAAAATGATGAATCTTTATAATGTTCAACCAATTTCTCCTAGAATTAATTGACCAGAATACCTTTTCAATATAACATGAATGATGTCTCAAACATTTTTAGTAGAGGGACTTTAGAAGATGCTCACAATGACTATCATTATGCATCTCATAGAGTCATTTGGCATATTCAATGGTTGTTATTTCTTTTCAATCCAGATACCTTTTATAGTTTTATTTTGACTTCAGGAAAGTTATGGCTTTGCTTACTCTTTTGGGGTTTATTTGAGGGTAAAAATGATTAAAAGCAATGGTAGTGTTTACTGTCATGAGGATATACAAAAGTGTCTGCTAATTTTAATTCATTGCATTAAAATCTGTTTCAGATATAGAGTTATTAATTTTTCCTGAAAATTAAAATGAAAGGTCTTATGAAGATATTGAAAGTAGAGAATATGAAACAAGTCCAGTGCATTATTAGTACACAAGAAACAAAAGGTTATGTGTATTTAATTTTTTAAAAAATATAGACATGACAAGTATTTAGAATTGATTATAAGATATGACTGGCCATATACTCAATATTTTATTCAAATAATACATAAATATTTATAACCTGGAAAGCTGAGAAAAGAACTCTTGTCATCCCAGGCTTCACAAACCTTGAGTCTAATTTGAGTGTTTTCAAACAAATATCAATATAAAGTGATATACAAGGATAACCAAAGAAATTAAAGGCTTAAATTTAAATATACAAGAGACCACTAGGTTCACTATGGATGGTGTCTATGGATGGATTAAAAATGGTTTCTGTCCTTAGAGAGAAGTCAATACTCTAAAATATGGTAGAGCAAAACAGGTCTGCAACTATAAGTAATATTAAGGGTCTAACATTGGTTTAGCATTTATTTGGATTAGTATTTATATACATTTTCATTTAATACAATAACTTTTCAAAGTCTGTAAGTAGAATGTACTGCTAACATGCCCATAAATTCCTTCTTCCAGTATATCCAACATGTGATGCATCATGATAGATCATAGCCAGTAAAAATGAACGTGTTCTGTGATTTCTAAGTCTTCCTTAAAGTCAGGAGCTGGCCATGCATTTAAATTCTGGGCAGTGATAACTAAGAGGCAAAAGTTCTGAGTGGTAGGGAGAACTTTACAAAACTCCTGCTTTCCCAGTAAAGCAAAGCAGAGACAGACAAACCTGGCATTGCTTCCTCTGCATCCTGACTTGAACTCTAACAAATGTGAAGTGGTAGAAGCTGTCTTGTGATTTTGAAACAACAAATATTAAAATAAAATTCAGCACCCTGAAGATGATAGGATGGGTCACAAAAACTTCCTGAATCAAAAAGAAGCTGAATCAAAAACTGCAGTGCCTTGCGTCTGGATTCTTATGAGAGAATTGTCCCCATTTGCATAAGCCAGTGACAGCTTAAGTGTTATTACATGTAGCTAAACACATTTATCTCAAGATATTATTGTTTTATTTTTTTAGGAAAATAAAGGGAGGACTAAAGTCTAGAGACACTAAATGACTTAAGATGACACCAAAATCTGTGAGGGAGTTGAGATTTGAGCTGACTAATATCCATACTCACCCCTCCACTGTATATATACTGCACTTTAAGAGGACAGAGTAATAGTTCATTCAGGAGATCAAGGAGGATTTCACAGAAATAGAGTAGCTAGATCATACTATGGGAAAATTACGCTGCCAATATTGAGAAAGTTGCTGTCAATAGAAAACATTTACTGAGGTCCAGTATCATCCAGAAAACCACAAAACTTAAAGACAAAGTATCATTAAAGATTCAGAAAAAGGTAAAGAAATGCTAGAATTGGCTGTACAGCTATCTTTATAAATTTACTTTGCCAAAACTAAAATTTTCTTTTGCTTAGTGAAGACTCTTGTTGGGCAATCCAATCTGGGGCGAGCTCCCTGCACACTTGTTGAGACCTCAATCTGACTGAGAGTTCTTGACTCTGATGGAGAAAGAATTCCAGGTTGGACAAGTGTAGGGAAAGAAGGGATTCATTAGAGAGAGAGTCGTAGTGAATGCCAGCAGCCATGCAGGCACATGAGAGCAAGAAAGAGCAGAGGAAAAACGAAAGTTCATTGAATTCCTTTCTGTTCAGCAGAGGGCAAATCCCTTGCCAACTCCTGAAACCTGGCATCCGGCATCTGCTAGAATTCGCACAGCATGGGAACTAAGCTCCTATCACCCCACAAACTGGGTGTGCTGCCGAGTACTGGATAGAGTTCTGGGGATGTCCCAAAGCAAAGGAAGGAGATTTGGGGGCTGTCTGCCAAAGATCATCATCCTACAGCTGCAGTTCTGTCTGGGTCACCCAGGTGACAGGAACTTGCAAGCCCAAATCAGAGATCTTAGTAGCCCTTCCCTACTTGTCTGAAGTAGAACAGGGAAAGTGAAGACTTGTGCTTAAGTCTAGAAAACTGAATGAAAGACATTTACCACTGCAAAAGGGGTCTCTTGTTAACCTCCCAAGAGGCTTGGAAGAATACAGAGACAAAACAGTCTTGAGCTGTGAGGCAGCTTTATTTGAGGCAAAGTACACATGCAAAGAAAGGGGAGTGCAGGCAACCTCAGAGTCGGGGTGTGCTAAGGGATTTAGGGCTTGGGGTGTTATTGGGCCCTTTGGGTAGTGTCAGCATAAGGCATGATGTATACAGTGGATTCATAATTCCTTTGAAGTTCTGTCTTAGGAACAGAGTTATTTAGGTAATGTGTTGGTCTGGATAGCCACATTCTTTACCTGTGAAGTTTCATTTACACTCCAGAGGTCTATCTCCCGTCCTGCTTACAAACTTACTTAATTGATTAAGGGACTGGAAGAAGAGGAAGAGCAGCATATAGATTAAGTTAAAGAATAAGCTGGGCTTTTTTTGCAGGCTAAGAAGATTTTACAGTGGTATGACTCTTGTCCCATTTCCCTGCTCTATCTCAGTCTTATCTGAACTTTTTAAAATTGTAAATGAAAGATTAGCTCTTATCCATGAAGACAATGGGACATCTCTGAGAACCCTATCTTTGTATGACTTCTTTGCAACCAGTGAATGATGTGCTAACAATTTGTAGGAACTTGTCACTAAGCCAAACTTGGTGCAGCCAATCACTGGTGTATTGCTGATTATACTCTCTAAAGTCCATTTCATCCTGTGTCTATTCATATTGTCTGCCTTGGTAAAGCTAAAGCAGGTGGACAAAATAAACTGTGAAGCAAAGTAGAGCACAATTTCCTATTGCTGAAGAATAGACTGTATGACCTCAGAGTCATTCCCATCACAAATCGGTCTATGAGTTTCTTTTGAGCTTATTTAAATGGGCTCTGTTGATGTAACTGTTGAAAACCTTATTTTGTTTGAGTCAGTTTTCTAGAAATTTCAGCAAGCCTTTCAAGATTTCTTACTTCTATTCCCTTCCATTAAGACTATCCATTCATTTTATTTGTTTTTAGTTTCCTTATGGGTATTTGACATTATTTTTCCTATTTTTCACATTAAAAAATATTCATCGGCACTAAAAAGAAATGGTATGAATCAAGGCATGAAAAGACATAGAAAAACTATAAATGCATATAACTAAATAAAAGTAGACAATCTGAAAAATCTGCATATTGTTTGATTCCAACTACATGACCTTTCAAAAAAGGCAAAACTACGGAGACAATAAAAGGATCAGTGATTTCCAGGGGTGGGAAGGGTGAAGAGATGAATAAGCAGAACACAGAGGATTTTTAGGGTAGTGAAAATACTCTGAATGATATTATAATGATGGAAATATGTCACTGTAAATTTGTCCAAACCCATAGAATGTACATAATACCAGGAATGAATCCTAAGGTAAACTATGGACTTTGGGTGTTTATGATATTCAATGTAGGTTCATTCTTGGTTAAAAAAAAAAAAGTACCATTCTAGTGAGAAATGTTGATGATAGGGTAAGCTATGCATGTTTGGAGACAAGAAGTGCTTGGAAAATCTCTATACCTCCCTCTCAATTTCATTGTAAACCTAAATTTTCTCTAAGAAATAAAATCTTATTTTTTTTCTTTTAGTCAATACAAAATTTGAAAAAAATATTCATAGTTAATTTCTCTCTTCACCAACACTTATGTTCAACTGTGTATGGTGTGTGTGTAACTTTTGTTTATATAATAAAAAAATTAGAAGGGACTTTCAATTCATTAAAAGTCTAAAATAAAACTTTTTAATAGCAGCTTCAAAAATGTAAATTAGAAGATAAAGATAACATTTGACTCCTCAAAAATTTAACTACTAATAGCCTACTGTTGACCAGAAGTCTCACTGATAGCATAATTAACACATATTTTGTATATGTCATGTACTGTATTCTTATAATAAAGCAAGCTAGAGAAAAGCAAGTATTTTTTCAAATTGTTGCAAATTTTCCAAATATTTTCCAGTATTTTTATTGAAAAATGTATAAGAGGACCTGCCCAGTTTAAACTGGTATTGTTCAAGGGTTAACTGTACTTTGTGCTTAGAGAAGAAACAAAGTCCTCAATTGTTCAGGAGTCAGCTGATTTCAGAAGAAACTAGCAATATGTGGATGCAAGAGATGACAATGTAGACATTCACAAATGGAAATTTGGAATTCCATACTCACCTAAAAAGTTATTTGAAATTATTTTCTCTACCAAAATGCCCTTGAATTAGAATAATTTGCCCTTGTAGTTCAGTAGGAATGATCCTTACCTATAGTTTGTAGTTTAGGAATAAATACCTTTGTTATAGTAAAAGTAAATGTGTCATGCATTCTCACATTAAGCCATATTATTATCTTAATACATTATATGAAACAAATGTGTATCAGCAGATCTCTTGTTGTTGAAGACACTATGCACCATGTGTGACAGAGCATTATTACTCATCATTACTGATGATTCACTCTATTTTCCTGGGCATCAAGAGTCTTCATGTACTTTCCAGGCTACAATACAAATATCAAGCACTAAAATATCAAAGGTTGATAATTGCCCAATATTCATCTGCTCAATATATAACAGTGACTAAAAACACCATGTGGAGGTTACTGATGGCTAGAGGTAAGGATGGGACAAGAATGGCAGAAAATTGATATTTTTTGAATTACTGCATGTACATGGTTAATTAATACATTTCTCTATTTTGTTTATATTTAAATTTTCATGGTAAAGTTTCTCTCTCTCTCTCTCTCTCAGGGTCATGTTAATCTTGGTGCAAATCCTAGCTTGGTAAATGCCTAGCTCTGTGACATTAAACAGTTCACACATTGTGAACCTCAATTTATTTATCTGAAAATTACAATGACATTCCCTCATAAGCAAAGGACAAAATCAGTAGTAACACTTGGAACACTCCAAGCACAGTTCAGGACCGTGGTTTTGTTACCAGGCTGAGTTTGTTCTCCTTGGCTCTTGTCCTGCAGCTACAAAGAATTGAAAGGTAGAGACACAATAGCGAAGCAGAGAGAAAGTTTTATTTGAATACAGTCCAAAGGAGGGGTGGGCCAGAGTCAAGTAGACACAGGCCCTGAACTTCTAGGTGGGAGGCCTTCATATTACACTCTGGCTGGGAGGCACCTCTTTGACTGACAAGGTGGGGTTATTTGATTTATGGACCCATCTTACGGTCATTCCTCTCAGCAAGCATGTCCTCGCCCAGGATGAGGTGTGATTTGGGCAGTTCTTAGTTGTATTTGACTGTGCCCACACTGGGATGTGCTTGGGGCCCATTTGGCCTGGGCCCAATAGGAAGTTATCTCCCTGCAAAGCCTTTGTGTTTTCACATGGGACCCCCTACCTGGGCAGAGTTTGGGCTGTTTTTCCTTTGAACCTTATCTAGGCAGTTTTTTTTTTAACCTTATCTTCCCCTTCCCCAGCTGCCCATGTCTATCTTTTTACCTAACATTCCTAACAGTTTGACTGTATCTATTTTTGTATGAATATTAAAAAAAATTCCATCCTCAAGACACTTAGCTGCCATCTACCAGGAAAATATCATAATGAATATACAAATTGATAATGACTTCAAGGAGAATGATGCCATCAGCATTTGGGGCACGCATCCTTCAAAACTAGGTAACAGCATTAAATGTCAGGCATAAAATAAATGCACATGCATTGCTGTATATTAATTCCCAGTGAGTGAAGCTGTGGAACAGTGGTAGAAAGTAGGACATGCTGGCTCTTGTGCACGGGAGAATTCCAGAGCAAAGCAGGTGAATTTGAGGATCATCAGCATACGCTCAATAGACCTGGTTCCCTCTCACATAATCAAATCTCAAATTTTCTTTGTCCAAAACTTTCCTAGGTAGGTCATTTTAATTCACCTGTTGGGAAACGGTGAAGTGAGTTCCCAGTGACAAACTGTAAACACAGCCTCTCCCAGGGAATAAAGGCAACTTCAGTTCACTTTCCATGGTCCCATTTGGCTTTTATCCCTAATTGCCTCATTTTGCATTATGTTTATTGTGTAAACTGCCTCAAATAGTTTTGATTTAGAGGAAATTGTGGTATAAATCCTAAATAAACACACCAGCAAATACAAGTTATATTTAAAATGAAAAATAAGTGACCCGTCACATCTTCTGGAATTGCTCAGCAGAGACAGTTTACGAATTGTGCAACTGTGTTGAATAAAGAAGTGCTAATGAGGTAGCCAGACTCAACAAGCTATCCCACTTTCCTCCCACAGTTAGGTCCCCTGTATTCTTTTCAAGCTGACATTCAAGGATAAGCAGATGTGGTTTCCTTGGAATGGCATGAAATGACTATTTTGTTTGATAAATTCCTCTCCACTTTGTAACTGTGCAGACTAAAGACACTATTTTTCACAACATTAAAAAATGCCGAGGAGGGAATATTTTTTGACCTCGCACTTTTTATTAAACCTAAAATTTCTTTAGAAAGTCGTTTGCTAATTGTAGTTATTTTTCTCTGCAAACTTTAGGTTAATTCATTTAATTGTGTACAGATAAATACTACTTGTTTTAATATTGGGTTTTATAAACTAGCCATATTTAATGAAATTAATACAAATTAATGTGAGTCATTCATTCTTTTACATTTTAGTACCAAATTTTAAGGGTGATCAACTTAAATGTTACCAAAAACATTTCTTCACAGTGTTTAATCACTGTGTATATATGTTATTAATCAACTTTTTTTAATGCCAACAACAATAAAGGCTAAAATAGATGTAATAATTATGTCAGGAAATAAACTACATGCACATTTTTATCACATCCAGAGTGTGATAAATTCATCATGGAAAAATAAATCTTTTATTGCATATGTAAGATGTTTTAAATTTAGCCAAATAAAATAGTAAAGCTATAACTTAGGAAGGAATTACTATATACCAAACAATGACACTCATTATCTCACATCTATAGTTGCAGACATTATTATTGTCCCTAATTTACAGACAAGGAAACAGAAGCACAAAGAAAAGAATTTTTCTCCCCCATGTCACATAGTTAGCAAGTGAGAGAACCCAGTTTTCAAACCAAAGGTTTTCAACACCAAAATTTATGAATTCTGCTGCATCCTAGTTAAAGTATTATCAATCCAAAGAATGAAATTATTTACAACCTTAGGTAGTTGGAAGCAAAATATTTTTGAGTAAGGATTTCTACCTTCTATTGCAGAGAGTTACATAATTTTTAATTAAAAAAAATGTTTTAAGAAAAAAATTTACACCAAAGCTTTGGGGTAAGATCTTAAACTATCATAACCTAAAGTTTTCTACATAGACACTGAGATTCCAATAATATTCTTATCCTTGCCTACACACTACTAGGGATGAAATGATGCACCTGAACTTTAGGAAGAAGAGGAAGGAAGGTAATACACATGTAGTTCTAGAAAGTTCCAGAAGTGATGGATGTTAGAGTCTCTTTACTGGCCAATGGAAGTCCACTGTTTTAATCTTATTTTTATAGTCATATAATAAGAGACAAACCAAAGAGTAGTATTACTGATGGAGCTACACTCTGCAAGGGGTGAGTCAAATTGACTGTTCTGTCACTGGAGGCATCAGAATATAGACACCGTTGGTGATTAGCAATTTAAAATTAAATCTTCAACTGTATTAAATATTTAATTCAATGTTATCTAAAATCACTAAAATGGACTAGGAAAACAATCCACTCTATAGAATTTGAGTTAATGCAAGTATATATTGTATTTGATATGAACATAGACACACACACACACACACACACGCCAGGGAAGGAAAAAGAAGGACTCCACATTTAAGTATAGTAAATTCTAAAATTAACATCTTATGCCTTCTCCCTAGGAAGCTGGTTCTTAACAATTTTTTCAAATTGGTTCTCACCTTATTTAATAAGGCTAAGGGAAACAGCAAAAGTTGATCATACACTTATTATATCTCCTCTAACTTTTACTAATTTCATGCCATTCTCAATCTCCTGAGTTTTATAATATTTTGTGTTGAAATGTCTGTACATTTTACTAGACTTTTATATCAAATATAAATCATCTCAATCTATATCCACAGTAGCTTAAACATAGTCTTCATCAGATGTTTATATTGATCTATCTACTTTGATTCCTTTTAATTACTGCACTTGCTTTGTATGAAGCTGACACTTTGGCCATGTGGTGGTCACAGCAGATACCCTTACTTCTAAAGGTAGATACCCTTATCTAATGGCTAATCAGCCCAAGGCTCTAAGGGCCCTTGCCAAGGAATGCGGGCAAGAGCTGGCAGAGTACACATGAAACTGGATTCTGAGGATGCTGGACCAATCAAGGTGAAACATATATTTAAATAAAGTAGATTTTTGTCAATGTAAGAGCACTCCCGTGGATTACAGAATTCAGTGCTTTGGCAAAGATCCCAGGAGGTAATATAGATATGATTGTATAGGAGGCTCAAAAATATGTAGAAAAAGTAGTGGCCCACACTAATGAGTCAAAAATGCCAAATTACCTTGGTAGATGGTGGAAAAAAGGATTAAAGTGCTTCTAGAAATGGACATGTCAAAGTTGATATATTTTGTAAGAAAACCCACCAGAAGTCTGTTCTATGGGAGGGCTTAGGGGATACTCCGTATACAAATAAATGTGTGGTTAGAAGACATCAGGATTGACATGAAATCCAGAGTCTGTGATGGGAAGGAGAGCTGAAGGCTGGACCTCTCTGAAATAGCTCAAAGGTGCTTACCAGACAAGCAAGCAGAGCTCAGGGGGGCTTTGTATTGTACTTTTACCTTACACCTTTCCTTCCTTCTCTCCTGAGAAATCCACTTCTCCTTCAGCATGCAGTTCAAGTTCTCCTCACCCTGGGAAGGCCGGTCCGATACTCATCCTCTTACTTCCTGTGTCTCTATATTCATGATGTCTGATCTTTGCCACTCCCTTTCCTATTATCTCTTCAAATACTTCTTGGGCTTGACATCTAGGCAGGCTTGAATATAAATACTTGTTGACTGCATGGATTCAAGAATGTAGAAATAGGGGGAAAAAATGGCTTTTGATAGCCAGCATTGGCTGCATCTCTTTTTTTTTTTCTTTTCATAAATAAAGATCCTAGGGAAGAGTCCAGTTGGGTGCAATTGAGGAAGGAGAACTTTTGAAGGAGGAGCATTTTCATGAACATAACCATCATAAATTAGTACTAAAACCTGAGAAAGCTGAAATTGTTTCTATGTGTTGAACAGCCAAGTAAATCTGACTCTAGAACAGAGATCCTAGGGCTCGTTTTTGATGCCTGGATTTAAGGGTGTTGAACTTCTGCCATAGCACCATCTTCCCAGGGCATATAAATCCAACTTGCTTACAAGTCCGATCCCTAGGGCACAGGACTCTGAAGTTTGCTGCCTCTTCTTTAAGGAGGGGAAGGAAGGAGACCCCCAACTAAAATGCCTAGTCTTTGCTGGGAAAAGAATAAGATAGACTATCTCTACCCTTAACGAATAAATCTATGGTGGTCAGAGCCATGAACATAGACTAGATTTCACGATACATGGAATCTAGTCTCTGATTTGTCACTGATTACATGGTATTGAGTGAGTAAATTCTCCTCTCCTGGCCTGTATTTCCTCTAAAATTACAGAATTAGTCCAGATACATTGCATCACACTAAGTCTACCTGAGTATGGGCTTTCAAGATGGATAACAACTTATCCTGTTGACTTTAAACCTCTGAAAGTACTCAAAAGAAATAACGAAAACCAACAATTTCCTGCTGTAGAACTAGCCCTTGATTTTTCTATTTCTCATACACTTCAGAATTGTTTTTATTGTAACTCAGGTGGGAGAACAAAAGGATAATGTGGGAAAGTCAGCTATTTCTCTAACATTAAAAAAAATTTTTGAACTCCATAAGCAAAGGGCAAATGTTAATCTGTGTGATATCTTGGTTATGGTTTTATTATTCTTTGAAATGATATGTTAGATGTATTTCTAAATTAAAAAATTATTCCAGTATAATTGCCAACATCTGTTCTACAATCACATCAGAGAAAAAATGTATCTAAATGTGTATCCATAAATCCTAAATTTATCTAAATGTATACAGGTAAAGAAATCAAGCTTTGTAGTTTATGGTGACAGGATTTATGATAAAATCAAGAAAACTGATCAGAGATTGCCAGATTAAATAAAAGGGAAATACCTGACTCTAAACCAAAGATAAATGCAATGGAACACTAACATCATACAAAGTATACTTCAAATTAAAGACAATTCATAGTGATAAACATATCAAATGGTAGGGTCAATTCAATGTGAGTACATAACTTTAACATGAACCTGTGTTTAATAAAAGATCTATACTCTAGGTGAGGCAAAAGTCAGAGAACTGAAGGAGAAAACAGACAAATTCTCCATTTTAGTTGGAGACTGCAAAACTCTTCTCATTACTGTAGAAAAGTATACAGAAGTTCAGAATAGAAAAAAACTACACAAATATTATGAAGCAATTTGACCTAGTTGAAATGTATCGAACTTCCACACAAAACAGCAGAGTACACATTCTTTAGAAATGCTAATGATGCATTTACTAAAATAGTGCTTAGCCATATAAAAAAATCTCAACACATTTAAAAGGACTGAAATCATATGGAGTGTATTTTATAACTCTTATATTAGCAATAACTAACCAAAAACAAAACTATCTCTATGGATTATGGTTTTAATTGATTTGTAATTTGTTATTTGATGTATTTCTTAATTATAAAATATTTTAGCATAGCTGACAAAAATAACTTACAAACACCTTAGGAAGTAATTTCATTTAACTGTATTTTCCTAGTCATCCCAGTGCTCCACATTATCATTTATATTAGAGTAGTAATTTTAAGAATCTTTCAGTAAACATATTGGTTTAATGAATTATCCATTTTTCCCATACCTGATAGGCCTCAGAATACCTTTTTAAATGGAATTCAAGATGTATTATGTTGGGCAGTTTTAGAAAAAGCTAGTTATAACAAATAATTTTTGTTTTCAAGAGAGACCTGACCTATCTTCCAAGGTGTGTCCTTCTGTTTCAAAAGTCGCTTTCACTATCTCCACTTTATAACATGAAGTCTGTAGTGTGTGTACTTAATCTGTGGGATTTCTTCTTGATCAAAACTATTAGCAATTCATAATCAAATTGCAGATCTCCAAGGACAAATCTCTTTTTATTTATAATTCTTCTCTTTCTGTGTCAGATAAAGTTTTTTTTTTCTTTTTAATGTCAGAAGAAGTGTATATAAAGAATATCTTAGAAGTATGGACTAGAAAGTTTTGGCAGACACCCTGTACAACAAATAAGAAATAAAAGATAATGACATCAAGACAACTTTGGAAAAACTAGTGAATCAACTTGATACTCGTTTGAAGATGGCAAGCATAAATTATGTCGGGGTTCAAGACATACCTGCATACTTAGTTTGACACTTCATTCAGAAACAGGCTGAGGACTTAAAATATGAAGAATTTACTCAGGAAAAAAAATACCCAGGGTCAGGTCCCATTAGGCTAATATTAAACTCTAATGTTGAATTTTTCCCAACAAGTGATGTGATGAACAATGGTAACCACATGAACTAAAATATTAAAAAATACACATGTAAATGTACTCATTGCTAAGATGTTAATTTCAGTTTCGATATTCTAGGTAGTGAGAGGTAATTGAGAAAAGAAATTAAAGGCATTTCTGATCTCAATTAGCATATAAATTAGTAGTATTATGTAGGAAAAACAACTGTATCTAGTACTTTAGGACTAACACTCATTGAGTACTCCCTTTAAGACAGATACTTGCATACATTCTCATTTAATTCTCTCAGCAACTCTGAAAAATAAATAGAAATATACTGTTAGGGACCTACACGATACCTGCTCCTCTGTCCAATTTGACTTCTTTCTGTCTTGGACCATGGCTGGTCTGATCCTACCATCACATCATATTTCCTCATTTTCCACCTGTCTTACTTCTGGAGGGGGGCTGTCTGACTAGAGTCTGGCCAATGATATGTGAGTGCAAATCAACTTCCATGGCTCATAAAGACCTGATCACACAGAAAAGATGTACATTTTTTCCTAACATATTAACACTCAGATTAAAGACAGGAGTTTTCCTAGGAATACAAAACAGCTGGCATTTTCTTGTATACATCTGAGAAAAGCAAAGATTGTAAAGATAACAATTAGTCAAGACTTTAATTAATTGAATTATAAGTATTTACCAATTCATATATTAAGAATTATTACAAATAAAAATAAAATTTCTGAAATGAAATATTAAAGATCCTAGCACAAAATGACATGAAAGAATTGTGAGAAAACCAAAAGACCATCTGTAAAAACTAGAAGAATGAAAATACAGAGAAGGCATAGGAAAGAATGAGAACACAGAGTAGGCACTTCTCTTTACAACACTGGCTAAATATTTAATTACCACTATAGAATTAAGAAACGTAATATCCTGCATTCACAAGTATACTGCATAGTATATACTGCATAGTTTATACTTACATGTTTAAAATATGTACTGTATATTAATAATGTGTAACTGACTTGAACAAGTTCATTAATGATATTGCAGATAACCCCAAGTCATGATTAAATTGGAATGAAATATCAGAATTGTTAACTGTGATATGGTCAGTTTCCACTGAACATAGGGTCTCCTTGCACTAGACTGCTTATATGGAAGTGTGTGTCAGTATGAGTGTGTACACGTGTGCATGATGGGGCATGTCCAATACAATGTCAGTTATAGTTACCTATAGAAACCATATTTGCAGCTCAAACACATGTATACTGAATAGACCTTGCATATACAGAGGTGTCTTTACCACAGGAGAGGAATCCCTGCTGTTTAAGCCACCCAGTTAATGAAATTTTGTTATAGCAGCTTGCCGACTAAGACAGACTACTAATACGTTTTTTATCTCCCAGGGAGCCAAATGCTTATGTTTCAGGATAGACACCATTCCCCTCCCCCCAAGAGAATATTTGTTTACCTTCCAGTCTCTCTCGCCCTTTCTCTGAAGAGGAGGGGCAGATGTATTATCTCCTGTCTAAGCCCTGAGATTCATAATTATGTGATTCCTCTCTTGGATGTGCGATCTCTATAAGTCATATACTTTGTTATGCCAAGTGGAAATGGGTCATGCAGAATTAGCACTAATTCTGTAATTAAATAGTGGGTCTCTCTCTGATCCAGAAACCTCATACTTACTGTCAGGAAAGCATAAATTAATATAGATACTGTGTAATAAAGAATTTGGCTAGCCTTGTCACTCGTTTCTGGGAGGTAACCTCTATATCCTTGTAATTTTCTGATAGGAATGTTTTTGCTTCTATGCAAAGTGAGCTATTAAAAGCAAAAAGGTAGTTTAATGTAAAAGCATAGTCCTCTGGACAAACTAAAGTAACAGGGACTCTAAGTTCCCATTTGAAGCAATAACAATAAAAAAAGTGGAACAATAGTTTTCAAGCTACTGGCCTTCAGGAAATGAAGAACAATGATCCCTAAGAGATGGAAAACAAATGAGGAAATCTAAGTTTTTCCATATTTCTGTCTTGAGAACATGTCCAGGGCGATTTTTAAGGAAGGTCCTACAGGTAGGGGCAATCGATTCCTTGAATTAATAATGTGGAACTGAGAGTGCAGAAAGGGGCAGAAGAAATGGGTTACGAAGAGCAAAGGGAAACTTTTGGAATAACATTTATGCTCATTTTCTTGATTGTGATAGATTCATGGGCACATACATGTGTCAAGACATTGAATTATATCCTTTTTTATGCACAATATATTGTATATAAATTAAACCTCAATAAAAGGTTTACCAAACAATGAGGGGATAATCCCTGTCAAGTGAAATAACCTTAAAATGAGCTATCTTTCCTAGTATTGAAGCGGTGGAGAAGCATGATTACTAATTACATTGTTGTAATGAAGTGGGTAGTTTTGGGAGCCTAGTTTGCTTCAGAAGCCATGTGAACTACTCCTCCTCTACAACATAACATTTCTTCTCTTTATGTTCCTATCCAGACTGCACGCGAAACATCAAAAATATAAAATATGGCATATCATTTGATGAGCATAGATATTGCTATTGATTAAGTTATCCTTTGTTTTATTTAGTTATAGTTTTTTTGTTATATTTTTATACATTTAAATATAATGGAGTCTTCTTAATTTCATATCCAATTTAACATATTTAATTGTGGTTCTATTTCCTCGCTATTATGTATTATTTTATGAACAGCTGCTCTCATTCTGACTTTTAGCAATTAGCTCTAACAACTCATTTACAATTGTGAGTCACTCGCCTCTCGGTATTAAACGAAGAATTCTGTTAATTTAAAGAAATCTGTTAATTAAATTGCTATCATGAAATATTCTTTTTGGAATCTGGGCATTTTGCTGTGCCAAGCCATGCTACTGCCTCATTTGTGGGCTGAGGCAGGCACAGATCCCAGATCCCAAATGGCTGAAGGGAAATTATGATGTGCTTACTTAAAAGTCTGTCTTCAATGCATAATGTAACTCATTAGATTTTCTCTTGAAGTTCAGATAAAAGTATTCACTGAAAGAAAGTTCATTTAGTTAGGAGAGTTACTGGAACTGAAACAGTTACCATAAGTGGAGTTATCATTCAGGATTGTCTTATGTGTTAGGCAAAATGTTGACCTTATCCTGAAAGCAATGAAGAACACTGAAACATTTTGAGCATGAATTATGTGAGCAGGCTTGGATGTTAGAATGTATTTCTTGCAGTATTATACAGTTAGTGTTTAGATGAGAGAGAAGGGATCACAGTCACAGTAATAAGGGAGTCCTAGTAGATATGTTGGAGAAAGTTGACAAGTGAGAAGTTGTCAAGGCAAGAATGTCTTTAGGATGAACACACATACACACATTCATGTACATATATATGTATGTGTGTATACACAAATTTTAATTATTCTGTGATATATTCTTATGCAAATGATTTAACAGTGCTCTTATATCTATCCCAATTCCATCATTATTTCAAACCTTCAGTAATATATGCTATACATAAATCTATTAAGTTGATAATTTTTGGACTTCAGGAAAGGAAACCATATTTTTATTAATATCAAGCAGAGAGAAAAGAATATATAGAGTAGCTGAAAAAAAAGAATTCCACAAATTCAAAAATAACATGAAATTGGAGTGAAATTTGTCCGATTGGTCATCTTTGGGAACTTATTGAAATCTTGATAGAGGCCTGGATTTACCATCAAATGTGGAAGTAGTTCTCCACAAGTTTGTTTTATCTAAGTAATTAAGGAAAAGGTGCTCTCACAATGTTGGAGAATTTAAACACAAGAAAATACAGGCTATACAATTTTTTTAAATAATTAATTAACAAATTTAAAATTAGGGCTGTACTAAATAAAATTTTAAGAATTTAATAAAGTACCTGAAAACACTAGATACAAACTCTGACATCATTTGAATATACAATGTAATAATTGGTAATCAAGAAATATTGATTCCACTATGTTTCTTATTTTAATATTACAATTTTTTTATCTTAAAATATTGTGGATTTTTGGTAAAATAATCTTGAATTCCATTTGTTCAGTAAAGCACTGTTTAAAAATTCTAATAATATTTTTAGAATTGGTAACATAGATTATTTACTGTTCAGTTTGGATTCAGGAGAACAATTTAGAATCTTTTTTTACATTTCTACAATATCAGTTTGAAATTCTTTATGTGAGGGCAGATGTATTTGTTTTGTTTTCTCCAACTAACTGCCAAATTTATCTGCTGAGCTCTCCCTAGTTTGCAAGAAGTGACTGATAGAAAGATAAAGAAAAAGACTCTGTTCTTGTGATTTAAGACAATCTTCATAGAAACCCAGCTGAAATAATAGTGACTGTTAAGCACCTGTGAAAAGTTGACATTAATAAATTTTAGCCTACTAAATTGTTGGCACAACTTCTTGATTAGCCTTTTTTATTCTCCTTTTACACAAGAGAAAATTAGCTCAAATAGGGAATATCTCAAAGATGGTCAAGGAAATAGCTGGTTTAAAGTATATGCCATAGAAAGCCTTTAGAAGGACATGTTTTCATTCATGGACTACAGGAAAGTGTGCCAAATGAGTCAGCTAGTACCCTGCTGATTCTTTTAAGGCTCTTGATTGCCTTCTAGATGTTTGTCAGCATTTTTATTGTAAGGGAACTGCTTGAAGAGTGTGATGGCACCTCCTAAGGGACTGGTATATACACTGTACAGAGATCTAAAATGCAATGCCACTCAACTTCTCAGGCGTTCTGGGACTGTTCCCAACTGTTTGTATATCTGCTTGCCTCAGTTAATACTCTGTTAGGTGCAGCAGTTTTATAGCACTAAGCCATGGAATGGTATTTCTATTTTTTCCATCTTTTTGCCTCATTAAAAGAGGTCCCAGTATGTAATGTTACTAGGAAACTATAAAAATAAGTCTATTTAGTGTTTATGAATAATCTTGTCTGATATTAAATTTAATGAAAAACAATCCCCACCATCACTAGCAGATCATCTGGGTTTTCTTACTGGTTTAACTGAATTTTCTTAAGGAGCTATTGGCACCATTGTTTGCATTGCCAACTTTTTACATGCTTCAAATGACTCATAATTAAGAGTTCTGATATTCACAGCTGCTTAGATCAGCTCTCAGAAGGCAGGCAAATTATTACTAAGTCAGCTTAGTGAGAGATTCACAAAAAAATTGTCCTTGCCATTATAAGAAGTACACAATTGGGTTTTATATGGTTCAGATAGTTATTAAGGTTTCTAACATTTTGATCACAGGTAGTATCCCAAACATAATAAATATTGAAAATTAGAAATAGTAGTAATGTCATACTCAGTGGACAAAATTATTGCCAATTAAAGATAAGACTAACGGCATTTATTTAATTATTGATTCATTAACACTATTCTTTCCCAAACTTTTTGAGAGTTTATCATAAAAGGTATGTGGAGTAGTACTGATGACATGGAAACAAAATCAAATGATACAGAGGATATGTGAGTGTCATTATTCCAAAACCGCTGGGCTGATATGGTAACTGCAGTTAGGCTTTGCATTTACCCCTGCTGAGCTATGCGACAGTGAAGGACACTAGATATCTAGATCTATAGATATATAGGTGAAGTTTTAATATTTTCTTTTTATTCATAGTGGCAGGCATTATTTGGATGTTTAATATTGATGTGATGTGAGACATGATCACCCTTTCATTTAATTCACATGACACATGTGAGATAGGTAATATTATTATCCTTTTTCACAGACAAGAAAAAAGAGGTTTATGTAACTTATCCAAAATCATGTCCTAAAGGTCAAAAGCAGGTTACAAATTCAGAAAATTTTTTTGCCAGGATGTTTGAGTTTTTATCCATTGGGGAGTGAATTGCATGAGGACTTTATGTAAGGGCATCGAACAACATAACAGACAAGTTTTAGAACAATTCCATCTCTATCTTTGTCCTTATTTGAGTAAGGAGGATTCAGTAGTAAACTACTAGTATACAAATCAGTGTTCTCAATTTTATTTTGTCTATTTCATTTTGCAACAAGTGGTATTAAGTAAATCAAAGTTTACATGTTGATTCTTATGCTCAGTTTTGACATCTTTTTAAAAGGTTTGTTAATATCAAATAGTGGAAGTTTGTTTTTAGATTTGAAGGAGACAATACATACAAATATCCTCTTATTTGACTTATCTATTATAAGATTCAATAAATATTTCCTTTTCATAGTTCTTCCTTCATGAAGTGAAAAAGAGAAACCCATGTGTGAAAACAATGCCCATAGTTCTTCCATATCATAGACCTATACATAGTATACCATAATTTACTGATTTGACTGATTTTATGGTTAGTGTTGATTTTGTTCATGATTAATTTTTATTAAGCTGATGTTTTGATGGATCACACTATGTCAATTTGTGAAGCTGGTAACTATATTTCTGATACCAACTTTGCCTTACAGTTCCAAGTTAGCTTGGCCAAAAAAGGAACTTCCACAAAGTTTGGAAGGCAGAAGTGAAGCAGAAGCATGATACTTGAAAAGTGACTGCAGTTAGATACAGGATCGACAATCACAGAGATGCTCACTGGGTTCCATTTGAACTCATGCTTCTTGACTTTGTATCCCACTTATTTTCCCATCTTCAGGAATAGCTACCCCAAGTGGACCACCAGATTTTTGACTATAGATCCATAGAGGTAACAGCTTCCCCTCAGACTTCTGCACAAACTGCCCCTTGGTGGTTTCATCTTATTCAGTTGATACATTTTTATTTTTCAAATTTCCCTGCATGCTTGTCCATCAAAGCTAGTACTTCAGATAAACAGATTAAGTACTTTTCCTATAATCTTCCAACTTTCTGTTCTAGACTTTCACTTCCCTAATCATCTCCCACTCGTATATAAGATCTGATTCTCATGTAAATCCATTGTTTCCTTAATATTTAGTCATTGTCTTTCTTTGAATGAACCCTAACACAAATGTCCAAACATTATAAACTCAGCAGTATGTTTTCCAGGTCTTCTCAATTTTTAATTTTTCTCTGTTTCATAAATTGTTACTTTTGATACATATTATTAGTGCTATTATCCAGTATATCTTTACTTTTTTCTTACTAATTCATCTTACTTCCACTTAGTGACTTAGATCAAAACCTCAGCCTTATCTAAAGGAAGGGAATGTACAAATTAGCACCAAGAATCAAATTCTCATAGTCCTTATGCTCTAGTTTAAATTTATAAATCTACAGTGGAGATAGTGGTTCTGAAGTCATTTTTGTTATTCTCAAATAATAGACCATTATTGCAGGTAATGCAGCAATATGTGGGTTGGTTTATATATTACAGTATTTGATCCTTTAATTAACCTTTCATATTAACTCAGGAAGCTAAAAACAAAATAATTATATAGTTTACTCAGTGTGGTAGGTAGAATTCTAATTAACCCCAAAGACCCACAACCTTTTATAACACCCTCCCTTTCAGTGCAGGTGAGACCACTGAATATGAAGGAATATCTCTCTTGTGATTACATTATGCTATATGGTAAGTGGAGTTTTATAGATGGAAGTATGGTCCCTAATCAGTTTAGTTAACCAGTTATATTATCTGGTGGTCCTGATCTACTGAGGTGATATAAAGTCTTAATGCATCAGAGAGATGTCTTCTTGAAGGTCTAGATGTCAAAAAGATTGTCTTCTCAAAGCTACAGCCTCTATGAGTTCTATAGCTGCAAATAAATAAATTCTTCTAACACATGAGCTCAGAAGTGGACCCCTAGTCTCAGATGAAACCTTAGCCCTGGCTGACACTTTAATTACAGCTTTGTGAGAACTTGAGCAGAGAACTATGCAGTGTTTAGACTTCTGACCTATGGAAACTGAGATAATAAATGGATGTGTCTTTAACTTCTTTTGGTAGTAATTTGTTATACAACAATCAAAAACTAATGCAATCAGTGTCATGTAACTTATTGCCAAGTCTAGAATTGGCATCCAGTCTACTCTAGTGTCAGAGTAGACTCCCTGTAAAGCAAAAATGGGACCCTCCAATTTGCTTTTTATGAAAAAGAGAGGGATACAGAGGGAGAGAGAGGAAAGAAGGAAGGGAGGGAGGGAGGGAGAGAGGGAGGGATGAAGATGGTACTAACCACGATAATTTTTTCTAGAAGATGGTTTATTCATGAAAAAAACACACTAATCATGAAAGATCCTGTACATCAGAACCTGTATTCATATATTACTCTTCATATGATGGGCAAATACTCTGAGAAAACCAATAAAAATTGTGTTCTTGGGCAAAAAATTATTAGACTTCTATTTCAAGGAAAAAGATAAAATAATGTTAAGTTAAACCAGGGAGCCAGTCTACCTTTTCCATACCCTGGACTTCAGGTGTGATGGAATCATGGGCTGGGATATAGAACCACAGAATATAATGGTAGCCTTGGTCTATAGGGCCCAGAATTACTGAGGAGTACATGTACTATTAAAGTGAAATGTTCTATATGTTACAGAAGCACAATTTCCTACATTGTTATTATAAATACAGTGTAAATGGCTTGAGAAGGTATGATGAGTATGCAGTAGTTGAAAGATTGGCTTCAGGGGAGGAATATTTCCATATGTCTGTGTAACAGTTTATTCATAGAATAAACTTCTATTCTCCTTCTTTGGGCCCTCAACTTCCTAATCTTCCTCATCTAATTATAGACAATATCTGACAAGATGCTGCAAATGTGACAGGAGAAAAAGAAGGAAGGGAGGAGATAAAGAATTCCATGTGAAAAAATGTGCTTTTTGTTAGCATACTTTTATTGCTAATACTTTATTTGAGGTAATGGAAATTATTTGGCAAATGCAATATATTAGAGTCCATCCCAAAGAATACACAATAATGATGTTTGAAATAAATTTGTGTTAAAAAATATATAGCTAATTAAAGTAACCATGACTGTCTACCAAGGTAAAAAATAATGTGTTTTTTTTAATGAAAATGTTTTCAAGGGCCATTAAACTATGCTTAACTTTGGAATGTCAAAGTTTGTGGATCTCCAGTTTCAAATAAGCAAAAGCTTTGTGAAGTAACTAGGCAAGACACAACATGGACTCATTTGAAGTCAAAATTTCTTCAAAAAGAATGTATGAATTTCTCAAATACGTGTGATGTTGGAACAGTGTGGGATTTTATAACTGAATTAATCATTTTAGTGTAATACTATTGCACTATAGCTGAGCGGTGAAAAAATAAGACCCAGCCAGAATGAAAGATTCAGTATGCTCTCCTCAAAACTTGAACCTCCTCTCCAGTGCCACCAGTTCCACCTACACTCTCCCTCATCCCTGGAAGAGACACTGAGACTCAACCCCCACCCCCACAGTAGTAATAGGATTTGGACAAGAGAGCCAATGATCTTTACAGAATAAACTTTTTGTAGATAATGAAAGAGACTTGACTACTACTTTAGAGAGAGGATGGAATCCTAAAGAGAAGAAGTGCAGGTGGAGGGGAATGTGAAAGCTTATAGAAATTTACAAAAATAATTGAGAAAGTTATGAATGCGGGATGTTCTTTTGTGACACTCTCTGAAGGACTAAGTGATTTGAAAGATGAAGAAATGATGGTCACTAGGGCTAGAACTTGAGAAAGAAGGGCTCAAAAATCAATAGGATTAGCATTTTAGTGGAGCTATAGGACAGTGGAATGTTTCTGAAAACTGAGCTTAGGAATCAATAAACCACAGAACACAGTGGCATTTGAATGGAGTGTCATTAAAGCAGGAAAGTGTGGGATAGGAGAACAGATGACCATGAAGGTGTGGTGGTAAGGGCTTTGCACAAATCATTAGCTCTTTGGGATGGGCATGTTTAGGTGCAGAGAAAAATGTATTATTAAAGCCGATGCAAAAAAGAGAACTACAAAGTATACCCTGAAGAAGGAGAGAAAGAGAAGACAGCTAATATTGGAAAGGACCTATTTGGATAGGGATGTAATATTAGAACTGATACTGAATTCAGTTCAGCGCCGACATGGAATTCCCTACCCACAGTTTTTGAGTGCTATCTCCTGGAAGCCCAGGACAAAATAAAAGGTATATAATCAGATGGATGGGTTGGTGGGTCTAGTGTGAGAAATTAAGATGTTTAGGTCAAAATCAACAAATGTGAATGTAGGGCAATATTCCTTAAAGGGTTGCTATTTAAAAATACAAGTTCTTGAACAAAAATTCTAGGAATGTGGCTTGGGAATATACATTTTCAATAAATACTCAGATAATATTTAGACAATGAAGTACTGAAACCATGGAGTTTGGGATGTTTGTTTTACTCTTTAGATAATAGGGGATCTTGCTCTTTTGAGCAAGGAATTTATGTGTGATGAGAACTGTGTTTTCAGAAGAATAATCCATTGGTTTACGGTTTGAAAAGTTTGGAAGGGAAGCTGCATCTCCGGAACAATGATGCTGGCCTAAAACACAGTGGTTAATATGGGAATTAACAACAGAAGCACAAGTTACATTTCAGAACTTCTTTCAATATGATTTAATATTTAACTGAAAGGCAAATGAAAGAGAAAACAAACATGAATAAACAATATAAAATAATGTTTAGCAGCCCAATAGCAAGGGCTTTCGAGTGATGAAAGCTTGCATTTATTTCCTGACTCTAGCACTTGATAACTTTGGGATCTTAAATAAGTTACAAAGTTTTCTTTGTCTTAATTTCCTCTTCATTAAAATTTTAATATTTGTACCTAAGCCCAGGCTTATTGCGACTTTTAAAATAAATAAATCTGATAGAGTACTAAGTGGAGGTTGCAAGCTATTATATTAATATTTAAAAAGTTTAATAATTACATTATTCAGGTACGGTGATTCATCACAATAGTCTAATGTTTATCACTGTGTAATAGAGACCATCAGATAATGAATATAAAAGATAAATATGTTCTGAAGATTCTTATTACAGTAAATTCGTCAGCTGAATCAAAGTAACTGAGAATCACATCTTCAAGCTGCTTTCAATGTGATTTGAACATTATAGGGCATATTTAGTGTTCAGATACACACTTTATGCTTACAGAAGTGTTCTGGCAACCCGAGTCTTTAATGGTTCAGGGGTCAATCAGCTGAATTTATATGAAAATAGTCAATTATAGATGCAAGATGTGAAAATGTAGATACATTCAGAAATGAACTTTGGAATCTATGGGCTGGCAACAAAAAGTCGTTTGAAATTATTTTTCTATCAGTGAAGCCTTATACTAACAAAATTGTCCCTTACAGCAACTGTGATTATTACATTATCAAAAGCCTTTTGGATTAATTTGTGTTCATAGATTAAGAACAAATAATCACACTGGATAAGTCCACCTATTGACCTCTTCCCAAAATACGTCTTCAGCCTAATGTGTGTGGAACAAACTCTTTCTCTAGAGGGAGCGGCCACCTTGTTGGTGGGTCTTCTTTTATATGAACGACAAAACACCATCTGTCAACATGGCAGAAGCTCCTCCCCTCTTCTCTGTGTACCAAGCACCTTGGTACCTGTTACCAGATACATTTCACCAGTAATACTAGACCTTTTATTCATGCTAAAATATTTATAACTGGGACTCAATGTAGCCATCTTTTTAATTAGAACTTTGAAAAAAAAATGGAATTACAATGTCCTGGTCTCAAGTCCTAATTCTGTCAATTAACCAACTATTTGATCTTGAGCAAATATCTGGTTTCCTTAGCCTCAGTTTCTTAATCTGAAAAATTAAGTTAATATTTCTTCATTATAAATCTTTTAAAGGTAAATGATGATGTATGTGATATTTAAGCACAGCTTAGGGAACTGGTAGGTTCTGTGATACCTTTCTATGGTTTAGAAGAAGTCTCCTCCTCCTCAATACCCTTTACTTCCATCTGCCAGCAAATTGTTGTAAGAAATAATTTCTCTGGTCACCAAGCAAACGGCGCCCCCTGCAGTTGCGTGGTATACAGTGTGTACAGCAGTCAGCCACCCACAAAAGGCTGTCACAAAGCAGGTGCTCAGTGAATGGCTATGATGGTAACTTCCCAGATACATGCTCAAGAAAATGGGAAGAATTTCAACTGATCTGTCATTGGTAGGTAGCTTTGGCAATTACTGGGTTGTAGTCAACATTCTCCATGCTGAAATCTGCCCTAAACAATTTTTGGCTTTTTCCTGTTTAGAATTACTCAGATAATGTTAGTTAGCTAAATAGTACAAACAGTATGTACAATCTACCCATTTCCCTTCAACATCTAGGAAAGTATGAGGTGGGTCGTTTGTGCTAAACTGTAACCATGAATTTTCCCTGGGAGAAGGTACTAGCAACTAAGCTCTTCCTCCTGACTTTTCAGCTAACTTCTATTTCAAACATTTCTGTGGACTTTTATCCCTAACTTCTTTATCTTGCATTTTGTTTTCCTTGTCAGCTGCTCTAAATTATTCTGATTTGGAGAAAATAAGGTATAAATCCTAAGCATGTGTATAACCATGATTATACATTATATTTGAACTAGAAAATAAGTTTAGCTTCTGTTTTCCAGAATCATTGAGCAGAGGCACATTTTAGTTGTGAGACTGTGTGAAAATTAATAAAGTAGTGAGACCCAGTAAACTTTAGTTTCCTTCTACAATTTGGTTGCCCTTATTTTTTTAAGCCAAGACTAAAGATACAGAAAAGCTGTCCATTAAATGTTGCAAAATGGTCTGCTTAATATTATCATATTTTGATTATTATCATATCTCTAAAGAAAAATAGCATGTCTGATGCTACTCACATTCTTTTCTAATTCATCATAATTTTATTTCATCCATTGATCTTCAGACTCTCACATTATTTTGAGTTGAATGCTACCATTTTTTATACTGGAGCATCTGTGTTAATTATCAAAAGATCTCAGTCTCTCTGTGTAGTAGCAGTTAAGGTCTCCAATGACTGGCTATACTGACTACTCTGCTCCCTGTTAGTTACTGTGCAACAAAGCAAAACTTAGGAGAGTCTACCCTTCTTCAGAAATGTCTGCTGCAGGTATATAGAGCACCTCCTTCACAGCTCAGCAGCCCTGGGAGAGACAACAGAGCTTGACTCTTAGCAGGTAGATCATGTCTAAATAGAATTATTATTTGTATAAAATGATTTTATTCCATGCAGAAGTTATTGACACTGTTATTTCATGTAATATTAAATCTCCCATCCTTCTCACTGAAACAGCCCAGGATTTTGTTGCGTATCTAATTTCTCCCCTTCTATGTGAAATAAATTTCTCAGCTTAGTTTGCTATGTAATGTAACTGTCTTTCATTCCAAAATCTGTTGAACCATCACTTCTGAGAAATTTGGTAATAATAATTATGTGTATAGGTTATTTGTAATTTGCTTTAAGCTACTTCTGTATAATCGATACAAAAATGCTGGTATGTTAGTCTTCATCTTCACCGTGGGATAGTTAATTCTGCAAGCTCTCTAATCATTAATGTATCCTCCAGAGGTGGAGTTCTACAAAATGTTTTTATATGATTATATGGTCTTCATTCACGGACTCTTTGTTCATTACAATAAGTAATGATAAGTATTTTTGAATTGATGAAATAAACGGTATTGAGATATAGGGATTAGTTACAAATATTGTACTCTGATATTAAGAATATAAAAACCTGGTGAGTTTAGCTGCTAGTTCTCCCAAGTGAGCTCTTAGCTTAGGATTTAGAGTGGGCCCTGTGTCCCACCACCTGTGCAGAGCTGTGCAGTCCAATTTAATAGTAGCTAGACAATGCAACTATTTAAATATAAGTGAACTAAAATTAACTAAAGTTTAAAATTTAATATCTGTCACACAGTTTTTGCAGTTTTAGAGGCTGTCTGCCTCATCTACCCAAAATAACTCACAGTGGTGAAGTTCAAATTGGCTTATATCAGTTTTTAATGACAAAAATAATAGACTGTATCTGTAGAAGACTAACAATGAGCTAGAACCTACTAAAAGCACTTTATTTACATTATCACCTTTGATCTTTAGAACAAAATTGTAGGGCAAATAATATTTTAGCTCCATTCTGATGGGGAAGGTAAGATGCAAAAATATGCATATACACGCATTTGCAATTATTATATAAAGATAACTTGATTTCACAATTTCATATAACATTATAAAAATTTTTCCCTCATTGTTCTTTACTCTATAATAATTATGATATAAAAGATAGGCAATAACAGTTGTTATGCCTATGATTTTAATGCTATTGTAGAATTTAATTTTCATAATCTATTTTTTCTGTTATTATAAATGATGCACTAGTAAGCATTTCTGTGCTTTAAACTTTCTGCTTGTGTTGCACTGCAATTGTTGAATAAATTCTGTAGGGACAGATTACAAAGTAATTAGAACTGTTGCTACATATACCTTACTTTTTTCAAAAAGTTTAACCTCTTCACAAGGCAAAATGTAGTATGGTTGTGCTCCAGTTTTACTGCATCTTGCCAGCAATAGGTATAATAATTATAAGTTTTTCAATTTGTTAGTGTAAAAATAACATCTCAGTATACATTTATACACATGTTTTTGATCTGACATGTAAATTTATACACAGTATTGTCACTCTCAAAGGTGAACATATTAACTTTATGTATTTCCTATCTGCCTTTCTTATGTTAACTTATCATTTACATTTATTTAATTTTTCAAATTTTAGCACCTAATGTAGATCACATGTAGATATTTTCTTGTATTTGGTAAATATGAACTTCATGTAATAGTTTTTTTTTTTGAAGGGAATTCACTTGGTATTCACATGTGCAGCCCTGCTACATCTATTTGAATGAGTGACACATCATAACAGGATGCCAAATATTTGAAAGGTCTCTAGGAATGTTGTACAAATTCCTAGAGCATGTTGAGTTTTTCCAAAACTCCAGAAGCTCTTCTGAGAAAGCTGCCTTATTGACTATGCTCAACATGTTTAAAAGACAGAATAACTCTGGAAGGATGAAGTTGAAAAACTACCATTTAAAATACAGTCAAAAAGGGGAAAGAGTTATGTGCTTTGAAAAGAAACCAGAATATAAGGAACAAAACAGGTGCCATTTCCCTTAAATACCATTTTTAAAGTATAGACAGTAATTCCCCTGAGTACATAACATAAATTACACAGTCGCTTTACAGTGTAATTGATTGCAGTGTTTACAGGAAAACATAAATCAAGGGACTAGCAAAATGAGGAAGAGACATAAAATGAGAGGATTTTGGTATAAGAAGTTGTTAAATTTGTTAATGAAATGATAAACCCCTCGCCTAAATTATTCTTTATCCCACTAATAGTAGTTCCTAGTAAGATGAATAACATACCTGAGTGAGAAACTTAGCCAGATTAACTAGCCAGAGTATAATTTTATTCTATTGTATGTTAAACATGCTTCTCTCTCACTTGTAATACAAAGCTAAAGGTAAGAGCTGGATGAATAGTCTGAACAAGTGGAAGTTTTCCCTAGGGCTTATATTCTCTTCTGGCTGAGAAAACACCCGCTACAATTTGATTCCTCTATTGAGGCCAACTCACACTCCTGAGAAGTGTGGAAATCATGTACCTCAGCTTAGTTTGCTATGTAATGTAACTGTCTTTCATTCCAAAATCTGTTGAACCATCACTTCTGAGAAATTTTTGTATAGATGGGAAATCAGGTCTTTGTATGAGTAAACATATGTTCTGCCATTTTTGGATTGAGTTTTGAGGTGGAAATTAGGCTGGGGGGATGGGATCTCAATTGTCCTGGTACACACTCCAGATTTTCAGGGGACCAAAATCAGACGGGCACACATTTGACTACCACTTCCTCTTTAGTGGTGTGGCCTTTAATGTGTCGGTTCCCCCCACCTGCATAAAAAATATAGACAAAATACTGCATGAGATGTTGGCAGGATTAAAATCTGCTTCATAGTGGAAATCTCGTGAAGAAGCCAGCGCTTGGAGGAAGAAGACACCCTCAAATGCAGGGTCTTCTTACATTTCATTTATATTTAACAGATGATGATGGTTGAAGTGGTGGCAGGAGGGGTGGTGTACTTTCCCAGGGCAGTCATTTGTGGCTGACTAGCCTTTCCCCAGTGTGAGATACATCATAAGGGCAGGAAAGAATCATGCAGATCTGCTGTCTTTCATGACAGATGAAAACATTGAGGGCCAGGGAGGAGAAGGGCTCACTAGGGTAACACACTTGACAGGGAGACCCAAGTTGAGTCGTCTGATTCTCTGGTGTGGATTTATGCATTATTATGTAATTTTATGCATTACACATATAGTTATTCTTACTGAAATCAACTTTTGTAAAATGTAATCATAATAAGTATGAATTCAGTCCCAAAATTTGTCTTCAAAGTTATAGCACTTAAAATATTTAAGTAATAATTACTGGTGAGGATGTGGAAAAATTGGAAAATACTCATACGTTTCTGGTGGGAATGTAAATTGATTCAGGGATTTTGGAAAGCAGTCTGTGAATTCCTCAAATGGTTAAAGAGACTTACTTTATGACCCAGCAATGCCTAAGTATATACCCAAGGTAAATGAAAACATATGCCATGTGAAAACATGTATGCAAATGTTCAAAGCCACCTTACTCATGACAGCTAAAGAAAGGGAACAATACAAATGTCCGTCACTTGGTAAGTCAGTAAATCAAATGTGGAATAACTATACCATGGAATATAATTTGATAATAGAAGGTAATGAAATACTGATAACATGATATGATAAGCATGAACCTTCAAAGTATCATGCTAAGTGAAAGGAGCCAGTTACAAAGCACTGCGTATTGCATGATCCATTTATATGAAATATCCAAACAAGGCAAATCTGTAGAGGCAGAAAGTAGATTAATGGTTGCCCAGTTACTGCTCTTGCAATTTACCTCTCAAAGAACAATATTATTTATATCATTTTTTAGGATCAGGGGAAATATATTCTACCCAAAGTATGGAGTCAGTTTATGCCACTTTATTTGTTAGACTGTATTACCCAGAGATTTTAGAACAATGGGAATTGTCATGGCAGTGCCGGCATACTGCCAAGATAGGGATAAGGACCATTAAAATAATTTATTCTTGGAGAAGCCATTTATCTAAAGCTTTACTTCTAGTACAAGTTTTAAGGGTGAGGTTTGATAGCAGGTTTTTTTGGGCCAACATTCTGTCAACTATGCTGAATTTTTATGGTATAGAAATTATTCACCTAACACATAAAATGTAGGTGATATGACCTTTAAGAGCCTTTCTACATCGTAGAATTTATGATTCTGTCATTTTACTTTTCATTACTTGGAAAGTCTTATAATACTGAAAGTGAGGACGGAGTGAGGAGGTGAACAACCTTTAATTTAAAAGGAGGTTGAATGCTGTACTCGTTCTGTAAGGTGAAAATTGTTAGGATCTTGAAGGCAGAGTATGTAGTCCCCAAATTTCAAACCTGATATATAAAAGATCCCTCACTCTTTTCTCATTATATTCTGCTGCTCTGACTCTACTGTAACTATTTCTCAGAAGAATAAACACTCTTCATAAATAACTCCAAAATGAGCTGGTAAAATAAGTGACAGATTAAATCAACCCCCCTTTTATTATAATAGTTTTAGTATTTTATTTGAATGTCATGTGGGGTTAAAAATCCATGCTTATCTAGAGTTTCCTCCCTTAAAACTCTGGTGATATAATCAGTTCCTTGATGATCTGAAAAAGCCAATACCATCTTGGCTGCTCCCTTAGGCTGAAATCAGGGAGGATGTGAAGTCCAGGCCATGGCTCATGCCAAAATCATAGAGTCTGAGGTAAGCGCCATGCCTGAAAGAAAGAGATAAATAACTAGACATCAAGTTTCTGAGGACAGTGATGGTGTCTTACACATTTTTATAGCTAAGCAACAGCTTAGGCCTGGCATATGGCTTGGTACTCCATATTTAAACTTTAAACTAGGGGATCCAGGAAAGAGTTAAGAAATTCTGTGTCTCGTGGACATGCAAAATGTACAGACGTAGAACAATTGAAACATTGGAAAGAACAACTGAAGAACTTATGATTCCCAAAGTACATATGGGGAAAAAGGTAGACAGAAATAAAAAAAATAAGTTGAATAAGAGAAGGCAGAAATACAAAAATATTCAGAGGAAGGAAATGGAAGGATATACAATGAAATGCTACTAGTTTTCTCAGAGATGTAATTGCTTCTTTCTTTCTCTTTTCTTTTGTCTTTATTTTCTGTTTTGGTTTCCTCTTTATATTTGTATAAAATTTCAACAGTGACGCAGTATGTTACCATGTGCTCTATGGTCTAAACCCTGCCTTCCTCTCTCCCTCATGTCTGTTCCTCTCCTAGCCGCACTGCCATTCTCTCTTCCTCACATGTGCCAAGGACTCTTCCATCTCACTGTGTCTTCCTGCTCCTTTCTCTGGTATTTATCTGGACTTCTGTTTCCTCAGTTATTCATGTGGATGGATCTTCAATGTCCTCAAGGTCAAGGACTTGTGCAGAAGGGGAGCTAGGTCCTGAGCACCCCATCTAATCCCACTTCATTTCCTCCCACATCCAGCCATCATCTACTAAGTTACTGAATATATTTTCTTTGTGGCACTTACCAATGCTGAATATCAGTTTACTTGTTTATTGTCCTTTTTTCAGTACCAGAAGGAAACTCCATGAAGAAGAGATCTTGTCTAATTGTGCATTAATATATCCCACACCTAGAACAACATGTGGGACTTAGTAAGTGTCCAGCAAAATCATTACTGAACAAAAATACGAATAAACATATGTACTTCTTTTCATTTCAATATTCTGCTCAAATAGAGAATGAATTACTGATATATCAAGATGCAAATATGGCAATTGAGAAAAATAACTGGTGTTTCTTTAACTGGAATCTTCTAATCTGGCTGCCTCAATTTACCCAGTTGATTTAATAATTATTCAGATGATTATTTTTTTAATAAATTCCAATCTTCCATGGTGAAGTTGTGGTAGGAGTGGATTAGAGAGGAGAGGTATTGCTGTTACCCTGGCTGGAGCCACGTCTAGTTAGGGAACTGGCACGTTTGGTTCTTGTGCATAGAGCAGTGCAAGACGCAGACTATGCCGACATCCACTGTGGGAAACAGAATGCAGGAAAGACAGAATAAGGATGTTTAGAAGGTGGAAATCTGGGAATAGCTTCTAAGGGAAAGTAACAATTAAAATAATAGGCTTCTATGCCATTAGTGAATAACTACCATATACTAGGCATCTTGAATAGTTCACGCCTGCCTTGTAGCAGACATTATCTCAATCCCCACAACACATGCCGAGAGGGAAGCATCCTGAGTACCTCCTGTAGTAGACAGGTCACAGCTATGCAGAAGTTTCCTATTAAGGCTGGCATGGAATTAAGAATATTTGCTAGATACAAGCTATGATCCTTCATCTAATCTTTTCTCTTGCACATTATGATAGGATATATTATGATAGCAAAATTATGCTTTTTCCCATTTGTCTACATGTGTATAAGGCCACTTACCAATGTGATACAAATCATTATAAACAACAGAAATTCCCTTTTCTAAAAGCTTTTTCCTCTAAGCAAACAGCAGCAGAATATATCCTACTTTCTTTCCTGTCAATATAATCTGAATCCACATAGTCCACTGAAGATAAATGTCCCTCTAAAGCATATGCCACCCAAGATGAAAAAGTTTGATCAACGATATAGAAAAATTATGATTGCTTTTAAAATTTCACCTTCCCTATTGGGCCTTCATTTATACTTAACATCAGTCTTAGCATGGGATGCGGCTCGCTACTAAAAATAAAGAAATTAATAAGAATCTGATATAAATACATTGTAAAATTCATTACCATGACCTAAAAATCTTAGATGGCAACACTGTTACCTCTCCACATTTTCTCCTACTAACCACCTCTCTTCATCTGTTCTGGACAAACTGTCTTCCTTTCATCTTTTTGAGTACACCAGGTACGCTTTGCTTTCAGGCTTTTCCCTCTGCCAGGAATGCTCTCACACAGGTAAACCAGCCAAGGCACTGTGCAGTGCTCTTCGGATTTAAGCTCAAATTTAAACTTTTCAGTGAGGCCCTTCTCTGACTACCCGTTTAAAATGACACCTGATCCCCCCCCCCGAACTTGCTCTACTTTTCTTTTTCCATAATACTTAATTTTTAGTATATATTATAGTTTACTTGTTTATTATGTTTATTGTTCAGTGTGTGTTTCCTTCTGCTAGAATGTAAGCTGCACTGGTACTTGGTTCTTTATCAGCTTTGTTCATTGTTGTGTCCACTCTTATCAGAGAACATTTTCCAAGTGCTAACATTCTTACTTTGTGAAAACTCAAAAAGTCCTTCTTAAATTGTCTTTATATTTTACTTTAGATTATTTTGTGGTTATGTCAAGTGTTGCCTCTCAAATGCCTAGAGGACAAATAGAGATAATGTAGTAGAAAGAAAATACATAGGCAGTAAAGGGTGGAGATGAATATACATGGCAGAAAAATGTGTTAGTGAGAAAACTACAAAGTAAAACTATTTTAACTGAGTGACACAGGTTCACATGCTATAATGTACTCCAAAAAAGTAATTATGATTGGAATTAACATAGACTATTTTGAGGAAAATTATTGGAGTGGCTGCTCTGGGTATCCATAGGTCTCCCTCTCATGATACTCTCAATACAGAAATACATTTACATTGTATCTCTAACTAATGTGTGAATTTTTGCATCTTCCAAACTACAAATGGAACAAATGAGTTGCTACAAAATTATTATAAGATATAAAAGAATCGGAGACATATGGTATACTTATCCTTTAGTCATGGTGTTTCTAGCATAGTCCTGGTCATTTTATGGTACCCTCAAAACTCTAGCAGTGAGAAATTCTTTTATTATCCTGTATTGTCTAGGTTAATAGTCACCTTAATTAGACATTTACTATGTGGTTATATATACCTTGGATTTCCAGTACAAATCCATGCTATATGTATTTTCTTGCATTGAAAGACATCCTAGTGGTAAAGTGGTCCAGTGGTGATAGATAAATGTAAACACAGATTCTCTAACTGATCTGCTGAGCTTCCTGGCGTACTGTATTGGGAAGGACTCTGAAGCCTTGTTAGGATTAGGAGAGCGGACTGGTGGGAGAGGTTACTGATGTCTCGCATGGACATAGAAGAGAATGTTTGTAACCTGTGCAAAAGATATTCAGTATCACATACTCCATTAAGAAAAATTAAGATAAAATTCACATAACATACAATTCACCGTTTTATCTGTTTTAAAGAGTACAACTAATGTTTTTTAGTATATTTGCAATGCTTTGCAATCAGCACCAATGCCTAATTTCAGAACATTTTTATCATCCATAAGGAACCCCATGCCCCTCAATTCTTCCCTCATCACCATCCTCTGGAGCCTACTAATCTACTTTCTGTCTTAAAGATTTGATTATTTCGGTATAAATGCTACCACAATATTTGATATTTGATATAAATGCCACCACAATATATTATATTCTGTGTCTGACTTCTTTCACTTAACATAATCTATTTTCAAGTTTCATTCATGTAGTATCATGTATCAGTATATAATTTTGTCTTATGGAATAATATTTCATTGCATGGATATATCATATTTATTTGTCCATACATCATTTCCATGACTCAGTTTTATACTAGGCAACTAATAGTCTTTGAAAAAAGATCATCTTTTTTTGTAATTGTTTTCTAATGTAATTGTTTTCTTTATTAATCTACTTCTTTGCTATTCATTTAAGCTGCTTTGATATTCATATTTAACTACTGATTTCTCATGGTAATGAAAATCACGTGAAAAGAGAGCTTTCCCCTGAATCACTCCAATTTTCTTTTAAATCACATGAATTGACCTCAGACTCACTGTATATATATATGTTTAATCCCCTACTTGAGCTGTGTTCAAATTTGACATTATGGATAAAAAAATTAAACTAAGGTTAAGTCTAACCAAAGTGAACAAAGAAGCAACAAATGAATATCCAATTAATAGAAAATAGAAAATACCTAGACTGTTATAAATGTCTATCTCACTAATATTTAAAAACTCAATGTCATGGCCTAATGGAAAGAACACACATTGTGATGTCAGGCAGATACGGTTTGAATTCTAGTTCCACTGTTTCTAAAGTTTTGCTTGGCTTGTTATTTAAGTTGCTCATCTATAAAATGTGGATAATAATACTTGTCCAAACAGGGACAGAGAGAAGATTAAAGGAGATAATATATGTAAAGTATCTAGCATACAGCACACAGGAGCTCAAGAAATATTAATTCCCTCCTTTTTGTAAACAGCTCCTACTTCATAATTAATAATCTAGTGTTATCTGAATGAACTACATAATTATTCCCTCCCTGCCTTTAATTTCATTTTATTAGGAAAGCCTCCTTTGCTTTTCATTGCTCTTACTCTTATTTCTTTTTTAATCTTTAGGGAAAATAAAACTGATGAAAACAAAGACTTTCATTACTCCTCAAGTTACTAGTATATTCATATTCTCTGTCTGACTTCCCATACCCTTGTGTTTAGGCATTAATCAGAATTCACAGTGAATGTTGATTCATTGTTTACTCACTTTGATATTCATAGTTAGCTACTGCAAGTCCTACAAACTGTAAGCTCTTTGAGAAGGTAGCTTGTTACGTTTGAAACCATAAAGAATCTGGTGTTACCCTGCTTGCAACTTCCAGGCTCACAAGTGTGTAGTATACGTGTGTGTGTTTGTGTGGTATATATGCATGCATACTCTATAGACAGATAGATAGTGTATATATATATATATATATATATATATAGTCAAGAGCCTATACATGCAAAAGACATCTGGATCAAAGAACAAACCATCAACTCATAAGAAATCTTGTATTTTATTTCCCCACTCCCAATTCCCTACACTGTGACCAGTGAAGGCCAGATGTACCATAGGGGGAGAGGAACTCCCAAATTATAAACTCAACAGCTTATATAGGGCACTGCCAGGTCAGCTCCAGAGAAAGAGGTTTGCCTCAAAATATAAACAAAACCTCTCTGGGAAAAGAGACCTTTCCTACCTGAAAGTAGGCAAATGACTCCGGGAGAGGTATTAATTTAAATCCTTCCAGAGCAATACACTTCTCTGACTTCTATGGTGTGATTGTTATTCAATCATAAAGCCCAGACTGTACAGAAATATGAAAATGTTCATGAATCATTGTCTTCCAACATAACCATGTCTCTGAAATTTGTATCTCCATTTCTCAAATGCTTCTTGGGGGAATGAATTGATTTATGGTGTTCTCTTACTCCATGATTCTGTTTTTCAGGAATTCTAAATGATCTTTAAGAATTCTTGTGAACATCTTTTCTTCCGTTAGAGCATACAACCTTTGTACACACAAGCTGTACCATATAGTTCTTTGAAATCCATGGTGTTTATATCAGGGCTACCTGCAAGGAGATTGTAAATACCTGGCCGCTCTCTGGTTTCTCCACTTGGTCAACATCGGGAGGAAAAAAAAATGTTTTTGGTACTTTATTGCAGATGGTTTGGTGATTTGGTCTTAAAAGGTATAAATCTAGAGATGTTTTGTTATTTTTTATGTTGATCTACATGATATGGCAAAGCATTTCCATGATCTAATGGAGATATCTGTCCGAACAGGACTTTGGTTTCAATACCTGAAAGCAGCGACTTTCCAAATGTGTTCTAACACAGCAGCTCCTACTGAGTTACCAGTTACCCTGGGTCTGACCCTGTGTCAGGTATTCCTTCCATATGCTTTCTCACTTTTCATTTTTGTCTCCTTGGAGACAGGCATTGGGTACAGTTTATAATAGTTGTTCCATTATTTTTTTTGGAATTTACTCGAAGTGATTAGTTGGGCAGCCTGAATAGAAGACATTAGAAAACAATTACAATTACAAAAAAAAGATGATCTTTTTTTAAAAGAATATTACTTGCCTAGTATAAAGCTGAGTCATGTAACTGATGCATGAACAAATAAATATAATGTACCCATGTAATAAAATATTATTCCATCATAAGGCAAAATTACATACTGATACATGATACTATATGAGTGAAACTTGAAAATATGTAATGCTAAGTGAAAGAAGCCAGACCCAGAAGACAACATATTTTGGTGGCACGTAAATCAAATATCAAATATTGTGGTACTCCATCCTTCTCTTATGAACTTACTGGTTTAAAGGAGATACCTTCCCCTATGTTACTGAGTTTATCCACAGTTTTGAAATACTGCCACACAGATGTGCAATTGCTATATGGAAAGGATGGTGGGGGTAGTTTTGCCATTATTAACTACAGTGGCTTATTATTTTTTCCACACACAAGATAAATACTTTTCCACTTCACCACAAGATGCATGATACTAAAATTTGGAAAACAATTATGTACAGACATGATGTTATAATTCAGTGTATACCGAGAGGAACAGGAATATAAACAGCTTTGTATGTGAGTCCCTGATTGGATTGCTTCTGCTTTTTTTCCCTTTCAAGACTTGATTGATGTTTGCATGTGTGTTTATTTGTCATTTCTCTGTCTTTTCTCTTGAAGTGTTGAGTTTTTAGGTAGTACTGAGTAGTTTATTTCAGGATTTTGTGATTGTTGTACTGTTCTCTATGACTTTCACTGACGTCAAGGTTTTCTCCTTGATTTATGTCTCTCTTCATAAATGCTAGTTTACCCTCAAAACAGACAATAGTAGGAATGCTTTGAGACATAAGTAAAATAAATTGCACTATTAAATGCAAAAGTTATTGTGTTTAATGATTATGACAGGTTAAGATGGCAGAAAATGACTTGGCATGCCTCCTGTTAAGACATAAGGCTGAGCTCTCCTCCCCTTGCATCTCCACCCGCCCTGGGAATGTGGCTGACAGACTGCACTGGAAGTGGTATCATGGGCATCCCAAGATACATCAAAAGAAATTGTACCCCCAAAGAAAACTGCAATGTTGATCACTTAATATGCCAAGAAATTTATTTCACAATTTCTTATAGAAAAAACATTTCAATTTTAATTCAACAGTAAGCTAAACTTAACTTGAGATAAATAGTCTAAAAAAAAAGTTATGCAAAAATACCCTTATTTTACTCTTCTGTCTACCTCATTTGTCAAATGTCCTTTTCCTGGTACTCAGACCACTGTGAAATACATCTTTGAAAGATTATAAAAGGGAAGAATATTGACCACTGATCTTTTCAGGAAAGTATTTTTATGTATATTCTGGGAAGAGTGTTTATCACAGTATGACAAATAATCTAGGAGTAGCCCCATTTTTGATAAGATTTATGCTTCACTTATATCAACTTCAATAATCTTAGAAATTATGTTTTATTAATTTTTTTTTCTTTCTGGCCAGATATTTTTGGATCCCTGCTAAGATTATTTTGCTAGAATATCTTATAATAGCATCTTAAAAGAAAAATAAAAAACGTCTTACCACAAACCATACTGTGTGAGAAAACAAAGGCTAAGGAAAGTTAAAAATCTTGCAAAGTTCAAATAGCAAGATTCAATCCAACTCATCTAATTTAAGCTTTCTTCTTCTCACTACATCTTGAAACTTCCTTAGTAGTTCTCAAATTATTTGTTAATTACCTCAATTTCTGTTTTTACTGATTAAAAATAACCAATTTAATATAGTTAATGTTGAAAGTTATCATACTTAATGCTATTTGTTGGTGAACTGCAGGCATTTATGGTAGTAACAACACAAGGTTACAAAAAAAATTTTTGTATGTCATTAAACGAACAGTTGTTTTAATTCTGAATCCTACTAGCAATCTATGTGTCATAAATTTGTAATATAATTTTCTATTATGTTGCCAAAGACTTAACTTATCAAATATACCAGGTTAAAATAGTGGTTTCACTAAGCAAGTGCTACAATTATTCTAAGATTTAGAAAATAACAATGATGTCTTCTCTTACCACTTTATTCAACATGGTACTGGAGGTCCCATTCAATTGAATAAATCAAGAAAAATAAAAGGCATGCAGATTTAAATGTAGAAAGTATAACTGTTTAGTAGTAGGTAGTATTACTGTCAAATGGAATTACAAAATATATACTAGAACTAATAGGTTGGTTTACCACAGTTGCAGGATTCAAGGTTAATATACAAAAATCAATTATATATGTATATACCCCCATAGCATAATCATAAATAGAAATTTAAAATATTCTTCAGAACACAAAATATATAAAGTCCTTAGAGGTAAATACATATTTTTAAAAGATGTCCAAGATGTTTACACTGAAAATGTAAACTATTGCCATGGGTAATTATAGAATACTGACTAAATACAGAATTATACTATGTTCAAGAAACAGAAACATAAATATGATTAAGATGTTAGGAATAAATGAAGCACAGTACATCCATACAGTGGTATATTATTCACTGATAAGTGAGTTTTCAAGTCATGAAAAGAAAATGGAAGAATGTTACTTGTGTATTGCTAAATGAAAGAAGCCAATATGAAAGGTTACGTACTGTATGGCTCCAAATGTATGACATTCTGGAAAAGACAAAACTATGGAGACACTGCAAATACCAGAGGTTTCGGGGAGTCCACGGATAGGAAGGAAGGGATGTGAGATTTTTAGGGCAGTGAAACTCTTTCTTATCATATAATGGTGGGTACAGGAAAATTCACTATTTGTGAGCCTAGATGCAGTTTATTTCCTTGGATTTTGTCAGTTAGATATTCTAATGAATTGTTTCTTTTGATTAAATAAATAAATTGGACACAAAAATATGATACGTGCGTTTATATGTCACTTAATTGTTTTACTTATTTATGTTATTTTTCAGGCAAAAGTAGAAAGATAACATTAGGGAAAGACTTGATTTGTGAATTTAATAGGAAGAATGAGGAAACAGACTTCAATTAAATGTAAAGAAAAATATTTCTGTACTCAAGAAGAATCCAAGGAGGGAATGAAATTCTTAGAAAGTAGCAGGTATTCAAATATGAACTGAGAGTCAAGATCATGTTGAAGTTGTAGAGAAGAATACAGCCCGTTACATGTAATTAGTTTTGACTTGTAATGAATTTGAATAATGCGCCTAGCAAGTCAGATTGAGAATCAGTATAGCATCCATATCTAAAGAACTTCTGTTTTCTCTGTTCAGTAAAGCTCTGGTTTATTTAAGTATGTTTCACTCTTATGTCTGTTAGAATTCCCTGCCTTTTTTTATTTCAGAAAAACAATATATTTTATTAGTATTTGGGTATGTAAACTCTAAAGGATTCCTGAAGTTATCACTCCATCTCTCCCCAATATCAAACATTGGCTCTATATAAACTGTAATCCAGAAAAATTGGAGCACCAAGTTTGGTAAGAAAACAGACATTTACCATTAAAAGCAACCAAATGGTGAAAAAGAATGAGCAATGCCTGTAGAGTCATGTAAATAAAAATACCCATGTGTGAATCTTGCGTTCACACTTTCACCTGATAGACTCGGACAAACTCTCTTACCAACAGGAGCCTCAGTGCCCTCACATATAGTCTTAAATGTATACTGATGGTAAGCATGTTCTTAAGTTGACATGCAGCAATATTAATAAACCTATGTGTAGCATGAGAATTTCAGAGCTGTTGTGCCTTCTATGTGAAATATACTCAAGCATGATCTCTTCTAAATGGATAACAGAGGGTATTTACTTTAAAACCATGAACAGTAGTCAGAGGAGACATGCTTCTGTAAGTACTTGTGGTGTTTGCTTGCTGAAACTATTATCTTAATCTGGTATATTTTATTAGTCGTTTAAATATTTGGCAACATAATAGAAGGGAAATTATATATTATTCAGAGCTTGGTTTACATGATGACTGCCTGGAAGCACTTAATACCTGTGGCACAATAGAGTAATAATGGCTCAAAATATGACCAAATCCTCATGCCATTGCAATTTTAATTCTCCTGCTATCACTATTTTAGGAAATTCTGATGGTGTTTTGTTTCTCTTGGCCACCTCTGGCTCTAATTCCTTGTTTCCACTGTAATTCTTATTCTCTGCTGTGCAACTTCCCACCTCTCATTTCTAAACAATGACAACTCAGATAATATGAAAGGAGCTGAACAAAAACATAATGTCTTTTCCCTATCAGTCTTCCTATAAGCCCAGTGTTATAACCTTGTGAGTTTAGTACACTCTAGTTTTCCTTAACAATTTTACATAGTTCATCTCATTTACTCTTGTAAATATTGGTGCGGTGATGTTTTTATGATGCATACTAAATTCTCTATTTTAGAGAGGAGGAAACAGCATCAGAATGGTTAAGAAATAAGTCTGTATTGTGAAATAAGCAAAGATGGCTCCCAGAACAGAACTTCAATCTCTGACCGCCTTACTTTGGACAGAAAATGAGGCTATTTCCCTGTTCAAGTTATGATTTCCCTTCCTCCTTAGTAAGTACTCTCATCCATTGTCTGGTAAATGTTATGTCCTTCTTTGTTATTTCTACTTCTGTCTTCTCATTGTCTTCAATTTCTTGTTGCAAATCTACAGGGAGTGGTATTTCCTCTATTTATTTTTAATCTCTTTTCAGGCTATATTGTTCTTAATGTCATTATTTCAAGTGTCAGCACACTAAATAACTTTGCATCAGTTTCTTTTGTTTCTCATCAGTTATAGTATGGAGCCCAAATCAACACATTGTACAGGTTAGAACCAGTATAATTTTCCTATAACTGAAGAAGCTTATATTTCTGAAAGATATTACTTTTTAATAATGGTGCCAAAAAAATTTGCAAATCTCATTTTAATTGGTTGGTAACAATTTAGGAATATCTCATTTATGCCCATTGTTGACCCAGGTGTAAGCAAAGGCAATTTATTCACAGTAGAAGCCAGTGCTGTGCTAAGAGGGAACAATTATTAGAATTTTTTATCAACAAGACATGTTGAAATTCCAAGTTGTCAGCAAAATCATGTGCAAATTATCAGCAGGCCAAAATTAGTAGACTTGATAGAGATAAGCACAATGAATTCTACACAGCATGAAAATCTCACCAAGTAAGAACTGTTAAGTTCAGATTTGGAAAACAAGCCCATGAATATATTTCCTTTAATATAATCTGTTTCAACTACTCTATTATTGGTCTAAAATGATCACTGCTTGTGTTTACATACTTGGTCATTTATAAGATAATTAGATTCAGTCTTGAGTATGTGAAGCAGTACATTTCTCCCAAGCCTCAAACCATTTGCAAGTTATTCTTTGCCTCATGCAGGTTTTAGTTGCTTTTGAACTTAGTGACTTCAGTGTAGAACTCTTTTTATCTGTTTTAACATTTTTTTTTAAATCACAACCTCAGCTCATATGCTTATAAATTCTATAATTTTAGTTATTTCACAGAGAAATAATGCTAGCTGGCTATATAAGGGTGCAATGTTTATCTTAAAGTTCATGCACTTCAGAATTTTGCTTTCAATCTACAAAAGGCAAAGCCACATCAAACTTGACAGAACACCAGATTTGTACTAGTCTTGTTCCTACCTTAGCCAGTGCCATCATTTCCCATTCTCTCAGTCCCTCCTTCCTATTGGAGTAGAATGTGAGATTTGATAGTATTCACGTGTTATTAAGGATAAGGAATTCACCTGTTAACTTAAAGGATATTAAACAAGCATTGTCTATATGCCAGAAAGAAGCAGACGGACACATTAGCCCTTGGGGGAATCCCAGCACATTGTTCTCCTGGGGATTGTGTTAAAGTGCAGATTTAGTTTCAGTAGGCTTGGCATATAGTCTAGTACTCTGCATTAGTAACAAGCCCCTAAGGAGTAATAATGCTGCTGATCTGATCAGGAACCATAGTGTGAGTCACAAGACTCTAGAAAGGAGAAAGAAAAAGAACAAAAACAAAACAGTGAAATAATTTTCCAGAGAGTTTTAAGTGTTATGGAGAAAAACAAATCAGGGACTGGCTATAGAATGTCAGGAGTAGAGTTCCAGTTTTCAGTAGGGTAGTCAGGAAAGTCTTCACTGGGAAGGTGATATTTGAGTAAAATCCTGAAAGACTTAGGTAGTAAGACAAGCAGGTATCTAGGAAGACAGCATTCCAGGCAGAAGAAATGAACAATGCCTTGGGTAGCAGCATGAGTAATATATTGAATATTACAGGTAGAAGAACCAGAGGTAGCCTAGGAGGAGAGATCAGAGAGTTAACAAGAAGCCAGATAATGGGTTTTTGTAGGCCTTTAGTATTGACTTTGACTTGTATTCTTAGCGGTATAGTAGATTTTGAGCAGTGGAGTCAAATGATCTGAATAACTTTTACCAGGATCATTCTTATCACTGTTGAGAAATGCACACACACACAAATTCTAAATGTATAAGCCATGAGGTTAATTAGGAGGTTCCTATACTAAGTGAGATGAAGTGTTTTATACAGAATGTTAGCAGTAAATGTGATGAGTGAGATATATATTTTGACAGTAGAAATATTACTGATGGACTGGTATGGTAACTTAGAGGGGGTAAAAAAGGAGTAGTTAAATTACTTTAAATATTTTGGCCTGAGCAACTGGAAGGATGGGGCTATCATTAAATGAGATAGGAAGAGCAAATGCACAGTTGAATTAGGGAGGATATCAAGAGTTTGGTTATGGACATGATAAAATTGAGATGACAGTTGACAAGTTGGGTTGTTGAGTAAATAGCTGAATCTGTGAGCATGGAGTTCAAGGTAGAGATTTAATTTAGGTGTCATCAGTCTTATATATGGAATTTGAAGGCAAGTGTCTGGATAATATCACTATTAAGGTTAATACAGATGGAAGTTTTCCATTGATTAAAACCTCAAGGAATTCCATTGATAAGATATAAGGAAGATGAGGAAAGACCAATAAAAGTGAATGAGAAGAAGTGAGATTGGTAGAAGAAAACAAGAAGAACTTGGTGATTTGGAATCCTGGAAGGAAGTATTTCAAGGAAGGTGGAAGGGTTAACTGAGTCATTAACTATGATGAATTTGTAATCAGATGTAGCCAAGTGGAAAGGGTGAAAATCCTGAAAACTGTCACATGAACAGAGTGGCATGCTGATTAAAATGGATTCAAGATAGAGTGGGAGAAGCCACAATATAGACAGCTATTCACGAAAAGTGCTTTTTGTTTGTTTTGCTGTAAGAGAAGAGATTGAAAATTCATCTTAGGATGTGAGAAACAACATCTAGTTTGTATGCTGAGGAAAGACTAGATGAAAATTGATGATGTAGGTAAAGTGTAAGACTGGAGCAATAGCCTCTCCTAGGCAAGAGGGCATGAGATGCAGTGCACAACTACCATGACTGGCTTTGCAAGGAACCCAAAATGCCTGTCTGCTTCAACAGGAGAGTAGGCACAGAACGTGGGTAAATGGGCAGGTCTGTGAGTAGGTGTGGTGTAGTGAGGTGAAAAGCAGAAAATGAGGATAGAGAGGAGGTGATGGAGGTGTCAGGAGGGGAGTACATGAGAAATAATCACCTACCAGATCAACAGGTTCAAGATTTGGCAAAATATAGGGTGATTGTGAGAGGGAATAGGGCCTACTTGATGTGGAAGATCAGGAATATAAACCAAAAGCAGAAAAATATGTGTGTCTGTTTTCCCCAGCTGTACTCAGCTGATTCAAGATGCCCTAATTCTGTCTTGGCTTTACTTTACTATCTCAGAAGAGGCCATCAACTCAGGGAGCAGCGGTGAATATGTAACAGTGCCTTGTTCTGCTATTACTTAGGCTTGCTCCATAAATTCCAGGGCAGAACTCTCTAGCAGTACAGACTTCAGCAGGCTTAACATTGTAAGCACACTCTTTATAGTCCCAAACCTATATCCAAATAGTAATAACTTATTATCCTCTGACTAATCACTTGGTACAAAGTCCTGAAGCAATTAGTGCTTTTACACTGGTGTGTGAATATAAAAGAAGAATGAGTTGCCATAGGGAGGCAAGCATGCTCAGAAAGCAAAACCTAGTTCAATTTATACTTTTAGTCCCAAAAGGAAGATGATTATTAGCAAAATGGCAAGGCGTCTTCTCATGCTTGTAAACGCCAAGAGACATCTTACTTGTCTTAGTTAATGAAAGGAAGAGACAGAAGAGAGACAGATAGCAAGGGCCATACTTCCTGCTTTAAGGAGACAAGGTTTTGTTTTTTTTCCTTTTTATATTTTTTATGTTCCTACCACTTCAGCCACCTGTAGGAGAAAGCTAATTGCACTTGGTCAGTTTTTCACTGCATTTTCAACACAAACAATAGATCTACTGAATATGGGGTACGGGTGTCCTATAATTTGAACAGTTTGGTTATTATTTCCCCCATCCAGAGTCTCTGACTTGTTTTTCAACTTAGAGCTGTAACTTTACCCGAGGCCATGTCATGCGCCTAGGAAGGTGGCACCGGGGCTTGCTGAGCCTGCTATTCCAAGCCCTTCAAGGACAAATGTGTGGACCTACCGACTGTAGGCGTCCCTTTGTGCCTCATCTATTCTTTTTCTTGCTTTAGATCATGCTTCATCATCCTTTTCCAGATCTGTATTCGTCTCTCAGATCTAACAACATGTTTGGCTTCTGCAGTTATGACTCAGGGCCTTTATTATTGAACCCACTTTTGTATTCATCCTTCATTACTTCTGGCTCACCAGTTTCAGTTATAACACTTAGGACCCAAGCTCATTTTCAGTACACCAGGCCGTTACCCCTTCTAGGTCTTCCCACATACCACACAGAGAAATCAGAAACCTACAAATGTACTGAAAATTTATGTGTATCAGTTAGCACTTCAACCTACTTTAACTCCCATATCCAGTAGGCTGCCAGATTTTATTATTTTGCCCTCTGCAATACCTCTTATTGCAATCCCCTCCCATTTAAATACCCTGTATCCAAGTTGTGGCACTGAGCATTCACTGCTATTGACTGTGGAGCTAATCTCTGAAGTATCCTCACCTTCAACTTTGCTCCCACTTAAGCCTTCTATACTGAGAGCCGTCAGACTACTTTTCCTAAAATAGTGCTGTTTTCACTGGCTTCCTATTCATTAAATACATCAACCATATTATATTACAGAACACGTAGAAAATAGGTGTTTGAATTTGCATTCAGATTATTTTGCCATCTTGCCTCATCCTACGTTTCTTCGTCATAATTTTTATTCAAGTAATTAATGGTTTCAATAGCACCAACCTCCATTCTAAATATAAATTTAATTTCCTTTTTTATTAAATTTTCTGCTACTACCATTCAGAATACCCTCCATTTTACTATCTCTACTTCAAAATCCCATCTTACTCTTCCTGATCTTTTAGTAAGGATTTCCATGAGATCTTCACATATCAGGATTAATTAATAAATGGCAGAATTATTTTTTCCCTACTTTGTCAACCCAAAGCTCTTTGTTTCTCTGTTACAAAAATCACCAAATCTTGCTTTGAATTATTATTAGGTGTACAAATAAAATTACATCTACTGTGTTTCAAGTTAATGAATGTCAGACAAGCTTATTCATTTATATTTTTAAAGCTTTCAGGATTTAGCAAATATTTAGCAAGTAATAAATATTTGGTAATCTGAAATTATATAAATTTATTGATAATTATGGTCAATTAAAAATTATTAGTAACCTCTTTTAATATGATATAAATACTATGAATTAGCCATCCAATTATATATATCTAGAGAACCAGACAAAATTCATGAAGCAACTGTATTCATCTATTAAATGACAGACAGTGTAGGATTGTCATCCATGAGAATGTAGGGAAAAGAATGGTAACCTTAATCACTGCCCTATTTTTTGACCTGAAGGCATTAACTGAACCGCAGCTCAGGAATGTGGAACTCAAATAGAACACATTGTCTTTTGAGACCAAAGATGAAGTAGTCTAAAATGGGTGGAAATTGGATGTAGAATACTGAAGACAAGGGAGCAATTAGGAGAAATAACTCCATAAGGAGTTAGTACATAAGGACTACTTTAGATGGAATATTAAGCTGAGGATACACAGGGTGAGACCATGAGACGAGCCAAAGAGCCACAGCTTAGAGAGAAAACTACTCATGCTCAGTACCTGAAACAATCCCCTGAGCGCACACAGGGTTGAGAAACATTCAGGTTCTGCGCAATCTGACTGGTGAGACTTCATGGAAAACCAGTGTTCAGGGTCTACAATTAAGGAGCTAAAGTATTCTAACTTGAGAATATAGGCTACTCTAGCCCTATAATAGAAAAACAATCTTAAAAACAAGCCTTGATTACCATGATAAGTTTAGTTAGCATCTCCACCCCTTCACATAAAGCTGGAGGAAAAAAAACCACAGACACACACACAACCAAGAACACGCCTCAGAAGGTCCAACGTGATCTGCCTGAAGAACAACACCCAAAACTCCCTTAAGGAAGATAAAAAAATCCAGACACTAAAATATGTAGCATTTATAGTGTCCAAGATAAAATAAAATATTGACAGGCATGCAGAGAGTCAGGAAAATGATGTACATAACCACAAATGACAGAGATAATAGCATTAGAAGACAAAAAGTCTAACAGAGATATGAAAATATGTGCAAAAATGTAAAGGAAAGCATTAACATAATGAAGAAGGAAGTAGAAACTTAAAAGGACAGGTAACATTTCTAGAAGTTAAAATGAAAAAAATGTACTGAATGGTACTTATACCAAATTTGATTCTAGAGAAAAAAGATCAATACTTATAAGTAAATAGAAGAAATTGAATATTTAAACCAATTTGCAGAATGAAGAAGAATGTGGGTCAAGTGAAGGGCAGAAAAAGTATTTGATAAACAATGTCCAAAGAAAATCCAAATTTGATGAATAATCTATGGATCTAAAGAACTCAGTGAATCCAAACCATAATAAAAAGACAACCACAAAATAGAAATCTCACAACCAAATTGTCAGTAATAAAAAAGATTTTAGAGCAGCAGTAGAACAAATGTAGACTATGAACACTGGAACCTAAGTAAGAAGAAAGAATAACTTATTAGAAAACATAATTCAGAACACATTAAAGCATCCACTCTTACCATGCTATGAGAAAATGTACTCTACTTTGATTCTATATCAAGTGAAAATATTTTTCTAAATTGACCACAAAATAACTTATTGTTCAACAACAAAAACTAAGAGAACTTTCACCAAAACTTCCACAATAGAAGCTGTGGATGTTAAACAAACAAAAAACAAAACAAAACAACCCAATCGTGTTCAGCTAAAGAAAAATGAAGTTCAGTTGTAAAACAAAACACAAAGTATGTGGCAACGCCATTAAATAGTGATTCTGCAACTTTTCCTTTTACATTTCTTCAAGTGTTTAAAACTCCCATTTGCTGTGGACTAGGACTTTTTCATGCTAAGATCCTTTGTCAGAAAAGAGTATATTGCCTGGTCCTCCTGTTGGTTGCCAAGCAATGCCTCATGTACATGTATCAACGACAGTCTCTACATGCATCAAGAGTCCAGGCAACTGTGCCCCTGATGTCAAGTGGTCCTAGGCTGGTCCCTTTCTTACTCTGGGCTTCATCTGTGCCAGGGAAGAGTACCAGAGAGGAGCAGATTCAAGGGCCCTGCTCCATCTTAAGAAGAAATATGCTCCCAATCCCCACACCATAGCCACAGAGCAGTAAGAGGGAGCAGGCATGACAGAATGGGATAAATTGTACACAGAGGTATATATTTGTTAAAACTCATCAGAATGTATACTTGTATATATGTCATTGTATGTAAATTACACATTAATAATGTTAAAAATAATAATAGTAATATTATAAAAAATTATTATTCACCTTATACTCTTTCAAAGAGCCAAGGGTGGTAAGAAATGTATTTTAGGATGGAAATCGAAGCTGGTATTGTGATGGGTGATATGACTATATTTCTGAACCAATTTTCATTTATCTTTTGGGCCCAGATGATCTAGCTAAACTATGAATCAGATTCTAATGTTTCCCCACTTATTATCATTCAATGACGCCCCTCCTTCTTTAAAATGATATTCAAGTCTCTCAATATCATAACCTCAGCCTTTGGCTCTATTTTAAGTTGCCCCATGCACATCTACAATGCAAAGTTATGTGTTCTTCCTGAAATACACCATTGATTTCAACTCCTCATTGTAAGAACTGCTTCTTCCTTACACGGACTTAGCTTCCTCATCTTTTAACAACTGTTTTAATACCTACTTTTTATTCCACAAATTTGGCAACTTCCACTGAATCTGATATTTCCTCCATGTATCAATTCAAGTTTCCAAACTCATTAGAAATAACTCTGTCCTAGCACTAAAATTACTAGTTGCTCTTCTGTTTGACTCTTTCTTTCACTGTAGGTTAAAAACCACCACCAGCCCTGAATTTTATGTTTATCTCTTGAGTACTTTTAACTTATTCATTTATGATAAGTAATGTATTCAAACTGTTTACCAAAGTGGTTTTAAGGAAAACCTAGTTATATAGGTTAACAACTCTGAGCATCAGAATTTTGATATACATGTAAGTGTGACCTGTCCAGGTATATTCATCTAATAATACCTAGAGACATTTATAATTCCTGAAATTTATGTTGATATCAACTAGATTTGTAAAATAACTGACTACAGTTTTGGCATGAAGTTACATTCAAAACATTAGCAATAATATAGTCATATACTACAAAGATTTTTACAGAAAGAATCTGGAAAACTCCTGTGTCTTCACTTCCAGGTTCTAGCAAAGCCCTTTGCTGGCCTTAGGAGGTGAATTCTGTTTGGAATACTCTGAAGTTTTCTTCTCTCTGTATCATATTTGTCCCTCTGATTTTCTTCTATCTGGGCTAGGATGTTGTATTTCCATTTCAGGACACTGTTAAAGAATATTATTACAATGAACAAAGTTTTTGTCTTTATTTTTTAGTTGAGTCTTAAATTACTTCTAAGTAGGTATTGCAAAATACCAATCCTTTCTCCTTTTTCCTTTTTTTCTCTCATTCATCAAGAATTCAGAATCTCTCATCTGAACAACCTTTGCTAGGAGATTTCTCTGTCCCCTGGATTCTTTCTACTATGATTGATATGCTTGCTACATCAAGGAGTGGATATCTAAAAGGCTGCATCCTCTCTGCTTCTGAAAAGGCTCTTACTACGGCTCCTTCTTCCCAACTTGCAAACTGATGACTGACTCCTTATATAAAATAAACATTTATTTATCATCCTGCACCATGTCAGCTGGGCTTTGTCATTAATCAAAGCCTACATCTTTGCCTGAAGCTGATATGCCTGGGGTTTTCTTGGGACATAGGAATCAGGCATAAACTGGAAGGAGAGCTTTATGTACTGTCTTCAAGCAATTTTTTCTTATTTAAAACTTCTTCTAGAAACCCAAACTAGAAAGTTTCTCCTTAGAGGCATAACCAGTTACCTCCTGAGTTTTCTCCAAAATTCTAATTTTCTAGGATCTTTCTCTTTACAGTAATGGCAACTTATTAAATGAACAAAAAATGGATTTAGTATTTATACATCTGTAAAACTTTTCATCCATAGGAATACACACAGGGTTCATATTTCTAAAAAATCCTTTTTCATACCATGCATTTCAATTTGGGATTCAAAAACTCTGGCCATCATATCTAGAAGATATATTCTCCAGAATCCCTATAGATCAAAATGGGGTTCACTTTCATGGACACTTGTTTTCTGATGAAAGCGTACTACTGCAATTCATTTTTAAATTCCCAGACTGGTTTGGTTGCCAACATATACAGGATCATGCCTTGTGCATAAAAGACATTGTAGTTGTGTTAACTGCAATTAAAATAAAAAGATGTCTGTTTTTCCTGTTTCAGAATGTCAGAAAGAAGTGACCTTGGCACTGTCGAGACAGCACTGGCAAACAAAGGGGTTTAAGGACAGTGGCATATGGTTTTAATTAAATGAGTCACACTAAATTTCCTATAATTCAAGGAGCAAAGTCTTTGTTTCCTTGGGAGACATACTCCATAAAGACCTGGTTAAATGATTGCATGAAGTTCCACCTGGGCTGGAGCTTCTGCCCATGCATTAATTTGCTACCATGGACCGGGTGTCTTAAACAACAGAAATTAATTTTCTCAAGGTTCTGGAAGCTAGAAGTCCAAGATAAAGGTATCAGCAGCATTGGTTTCTTTTGAAGACCTTGCTCCTTGCCTTGTCGATGGCCATCTTCTCTGTGTTTTCACATAGTCTTTCCTATATGAATGTTTGTGTTTCATCTCCTCTTATTATAAGGATACTGGTCATGTTGGATTTACAACCCACTTGTCTAACTTCATCTTGCCATAATTACTCTTTAAGGCCTTGTTTCCAAATAAAGTGCATTCTGAGATACTGGGAATTAAGACTTCAAGATAAGAATTTTATGAGGACACAATTCAGTCCATAGCAGCCCTATATGGGGGCAGTTCTCTTGCCTAGCAGTTGAGCTTAGGAGATTTTCTGAGTCATTCACCACCTCTGTGGCATCCCTTTTATAGCAATGACCTATATAGTTCAGAGGTTTGTGAGACATCAATCTATTTGAATTGTATGCAAATATCCAGGATGTAAGTGTATCCAGGCTTCTGTCACATATTTGACTTCTTGTCAGCAAGGACCATTCCTGGGCAAGGTGAACTTCGACATCAGATGCTGCCACCTTCTTTTTCTACTGGGGAGACATGGGATGGCTATCTAGACAGCTATACCAGAGTATCATAATGATGAAAGGCTCCTTTAATTCTAACAGACATTTGTCTGACACCAAAGTTCCCCATCAACACTCACAAAGCCATCCAGAAAAAAAAATCTGTCTGTGAATGCCATTTAGATTGCCATCATAATTAATCATGATATTACTCCTTTTTTTCATATGCTTAATTTGCCCTATTAACTTTTAACAGCATGTGCACATCTGTAATACTACATTAAGATTCACAGAAACACCTAAGAAATACCTCTTTAAGTAATATTAGTGCCCTGTTATGTTTGAAAATAATAATTAAAGAATAAAAACTTGAGGATTTATCATTCAGAAATAGCAGGTACTCGTAAACACAAATCTCTTCAGTGTAAGCATACGCTTGTTTCTGCATACCAGGCTTATACATTTGGAAAGTAAAACAAAACCAAAACAAAGTAGAATCAATATTTAGATGCTCAGTAAATCAGTATTGTCTCTTCAAAACAGAAATAACCTATAAATGGTGTTCAGACTGCCAAAATGTTTTCATGGCTTTTCTTATTTATTTTTATTTTGGTATCGTTAATGTACGATCACTTGAACAACATTATCAAGTCCCCCCCACATACCCCACTACAGTCACTGTCCATCAGTGTAGTAAGATACTATAGAAACATTACTTGCTTTCTCTATAAATACTGCCTTTCCCGTGTCCTCCGCCACTGCATTATGTGTGCTAATTGTAATGCTCCCTTTCCCCCCCTTATCCTTCCCTTCCCACCCATCCTCCCCATTCCCATTCCCTTTGGTAACTGTTAGTCCATTCTTGGGTTCTGTGAGTCTGCTGCTGTTTTGTTCCTTCAGTTTTTCCTTTGTTCTTATGCTCCACAGATGAGTGAAATCATTTGATACTTGTCTTTTTCGGCCTGGCTTATTTCACTGAGGATAATACCCTCTAGCTCCATCCATGTTGTTGCACATGGTAGGATTTGTTTTCTTCTTATGGCTGAATAATATTCCATTGTGTATATGTACCACTTCTTCTTTATCCATTCATCTACTGATGGATACTTAGGTTGCTTCCATTTCTTGGCTATTGTAAATAGTGCTGTGATAAAATAGGGGTGCATATGTCTTTTTGAAACTGGGCTCCTGCATTCTTAGGGTAAATTCCTAGGAGTGGGATTCCTGGGTCAAATGGTATTTCTATTTTGAGTTTTTGAGGAACCTCCATACTGCTTTCCACAATGGTTGAACTAGTTTACATTCCCACCAGCAGTGTAGGAGGGTTCCCCTTTCTCCACATTTACCAACATTTGTTGTTGTTTGTCTTTTGGATGCTGGCCATCCTAACTGGTGTGAGGTGATATCTCATTGTGGTTTTAATCTGCATTTCCCTGATGATTAGGGATGTGAAGCATCTTTTCATGTGCCTGTTGGCCATTTGAATTTCTTCTTTGGAAAAGTTTCTGTTCAGCTCCTCTGCCCATTTTTTAATTGGCTTATTTGCTTTTTGTTTGTTGAGGTACATGAGCTCTTTATGTAATTTGGATGTCAACCCCTTATCAGATATGTCATTTATGAATATATTTTCCCATACTGTAGGATGTCTTTTTGTTCTACTGATGGTGTCCTTTTCTGTACAGAAAGTTTTTAGTTTGATATAGCCCCACATGTTCATTTTTGCTTTTGTTTCCCTTGCTTGGGGAGATATGTTCATGAAGAAGTTGCTCATGTTTATGTCCAAGAGATTTTTGCCTATGTTTTTTTCTAAGAGTTTTATGGTTTTGTGACTTACATTCAGGTCTTTGATCCATTTTGAGTTTACTTTTGTGTATGGGGTTAGACAGTAGTCCGGTTTCATTCTCTTACATGTAGCTGTCCAGTTTTGCCAACACTAGCTGTTGTAGAGGCTGTCATTTCTCCATTGTATATCCATGGCTCCATTATCTTATATTTATTGACCATATATGCTTGGATTTATGTCTGGGCTCTGTATTCTGTTCCATTGGTCTATGAGTCTATTCTTGTGCCAGTACCAAATTGTCTTGATTACTGTGGCTTTGTAGTAGAGCTTTAAGTCATGGAGTGTAATTCCCCCGACTTTATTCTTCCTTCTCAGGATTGCTTTGGCTATTCGGGGTCTTTTTTGGTTCCATATGAATTTTAGAACTATTTGCTCCAGTTCATTGAAGAATGCTGTTGGTATTTTGATAAGAATTGCATTGAATCTATAGATTGCTTTAGGCAGGATGGCCATTTTGACAAAATTAATTCTTCCTATCCATGAGTATGGGATGTGTTTCCATTTATTGGTATCTTCTATAATTTCTCTCATGAGTGTCTTGTAGTTTTCAGAGTATAGGTCTTTCACTTCCTTGGTTAGGTTTATTCCTAGGTATTTTATTCTTTTGGATGCAATTTTAAATGGAATTGTTTTCCTGATTTCTCTTTCTGCTAGTTCATCATTAGTGTATAGGAATGCAAGACATTTCTGTGTATTAATTTTGTATCCTGCAACTTTGCTGAATTCAGATATTAGATCTAGTAGTTTTGGAGTAGATTCTTTAGGGGTTTTTTATGTACAGTATCATGTCATCTGCAAACAGGGACAGTCTGACTTCTTCCTTGCTAATCTGGATGCTTTTTATTTCTTTCTGTTGTTTGATTGCTGTGGCTAGGACCTTCAGAACTATGTTGAATAAAAGTGGGGAAAGTGGGTATCCTTGTCTTGTTCCCAATCTTAAAGGCAAAGCTTTCAGCTTCTCGCTGTTAAGTATAATGTTGTCTGTGGGTTTGTCATATATGGCCTTTATTATGTTGATGTACTTGCCCTCTGTACCCATTTTGTTGAGAGCGTTTATCATGAATGGATGTTGAATTTTGTTGAAAGCTTTTTTCATGACTTTTCTTGATCTCAGTAACTGTAGGTCAGAAAAATATATTTGGAGAGGACCATCCTTATAATTTGTATTTTGGCCATTTAAGCCAGAGATACTAGTAGATTTCATTACTTATAGTCACTCACTTTGACATTTAATTACTTAGTCTTTTGTAATTATCTAAGAGCTTCATTGTTTACCAGTCATTTTGGCAAGATTCTAAAGTCTGTCAGTATACATATATATATTTGGGAAAATAAATCATCCATCCCAGAATAGCCAAATCAACACTGGAATCACAATCCATGTTCAGGAATTATTTGCAATATTGGACTTGGGAACTGACTGTAAATGCCATGTTAAGCCCAAGGACAGTATTCCTCAACCTGAACCAGAATCCCCAAGAATTTCAGGGTATGAGGATGGAGTTACTTAACAGTCATCTTAACTAGCTCTTCAGGAAAGTGTTCCTTCTCACTGAAGTTCAGGAATTTTATTGCAGCATTTTATAATGTCAGATGCATCCCATGGATCAAGACCTTGAAATTTATTTCAGATTTCCTTACCATGCATCATAATCCTAAATCCTATCAGTTGTTAAATCTTACCGGTTTTTTCCTCTCCAAAATTATTGTTATAATTTGCTTCAGGCTCTTCTGACTTTAATTTGATTCTATAAAATTTTTATTGGCCTGTGTTTCTCTCAGCTGTGTATCTCATTAATTTATTCTCCTTAAGGTTTCATAATTATCCTCCTAAAGGACAAATCAAAGCTTAAAATCAGGACTAGGCAGGGGCTCTCCATGGTCCTTAGGCTAATCCCAAACTTTATCTCTATGTACAGGAGGTAGGTCAAAATCTGGCCATTTTTATCGCTGCCGTTCTTATCCTCTTTCTGAGTTAAATATTATTTATAATTCCATTTTAAAATTTCTAGTAACCTTTAGCCATACATATCACTTTGTTTACTTTGTTTTACTTATTTTATTTTATTTTAATGGTTGTACTAATCACTAAAATATAATGCCATCTTACATCAAATGTAAAATTTTTGAAAATGCATGGTTCTACTTATGTCCTCCCTGTTTTCTGTGGCATATGTGTTGTGCACTATTCTACATATGGTATAAAATCCATGTTAATGTCAAAATTGTCCTTTAACTTAATCATATGTTTTATGGAAATTAATAAATAGTTATATTTACACATAGATTTACATTTTGACACTTTTCATTTATTCTTGAAGATCTGAGTTACCATCTTATATAATTTCCCTAAGGAGATTTCTCTGTTATTTGGTATAGTGCAGGTTTTCTGGCACCAAATTCTCTTTGTTTTATTCATGACATTATTATTTGAAAGATATTTTCATAGTATAAAGAAAATTTATGTTATATTAAAATAACATACATATTTTCAACACTTCAAAGATATAATTTCACTACAAATCATATTTGAAATAACAGTGTATTACTGCATAACATATTCCTTCCCCAATTTCCCTGATTACTGGTCTGTAAAGAATTAGATAGGACACCAAAAAAAGTTTAGGGAGATCTGCCTGATACTCAAATTTTGAGCATCTAAATGACATTTACTTTAAATAAATTATTTGATTAGCTAATAGCTATCCTGCCAGGTGCTTTATAGTATAATGTGATTTTGAATAGAATTTATGGTGTTTAAGTTTATCTTTACAGCATTGTGATGGACCCTGAAGATGGAGAGAGGTCAGCAGCAGGGAAATAATGAACAAAATGTCAGGCTTTAATGATTTACAGCTTTGAAAATTTGATTGAATATTATAATACTGTTTGCAAGAGTGACTATGTGATGCTTTAAAGGAAGACCTGTGAATCAAGTAATACATTTTATTGCATCAAGATTCATTGAGCTGTGAAGAATTAATAAGATCTAGATAAACAGAATAAGTGGATAGACTTTCTGGTTGGAAGAATAAGCAGAAGCAAATACCTGCATGTGAGGAAGAATATATAGTTTAATGGGTGGCTGAGAAATAGCTTTATCCATTCAAAATGTTTTGATTTGTCAACTCATTCTTGGGAGACAGTATCAGAAGAATGGTTTATTAACAAAAATGTGGTTCACACAGGGGAAAATGACAGCAAACTTTTTATATGTCTACATTTTTTCCAACAGAAAAACAGTTACCTTTCTTAGTTAATTGCTTTTGATGAGCTTCCTGAGTTAAAATAATAATGTTAACAAAATACAAATTAAAAGGATATTTTAGGTGTGTTACCACTGGGAGTGAAAGTCAAAACATTGTTCTTGATTTCAACTATTAAATTCTCCATTAGCAGCCCATTGTTTTGAATTTGGAATTGGTGTTTGCTTCATGAGTTTATTATGACATTTCTTTCATTATAGATGCAAACTCAATTAGCTTGTTGCTGATAATCTAAAGTAATGATGAATTCCGTCAAATAATGTCCGTTGTTCCCTTTACACCTCCATCAGGTGCATCATACTTAGGTAGGTGTAGTGTTCTCAATAAATTTGTTTTCATAGCTCCATTATATATTGACTTTCAGAAACAATGGAAATAGTATGTATAAAAAATACATATGTCCATCTATATCTCTCATCTATGTATCTATCTGATCTATACCTTTTCTACAAGCTTTCATTGCCAGCATTTCTCATGACAGTTTCTTCAGAATTTGAAAGATGATAGATAAAATATAGGAAGGCTTTAAAAACTCTTATTAATGAATATCCGCATTTCCTTTCTGGAAACTACAAAAGGCAACTGTACTTTGGAAAGCCTGAGGTCATGAAAAAGAACATTTTGGAATATTACACAGATTTTTAAAAAAGATTTTATGAACAGCAAAGTTGAATACAGGTCTGGGGAAGAAGAGCCTTGGGGAAGGGCAGTGTAGGAATTTGAAGTTTATAACTGAATTCGTCAAATTTTCAGGGAGAATATGCAGTGGAATCAGATAAGGGATCCAGTAATATTTATTCCAATTTACAAAGTAAGCTTTGCGTGTTTCTCTGTAGAGACGGATTATAAAGTTTAGTTCAAAGCCTATCTCTCTGTTCCAACAAGCATTGATCATTCTCATCTTCATTTCACTGAATACAGGAGATGAAACATCTAACTCTGTTAGCGTTTAATGTGAAAAAAATCATAAAACATAATTTTAAATTACACTGTTACTTAAACTATGGTAAGGAGAAATGTCTCCTTTGAAATCATATAACAAGGGGAAAAATACGTTTTAGAATAAGTTCCTAGTTTGATACTATAATATTTTCAAAAATTGTTTGTAGATTGGAGATGATTACTTTTTATATCACATTGCCTAACCCTCATCAGGGCGGTGAAGTGGGGAACATATAGAGTGTCTGTTCTCTTAGACACTTTCAATTTAATGTAACTGAGTAAAAACAGGATTGAATGATCTATGAGCCCTGGGTGTATATAAGGCAGAGGAGATGGTCGCAGACAACTGCTGCCCCTGTCCAGGTGAGGATGATTTTGGACATTTTATATAGGTCTTTGGCTCTGGAATGCCAAAGTGTGTTAGGAAAAATATTTACTTTAGTTGTTAAACATAGAGCACTATTAAGAATTTAAAAGTATTTATTATATTTAAAAGCCTCAAAAGGGCCAGTAAATCTATCTGTAAAATGTTCTTTTTCCCATGCTCATGTCATCTAAGTATAGCAGTCAGAACAAGACATCAAAGGAGAGTGTGTGTTGCCAAAATAAATTTGCAGTTGTCAAAATATGACATGAACTTAGCCTGTAATATTTGAGGAAAGTAGTGTGAGAGGCAGGACCCAGTGAAATCAGCTGCAAACTGTGATAAGTTATTGTCTGTATGGTTGAGTGAGCTTTACTCATAAAGGTAATTCATCATTTAAAGTAACAGAATTTTATTTTGAGACCACACTGATTTAGTGATAGTGAGAGGATGAAGTTAGGGTGCTGTTTGCAAGGACTGTGTCTAGCATTGCTTACAGCACTCGGATTTTGTCACAACTGGAGAGTCTGGAGGAATCCTTCACTCCATTTTGTCCCTCTGTCTCCTTAGTAAATACCACCCCATCCCGCCATCAGCTGCAGGCAAGAAGTACAGTCCAGGTGCTCCTTCATCAGTGGAAACTAGGGTCTGAGAATTCAATATATTGAGGATGTTGCATGAAAAACAAACCAGATACTGATATGACTCTAATTAATAAACATTCATTGAGGACTTACATTTTCTCAAAAACTTTCATAAACCTCTGGGATAGAAAATGAGTAAGATGTGTTTTGCCTTTAAGGAGCTCTCTGTCTGGTTTAGAAAACATGCTATGCAAACAGTACAACCCAGTAAAAATAGAAGCAAATGTGGGTTTCTGAAGCAGGTTGGGAGTTACTAGTTAGACTTGGCAAGGGTGAGTTCAGGGTCAACCCCCTGGAATTTGTATTTAAAATAAAAATAGTGATTTACCAAGAAAACAAAGGATAAAAGATATCCCAAGATGAGGAACCTCCCTAAGCAAAACAAAAAAGTACTGTCACTCGTGAGTGATTGGGCATTAGATGTAAGAAAAAAGAAATGGAAGGCCTAAGATGACACCTAGTTTCAGACATTGATGTTGTATGAAAAATGGAGTAATAAGATAGAGAGGGTAGGAGAACAGTCAGGAGAGGGGAGGGCAGGTAATTGGGTAACATAATGAACTCTATGTGGGTATTAAACAAAACAAGGTATCAGGAGGGACTTGGGAAGGAAATTTAGTTAACTAATTAGCAAATTTTGAAAACCTTACATTTTTACTGATTTGTTGAGTGTCCAGACTTCTCTATTCAAAACAGTTATGTTTTGAAAGGAATTACTGAATTTTCCATATCATTGAAAAAACAAGAAATTATAATTTTTGAATTATATAGGAAACAGTATGGTATAATAAGGGATTTACTGAACTGAAATTTAAGAGTTAAAATCCTGATTCTGAAACCATGAGAGTGACTGGAAAAACCGTATCATCTCTCTGGCCTCCATTGCTGACATGTAAATTATTCCAGGTGGACATTGTTAAATTATATCATCCCTTTTATTTTTACTCTTGATTAATATTGACTTTATAATTTTTAAAAGTACAAAAAAATGACATCTTTCTTTTGAGTCTTCTTTTATGTTTATGATTATCTAGGAAGTATTTCATAATAAAAGCTGTAAATGAATTTCAACTCTTATAATCAGAGTATACAATTCCTTTGAAAATTAACAATAAATGTGCTGAAATATGCTTATAATCTAATAAGAGAATCCTTCCTTAATGGTTGAGTGAGATTTAGATAGTTTGTTCCTAAATGCTAGTTTACATACTGATTGCAAGAAAATCTCTGACAAATGTTTTAGAACAAAGGGATTCCTGAGTCTCAACTCAGACATCGTCCGTCAGTCATGTACGGTATAGTCAGAAATGTGTAAACATAACAACTGCCCCTGATACTCAGACATGTTAGAGAATCGTCTTTCAAGAACACCACTATTTACCATGATCATTTACCATTCCACCATGACCACCACCCCATCACTACCACCACCGTCAACATTGCCATGACTGTAATATACTGGAATACTATCCAGACAGTATAACTTCATTGGAAAGACACAGAAACTCTTCCTAATCTAGACACTAAATGTAGCAAATAATTTCTGGGAAATTGCAGATCAAAGTCTCAATAGTCCCAGAGGCTGCCTAGCCCATCAAAGTCCTAACCCCTTGTTGAGCACTTAAAAATCTTTAACTTAATACAGGTTGCACTGCTGCTGTTCTCATGCAAACATGGTTTCAAGCAGTGTTTGGATTGGAATATATGAGAAAGATTCAAATTCTATTCCCTAGGATAAAAATAAAGCAAAAAAGAAAGAAAAGAAAAGAATACTTCCTGACTAATCAGAGAAACTAGATGTAATGGTGGACCAAGTATACAAAGAAAATGAGACCACTAGCAGTGCTGGGTAAATTATGTAGCGAATGTATTTACTGCTTAAAGATACAACTTCCTGAAACAAACATATGTAGCTAGATCAAGGATGCAATTTCCTGTAACAAAGATATTTTACTAGTCATCACAAACCTCATGATATACATTAAATTTTTATACTTTGAAGACTAAATAAAACTTTTTAGTTAACATTAACTCTCAAAGCAACAATAAAATAGTAGGCATTTACAGATGTAAACTTAGAAAGACCTTCACCCTCTCTAGCTGAGCCCTAACAGTGCTTTTGATTTTTGTGACCATCAGAATTAAAAAATAAATTACCTTTTTTTTTTTTTTTTTGGTAAAACTACTAGAAAATAGATGAGAAGGGAAAGCCTTACTACTGCTTTGGTAGGAGGGTCAGTTGAAAGGGAAATTATCCTCACTTCTGGCAGTAAGCAGACACTTTATATGTTACAAGAATTAGGATGGTCAAGAGCAAGAAATATATTAAGAACAGGAATGTGATGTTGGCATTGAGCAAGATATCCCTCTCAGGTTCATTATAACTTATCTGTTTTTACAAGTAGATGTGTATGAGTGAGGAAACTAGGAAATTATGTTCTACAATTTCACATTTGGAAAGAAAATATTTAGGATGAACATATGATTTTTTTTGTCTTCTGAGGGTTGCAGAAATCTTTAACCTTTAACTCTTCCAAATATTGATGAGAAGTATAGTAACAAGTTGATTAACTCAGTCAGATAATTTTCTCTTACAGGTTTTCCTTAATCACAGTGGTGACCATCAATTTATTCTAATGTTAATCTAGGATTAGTCAATGTTCTAATCTTATAATTTATTCCACAACCACGTTATGCATAAAGAAGTTAAAACTGAGAGAATGGGGGGAAATTAGCTTCTAGAATCTGCTTCATTCATTATGTAGTCATTAAAACATTTAGTAAATAAAAACCGCAGGAAACAAAGATCAACTCACCTCAAGTGTTAGTTACCAAATGTTACTTTATACTGATGCTCTGACTGTAATTCCTGGCCATCCATCATCTCACCATCAAATTTAACAGCTTTTGTAGGCTACGGTGACTCTACTGCATTGGTTTACCATAACCTTTTACACAGGTTATTCCAGTATTCATATAACAACATCCAATGGAAAAGAAAAGCTTTACTGAAGTACAATTCTCATACCACAAGATTCATTTTTTTTATAACAATTTATTTTATTTTAGTATCATTAACCTACAATTACATGAGCAATATTGTGATGATTAAACTACCCCCTTCATCAGGTCCCCCCCACCAACCCTATTACAGTCACTGTCCATCAGTGTAGTGAGATGAGAATCACTACTTGTCTTCTCTGAGCTGTACAGTCCCCCCC